>JBBBDQ010001140.1:540000-867500 GCA_037127315.1 Ascarosepion bandense
TTCACTTTTTAAGTTAGGGAGAAAAATTGTTTTCGTGTTTGCATCTTGAGATGAGTTCTGATGGTTTACCTAGTAGTTTGTGTTGATCTGGAAAGGTAATTATAGCTATTTTCTCCTCCATGAGTCATGCCAATAAATAAATAATCACTTCTAATGAAAAGTGGATTCCGTATGATAAACGTAAAAGATCACGTTAGGGGCTTGATCGTGATGACTCCGTGATATACGTAACGAGCACATTTTCCAAAGCCAACGTTGTCTCAGCAAAAGATTATGGTGACTGGTGGTCTGCAATTGGTGTTATCCGCTACAGAATTCTAGAAGTCAGTGAGAGCATTAATGCAGAGCCTTACTGCAATCAGTTTGCTGAAATGCACGCACCCCTGAAAGAACATGAGACCCGCATTGGTGAATTGACGCGGACCAATTCTACTCCACGATAATGCGCGTCCACATGTTGTAAGAATGACGTTGCAAAGACTCACAGACTTGAGCTACAAGAATTTACTACATTCTCCATATTCTTCTCATCTTTCACCCAATAATTGTCTTTTTTTAAGTACTTAAGCACATTGCTAAATGGTAAAACTTCTAAGTCCAAAGTAAAGATAGAATCTGCTATCAAAGATTTCGTTGTATCACAGCCAATCAACGATAAATAAATAATTTCGCCAATCGATGGCAGAGGTGCATAAAGGCTAGTGTTTTTTACTAATTTCAACATTTCTACAATTCATTTTTCAAGAATAAAATTATGTTTCTAAAATCGGCCATTATTTTTTCACAACCTAATACATTCTTTTTTTTAATACCTTGGATGTGCGTTGTGGTGCAGTGGATATCGGCTTGGAACGAGAAATCGGGGAGCCGAGTTCGAATTCCAGTTGAATTCATGGCATTCACTTACGCGCAAATACCCTTGGGAAAAGTATTAATCCGTCTCTTTCTTCCAGTTATGGGTTAAATTATAGGACAGACTGGGTTCTATAGCCTTGGCTAGCAACCAGTCTACCGCAGAAATCAATGGCAACCTTCTGCGGGATAATCTTCTGCCCAGTCAGTTAGGTCTTGAAAGAGACATGATCGCCCGAGGGTGTATCACGTATGGCACTTAACTGACTGACTGACACATAAAATAGACTATTATTATTTATTACTTTTTCAAAGGAAGAAAAATGATTACCATATTACATTTTTGAAGGACAAAATTATTACCAGCAATACATTTTTAAATACGAAACTAGAAGACATCTTCAGTTTTCTAAAATCTAAACTTATTTTATAAATGGAACTTTTTCTGTATGTGTGTGTATGTGTGAGTGTGTTTGTGTGTGTGTGTCCGTTACCAATAGACACCGAAACAGCAGAACCGATTTTCTTGAAAATTTACACAGTTGTACTAAAAGCGTCTCCGAGTGTTCTTAGCTAGGGTTTGCGTCGAGGTACCGCCGATAAATATCGAAAATCGATAATCGAAAAAGTCGGGTTATAGAAGGAGTGGTCCGATTTTAATCAAATTTGACGCACTCATAGACAAAGACATAAGAAATGATATTCAGAAGTTTCAAGGTTGCAGTTTTTACAATAGTGCAGAAAATCAATAATATATATATATATATATATATATATATATAAGGAAAGATGTTTGTGTGTGTGTGTGTGTGTCTGTTTATCTGCCTGTATGTTTGTATTTTTTCAGCCATTTTATTTTAGATTTTGCTTCGGGTTTGGCTCTAAGTAGGTATAATTGTAGTTCTTCGTCTCAGCCATGATACCATTTACTCAGAGGTCTTATTTAGCCTTCAGAATTCAGTTCACGACGAAAAAACTTATTTGATATCGATACCAGGAAATCGAAATTTGACTTAAATCCATTCATTTTTCTTTCAGTCTACGGTTTCGCTTTAACTGGAAACAACTATTGCTTTTTAGTCTTTCGTGCCAACGTCCAAAGAGTCTGAGCTCCAGAACCATTGATTAGTTTTAAAGCTTTCATTACACCCGAGCAACGCCGGGTATACTGTTAATCATAATACAAAAATAATCAAATCTTACTAAATCAACGCTATAACCGAACATTAAAAAAAACCCCTTAAACCCTCCCCCACTTTCTTGGCATTAAATAACACACAAATGTTGATATGCCATTAAGCAAAACTCGAACTCAAAACCTTCTGTCTTTCTTTTTCTCTTCTTGTAACGATTCTTATTTGCATTGGTGTATTCTTCATATTTTCTCGCACGATTGTATCCTCAATCATAAAGAAATATTCTATTGATAGAAAACACAAGACTTAACAGTTAAACCTCGCCTGGAAGAAATATGTGACAATCATAAGTATCTGAGCCTGGGTCCTAATCGAAAATTTATCATGTTTTTTGTCAACTTAGAGCAAATAAATACCAATGGCTTCTCGGTGGATTCCGTGGTCGATCAATTAAACGATTGGTAGTTGCCCGGGTCTTATTACCCAAAGCATCGATCGTCTAAAACTACATCAAATCAAATTCCATGAATAAATCGCAGAAGGAAAATTATGTTACTGTTTTTCATCAAACTCTTTCAATGCTGATTTCTTCTTTTCGTTCACATTGATTGATCGTAGTTTTTTCACTATTTTCATTTCTACAATGTCCATTAGTATATGCCTTTTCCCTATTTTTTCATTCTACCTATGCATTCATCACTCAATCTATCTACACACATGTACATGAATCCTGGTCATTTTATATCTATCTATCTATCTATCTATCTATCTATCTATCTATCTATCTATCTATCTATCTATCTGTCTATCTATCTAGTTCTGTTCATTATTCATTATCTATCTATCTATCTATCTATCTATCTAGTTCTGTTCATTATCTATCTATCTATCTATCTATCTATCTATCTATCTATCTATCTAGTTCTGTTCTATCTATCTATCTATCTATCTATCTATCTATCTATCTATCTATCTAGTTCTGTTCATATCTATCTATCTATCTATCTATCTATCTATCTATCTAGTTCTGTTCTTATTCATATCTATCTATCTATCTATCTATCTATCTATCTATCTATCTATCTTGTTCTGTTCATTATCTATCTATCTATCTATCTATCTATCTTTCTTTTTTGTATAGCCATATGATATTGACGATATTGTAAGAATTATTTGATTTGGTGATAGTAGCAAACATAAAAATGGGGGAAGGTGGTGGATTCATACCTCATCAGAATTTGATCAACAAACAAAAATTATTATCTGCATATTATGTGGGGGATGAATTCTATATTAAAATGAATATCCCTCACTTTGTGGTCACGGCAGTTTCTATACACTTAATATTACATAGAATGTAAATACATCTAAAAGACATGCCTGTGTAGCTAATACGTATTTGATTTATTGATTCGCTTTCAACCGCTTTTCCACCATTTGAAGTTTATTTAAAGCCGGAAAATATTTCTCTTTGTAAGAATGTTTTTGAAGATAATAATGACTTATTGACAGAAGTCTTATTAATTAACCCATAGCTGGCGGGTAGAAAAGTTTGAATTATACATTTAAAATAGTTCCTCCAATTCCAAGCCACTACCTATTACACCACCTGCACATCCGCGCTTAAATCACCTGGTATTTCCAAGCGGCAACCCATCTAGGTACTGACCTGGCTCGATTTTGCTTAACCGGTGTCCGTACAAGAATCTGTGTTTCAACGTGATGTTGCCATACGTCTACTATAAAATCGGTCACCCATTTCTCAATATTGTTTAACTCGTTATCCTACAAGAAAAGTTGATTCAACGGAATGTCATCGTAGATTCATTATACCACCTTCACTTTCATGCTTAAAGTATATAGTATTCCTAATCGGTCACCCAACTAAGTATCTGGCTTGATGTTGCTTAACTAGTAACAGTACGAATAACAGTCTTTCGAAGGAATATCACCGTAAGCCAACTATATCAGCCCTTACATCCAACTCCTCAGTACTTAGTATTCTTAAGTGGTCACCAAACCAGGTACTAACAAGTTTGGATTTTGCTTCACTCCGATACGAGAATCTGTGATTCAACGTGATATTGCCCACAATCCCTAATTACAAAACCTGGTGTTACCAAACAGACACTCGTCAAGATAGGTTGGTTTTTGATTGGTTGTTTTATGGCCTATCAACCTTATTGCCAACTAAATTTTTTATTTATTTTTTGCTGGTAATACCTTTTTTATCTTTCAACAATTTAGTGTTGTTTTTATATAAGTTTTGGGTCTAGTAATACATTTTTCTTTTTGAGTATCAAGATTCATTGGGAGTTGTTTTTAAGGACAGGGTCCCCAGGCCCTACTCTGTTATTTAACCCATAACTGGAGGGAAGGGACGGATTAATACCTTTCCCAAGGGTACCAGTGCTTAAGTGAATGCAGAGTATTCAACTGGAATTTGAACTCGGCTCACCGATTTTTCTTTCCGAGCCGATATCCACTGCACCACAACGCACATCTGTCACTAAACGTTTACAGCACCTGGTATTCCCAAGCGGTCACCCATCTAAGTACTGACCAGGCTCAACGTTGCTTAACTTCGGTGATCGAGCGAGAACCGGTGTATTCAACGTGATATGATCGTAAGTAGGCATATCCGTCCCTAAACGCTTACAGCACCTGGTATTCCCAAGCGGTCACCCATCTAAGTCCTGATCAGGCTCAACGTTGCTTAACTTTGGTGATCCTGCGAGAACCTGTGATTTAATGTGATATAGCTGCAAGCCCATTATTATAATCCCGCATTCAAGAGTACATCAACCGGTCCACTAGGCACTGACCTGGTTCAATGTTGCTTAACTGGTGATCGTACAAGAACCGGTTATTCAACGGAATGTGATCTTAAGCCCATATAAACCACTAAACTTTACGGTGGCTGATATATCAAAGCAGTCATCAAAATAGGTATTGACCAATTCGGACGTTGCTTGATGGTACGAAATTCTGTGTTTCAACGTAGGCCCTTTGCTGTGTTTGAGAATATGTACTGGAAGGTTTAGATTTGGAATTCTGATTCATAAAGAAAAAAACTTTTTGTATTTTATTATTTTACCTATTTGTAGTTTTTTTGGCATTCTGTAATCTCCATCAGTTTTTTTTTTCACTGATTTTGTTAACATTTACATTGTTTCAACTTTAACATTACATTTCGATTAAAAGTCCTTCTATTGACCTAACAATATTGTTTTGATTGAACGTTTTAATGGGTTCAAAGCAGAAAATCCCATTGGCCTTTCCCCAATTTCCCTTTCCACCCCATTTCTTCTGCGGTGTGGAGGTTACGGCAATTTTTAGAATTAAGAAATGAATAAACAGATCCATGTAGACAAAATTAGACAAACAAGAAACATCCAATCGATATAAACAGATAAACAGAAAACCATTGATTTATGGCAACATTAATAAGCAAAAGAATATATATACTAGCAGTATAGCTCGGCGTTGCTCGGGTGTAATGAAAGCTTTAAAACTAATCTGGAGCTCAGACTCTTTGGACGTTGACACGAAAGACTAAAAAGCAATAGTTGTTTCCAGTTAAAGCGAAACCGTACACTGAAAGAAAAATGAATGGATGTGAGTCAAATTTTGATTGCCTGGTATCGATATCAAATAATTTTTTTCGTCGTGAACTGAATTCTGAAGGCTAAATAAGTCCTCTGAGTAAAGGGTATCATGGCTGGGACTAAGAACTACAATTATACCTACTTAGAGCCAAACCCGAAGCAAAAACTAAAATAAAAGGGCTGAAAAAATACAGACATACAGGCAGATAAACAGACACACACAGACAAACATCTTGCCTTATATATATATATATATATATATATATATTATCGATTTTCAGCACTATTTTAAGAACTACAACCTTGAAACTTCTGAATATTGTTCTTCTGTCTTTGTCTATGAGTGTATCAAATTTGATTAAAATAGGACCATTCCTCCTATAACCTGATATTTTTCGATTATCAATTTTCCATATTTATCGGGGGTACCTCGACACAAAACCTAGCTAAGAACACTCGCAGACGCTTATCGTACAACTGAGTAAATTTTTAAAGAAATCGGTTCAGCCGTTTCGGAGTCTTTAGGCAACGGGAACACACACAAACACAAATACACACAGTTCCATTTATAAATAAGTTTATATATATATATATATATATATATATATATATAAACTTATTTATAAATGGAACTGTGTGTATTTGTGTTTGTGTGTGTTCCCGTTACCTATATATATATATATATATATATATATATATATATATATATATATTGATTGTTTAATACTTAGTTTTTGGTCCTAATAGGGTTAGACCAGTACACATTTGTACTAAAAATGGTCTATACAATTATATTGTAGAACCTTTTAATATTTTCCATTTTTAAACGAGTTATTTTGCTACCCAGGTTTCTACCATGAGTGGTGTCTTCAGGTTAAAATCAAGTTATTACTTTAGAACATTTTCTTTTTCTTTATAGAAATATAATTCTTTTTTTAAAAATGCCAAAAGATTTGATCCCATACACCGTGTAACCAATGTCAATATCTGTCTGAAGTTCATTTCTGGCTAAAATTTAAAACTTCTTTCTTTTCGCTCCCATTGGATTCATTCCTCTCAATAATATTTTATTGCTTATTTTCTTCTTCACTTTCTATTTCTTATGTCAGTCAGTCAGTTAAGTGCCATACGTGATACACGCTTGGGCGATCATGTCTCGAAAGAGACATGACTGACTGGGCAGAATATTATCCCGCAGTAGGTTACCATTGCTTTCTGCGGTAGACTGGTTGCCGACCAAGGCTATAGAACCCAATCTGTCCTGTTATTTAACCCATAACTGGAAGGAATAGGCGGATTAATACCTTTCCCAAGGGTATTTGCGCGTAAGTGAATACAATGAATTCAGCTGGAATTCGAACTCGACTCCCCGATTTGTCGTTCCGAGCCGATATCCAATACACCATTTCTTATGTATATTTCCTTTTCGTCTTTCTTTTTCTTTTCTTGATTTCTCATTTTATTTTCTTATCGTTCTTATCGAAAATTGTGTTATATGAGCTTGATTTGACTTCGTTTAGACTGTTGATCATTTCTGGTCGAGAGGTTTAAGACGCGCCAGATCAATTCGTGGCTTCCCCTATACGAATATACGGTCGCAGGTTCGAATCTTGTCGAATGACACCTACTTTCGTAACAAAAATTTATCGTAAATAATCAAACCGGTAGAAATAAATATATAATATTTTTTGATTATAAACAGAATATCTACTTAAATACGAGTATCGATGAAAAATAATGTTCGAACAACTCATTTGAAATTGTCAATATATATATATATATATATATATATATATATATATATATATATATATATATGTTCCTTTCCCGAAAGTATGGTAAACTGAAAGAAAAAGGCCTGATTCTCCAAATAAAAGATTGGAAATTTATATGTATTATCCTGTATTATATTTATTAGTCTGAGCGATAAATGTAATCTTTGATTATTAAAAAAAATCAATCTAAATTTACTTCTAAATCAAAGAAACGGGTAGGTTTATAATGTCGTCATAGGTGTAGATTTAAACTTCTTTAATGAGGTATTAACTAAATTCTTTACTTCCCACTCAATCATTATATTAATTTTTAACCTAAATTTATTAATACTGATTAGATTTTAATTTTATACACGTGATTACCCTTAGATTTAATCTTACCAGCTACTCGTGCCCCTCGGGTCTGCACTCCTATTACTAAGCAAGAGAGAGAGAGAGAGAGAGAGAGAGAAGAAAGGATTCGGCAAGATTCAAAACTTATTAGCTAGCCCCTTTTTTAATTTTATTCCTGGTTAGCTTCCTCTCTTTAGGAAGGACTAATATACCTGAAATTGGCTTTTATGTCAGCGAACATCTCCCTCTAGCTAGAGTGATTTCTCTTGAACCTCAGGATCATTCATACAATGTGTTTCCGTCTCTCTTTACTAAGCCAAGTATTTCGCGTAATGAAAGTAGTATTGAACGGACAAGCTTCCAGATCCTCTCAGACGAACGCGGGTGTTCGTCAAGGATCTATTCGAGGTCCTACGTTTTTTTCTGATCGTCATCAACGATCTTCCTGATGTAATCAGATCCCTAGGAGCCATCTACGCTGACGACACTACTATTTACTTTCCACTTCTGTAAATACTTTCACGGCTTCTGCTCCGATGAACTTAGATCACTGGCGCCCCCTAGGTAAGTAAGATTAGTAACTAGGTCCCAACCTTTTACAGTGAAACCGATAAAATGTAACCGTAATTTCTACTCCAACAGCTTCTTATCTCGCACTTCCCGCCTGTGGAACTCCCTTCCACATACTTGCTTCTTGGTCCTTACGTTTACAGCACCTGGTATTCCCAAACAATTACCCATCTAAGTACTGACTAGGCTTGATGTTTCTTAACTTCGGTGATCAGACGAAAACCGGTGAATTCAACACAATACAGCCGTAGAATAAATTAGTGTTGATATATTGCAAAATCACTTTGTCCTATTTCGGCTCGTATAGATGCCATTTTTTCTTCAATGCTCGGCTCAAAAGTTGTAGCCGACAGCGATTTTTCGTGATGGTTTCGGTCGGTTTCGGCAGCTGATAATAAACTACACCCAGCTGATCCCACCAGATACAGAGCAGAAGCTTCGAAGAATGGATATTCGGCTTTGCTACCGACGTTGATGCATGGCCGGGTTACCCCACGATCTTTTACGCTTAGGGTTATTTTAGTGTATCCTCTTTTAATCGCCGGTCACAATAAGATGCAAAAAATGTATTTTTCTTCTTTTAAAGCAGCTATTCACATGTGAGAAGAGGCCATTTGACGTTAACTCGTACGGTACCCAATGTCCTTGCTTTTGAATCATTCCTAATGTTTTCAAACGTTTCAAAACTGTTTTATGATCAACTCCTAATGATTCTACAAGTTCAGGTTGCGCCTGACATAAGTCTTTATGAAGTAATACCTCCGATTCCTTATCTTCAAACTTTTTCGTTGCTCTAGAGAGCTCTTTATCAGCAACATCAAGATCATTATATTTGAAGCGTATAAAAAAATCTCTACCAGTTGTTTCCGAATTAGCGTACTCGCCGTAAGTCTCAATAAGAATTCTGTTTCTTCTGCAGCAGATTTCTTTTGAATAAAATAGTGCAGTAAACTTCCTCGCAAATGCACTTTCTTTAGGATGAAATCCCATAACGCTAAAAAACGAGAACTTATTCAAGGTCCGAAAATATTGTTTCATTTATGTATCTAGAGTCATAAGAATGTTTTATTTTCTCAGCGCAATGAACACATATGATAAAATAGAGTTTTGATATATGCTATATTAATAGATTAGATACTCAAAATCAAGGATAGTGAGTATGTAAATATAAGAGTGGACATTGATATCAAAACCGATACATGTATTAACATAATTATGTATTTGGGCAGAAATCCTTCTTTTATATATATATATATATATATATATATATATATATATATATATATATATATATAAATTAATTTCACTCCAAACAGAACTGTTACTGTTGCACAAGGGGTTACAAAAAAAGGAGAGTGACGAGAAGGAGAAACACGTTCAGGAGAGTCAGAGAATGAATAAGAAAAGGATGAGAATACAGGTGTGAAGGATGAGAATACAGGTGTGATGAGGGCTACATCAGAATAGAGTTCGAAAGGAAGAACATGATACAAGGGTTGTCAGGGAGAGGATGTAAGTCAAGGAGATAAGAGATGGCAATTGACTTTGGATTTGAATTCTTGGAGATTGTAGCGTTCAGGGAAGCAAGTAAACGGAAGGGAATTCCGCAGGTAGTAATTCCGAGAAAAGAAGTTACGATATCAAAAACGACTGACAATGTTTTTTTTTATTTATTTATTTCAACTGTCTTGTGTTCTTATAATTTTCTTCTTTTCTAAATTACATAGACATTATTATCCAGTTAAAAGAAAAGTAAAATCATCCTTGACAATGACTAAAAATATATCCGAAAGCATTTGGAGAATTTTTATTTATCTATTTCTGCTAATATCTATCTATCTATTTCAGTTTGTTTATATCTATCTATCTATCTATCTATCTATCTATCTATCTATCTATCTATCTAATTCTGTTAATATCTATCTATCTATCTATCTATCTATCTATCTAATTCTTAATAATTCTGTTAATATCTATCTATCTATCTATCTATGCTAATATTTCTCTCTATGTATTTATGTATATATGTATGTTTGTTCTATCTATCTATCTATCTATCTATCTATCTATCTATCTATCTATCTATCTATCTATGCTAATATTTCTCGCTATGTATTTATGTATATATGTATGTTTGTAATCTAATCTATCTATCTATCTATCTATCTATCTATCTATCTCAGTTTCTTCATGATCTATCTATCTATCTATCTATCTATCTATCTATCTCAGTTTCTTCATGATCTATCTATCTATCTATCTATCTATCTATCTATCTATCTAGCTCAGTTTCTTCATGATCTATCTATCTATCTATCTATCTATCTATGCTAATTTGTGTATCTATCTATCTATGCTAATTTATCTATCTATCTATCTATCTATCTATCTATCTATCTATCTATCTATCTATCTATGCTAATTTGTGTATCTATCTATCTATGCTAATTTATCTATCTATCTATCTATCTATCTATGCTAATTTTTCTATCTATGCTAATTTGTCTATCTATCTATCTATGCTAATTTATCTATCTATCTATCTATCTATCTATCTATCTATCTCAGTTTCTTCATGATCTATCTATCTATCTATCTATCTATCTATCTATCTATCTCAGTTTCTTCATGATCTATCTATCTATCTATCTATCTATCTATCTATCTATCTATCTATCTATCTCAGTTTCTTCATGATCTATCTATCTATCTATCTATCTATCTATATATCTATCTATCTATCTATCTATCTATCTATCTCAGTTTCTTCATGATCTATCTATCTATCTATCTATCTATCTATCTATCTATCTATCTATCTATGCTAATTTGTGTATCTATCTATCTATGTAATCTAATCTATCTATCTATCTATCTATCTATCTATCTATCTATCTATCTATCTATCTCAGTTTCTTCATGATCTATCTATCTATCTATCTATCTATCTATCTATCTATGCTAATTTGTGTATCTATCTATCTATGCTAATTTATCTATCTATCTATCTATCTATCTATCTATGCTAATTTTTCTATCTATGCTAATTTGTCTATCTATCTATCTATCTATGCTAATTTATCTATCTATCTATCTATCTATCTATCTATTTCAGTTTGTTTATATCTATCTATCTATCTATCTATCTATCTATGCTAATTTGTCTATCTATCTATCTACTTCAGTTTGTTTATATCTATCTATCTATCTATCTATCTATCTATCTATCTATCTATCTATCTATCTATTTCAGTTTGTTTATATCTATCTATCTATCTATCTATGCTAATTTGTCTATCTATCTATCTATCTATGCTAATTTATCTATCTATCTATCTATCTATCTATCTATCGATCTATCTATCTATCTATCTATCTATGCTAATCTATCTATCTATCTATCTATCTATCTATCTATCTATCTAATGCTTTTAAATGCTTATCTATAAAATAACCGTTTCTTTATCTATCTATCTATCTATCTATCTATCTATCTATCTATCTATCTATCTATCTATCTATCTCTCTCTCTCGCTAGCTAGCTAGCTAGCTCTAGCTTTTTCCGTATCATTGTCTCTTCATACATATATATATATGTTGGTTATTTTTTTTTATTAATTATTGATTCGACTTTTTCATCCTTCTTCCTGCTTTGATTTCCGGGGACGGTTCGGCAATCATCAGCTGATCCAAGCTAAGACAGGGTTGAAGGAAGTGAAGCTCTACGGATGGCTCTACAAATAGCGAAATTGTTATGGAGAAAACTGATAGTTCTGATCGTACGTCAGACCAGATTAATCCAGATAGACAAATCTTTGCATGAAATTTCCGGTAGTTACATATTTTCAACTTCTCAGACTGATCGATTATTTTGCTAAATGATTATTCGAGATCTTTCGGTGTATATCGGGAGGTTTTGGGAGTTTCTTACATATATGAGTTTAATAATTTTTGTTTCATGTATGTGAGATAGGCATACCTAAAAACGTAATTATATGTACATGGTGTGTCAAAAACTGTTTTATAATCTTTGGGAAAGGCTTCTTCACACAAAAAACAAACAAACAAACAAACAAAAGTCCATATAAGTATGTGCCCACAAGACCCTCATTTTTTAGCTTAAGTTTAAAGTTTACGGCAGACGCTGTACACTCCAAGATACAATCTCAAAATACTTTTACAACATATGTCTCAAATCGTAGGAAGATGACAATAAACGTCAGCAAGTGTTGAATGGCTCTGGAAACGCAATCAGGTGCAGCCGCGCAATCTCACGTCCATCTGCCTGTTCAACATGTTATAACACTGTCACCCGGCTGACTCGCTGGCTGACCCATAAACGATCACAATTTGTTTTGGCTATCGATATTTTTCACTTCCACCGGCTGAAAACCAAAGCTTCTGAATAAACAATGCAAAAAATATATTTTCCCTTCTATTCTCTTCAATTTTCAGTTAGTTTCTCTATTTTTAAGATTTTACAAGCATACAAGTATTTTATAAATATTTCTAGCTTGATCACATATTGCGATTTACAAGAAAATGCAAAAGCAACAATACAACTAATAATAATTTCTTTCGCTCCGTCGTATTAAACCAAGCATTACATTTCTTTCTTATGCAGAAATAATGTTACAGTATGAATGTCTTGCGATTGTTAAACAGTTTATTTCTCAGTTCATCCACTACTACGCGCGTTAAACATTAACGGCAGACTAGCCACAAGCATACACAAAAAACAAATGTAACCTAGTCTACATATAAACGCTGCGTTATCAACCGTAAACATTCTTTAGATATAATAGCGTAAAAACGAAGGATTTGCGAACATATGTTTATCTGTACTTTTTGTTACACCCTATATATATATATATATATATATATCGATTTTGTTTGCTCTACTTTCGCGTTGGGGGCTTTGTGCACTCTGCTTTCGTATTGAGCTCTTTATTGTTAAGGTTTTCGTCTTGGGTTTTTTTTTCTTTCTCGCGAATGCTTGACTTTTTGTTCAGGTATTTCGTTTCTTTCTTTTTTTCTTCACCTTCTTTTCCCTGCAGGTTAGTTCACGGTGGGGTTCAAGACGATGTCAGTTGTAGTTTAATTATTGATGATCTTGACAGAATTAGTTCTGTTGTTATTGGTATTACTACTATAATTAATATATATATATATATATATATATATATATATATATATATATATATATATGGGTGTGTGTGGGTGTGTGCGCGTGTATTGAGAGAGATTGCATAAATTAAAACTATATATATATATATATATATATATATATATTATGGACTCTCCCGTCGATTTCGACGTATGAGCGTCTAACTCAGACTACCACAGAAAAAAATTGTTTAAAGTGGTGAAGGCTTGTGCAGCACCATCTACATTTTTGGAACTGCTGATGACAAAAGATCGGTGCAGAGGTCTGCAACAGATCGAATAAACAACAGACCTCAGTCATTTAACCCATAACTGGAGGGAAGGGACGGTACCAGTGCGTAAGTAAATGCAAAGTGTTCGACTGGAATTGGAACAAGGCTCACTGATTTCCCCCTCCGAGCCTACATCCACTGCACCACAACGCACATCCGTCAATATATATATATATATAAATTATCCTGCATTTGTTTATATATGTGTATTTTATTCTACGTCTATTTATATAATTATATATGCATTAATATATATTGTAATACAGCTCTGTTCATACATTGAGCACAGTTTTATTAACACCTAAATAATAATACTATATATATGTACAACCTCTACATATATATATTTATTAATTTACATCATTATATATATATATATATATATATATATATATATAGTTATACGAATTAATAAATATTTATTTAAGAATATACACCTGTATAAAAAAAAATTATTGTTCGGGTGTAAATAAAAGAGTGCTCAATATAGTATAAACAAAGCAATTATTATATGTTAATGACTATATCCTACGTCGGTCGCACGATTCAGAGTTTCATCTGTAACGCAATCATTAGGTCCATATTACCGACTGACTGTTGAAGAGTTTTGAAGTCAAGATCATTCGATGTTCATGGATGTTAAATCTTGTAATCTTAAGGCATTATTATCGTTAATTAAAAAATTGCAAAATTTAAAGATACAAAAATTAGATGAAGATGAAATATTTAAATTAAAAATTTACGTGTAATATATATATATATATATATATATATATATATATTGTGTTAATTTGTAACAATGCTTAAAATAATAATGCTTAAAAATGTACGTGTATATATATATATATATATATATATATATATATATATATATTAAGGATTAATTCAAAGATGTTGAATGGCCATTTCGATATGAAGATCCCCACGGGGGACAACACATCACCTCAGCTACAGAAAAATCCTTTCAGAAACTCCAGTTTCTGAAAGGATTTTTCTGTTGCTGAGGTGATGTGTTGTCCCCCGTGGGGATCTTCATATCGAAATGGCCATTCAACATCTTTGAATTAATCCTTTTTTAATATATATTTGCTCTGTAATATTTTATTACATGGAGCTCTCTTCCTGTATCATTTTTTAATATGAAAATAAAATTTTTAATATTAATTAGGATCGGGCTTTTTGGAATTTACCTTCCTGCTTTTTTCCCTTGGATTGAAGTATCTGAATTAAAATATATATATATATATATATATATATATATATATATATATATTGTGTTAATTTGTACTAATACTAATTACTAGTAGAAAGGCATTTTAAGCACGCGCGTTTTTTGTCATGAATTAATCGATATCTAGATAGAGCGTTAATAGAATTAATGTTTGTCATTTAACAGACCAGTGTTATTTCAGATTTATCACTGTTATTTCAGCTAAATGACAAACTTTTCCACACCATTTCTCTCTCTCTCTCTCTCTCTATATATATATATATATATATATATATATAGCATCGTTCATTCAGCAATGAATTTGAACACTCTTAGCTATTGGGCGTGTATAATGATAATATATACGCTAAAAAGTCTGCATCCTTCTATAAAGTGCCCGCAGCTCAGAGGTAGAATCGCCGACTGACGCCAATTCTGTCGGGTTTCGATCCTGGGTAAAAAGCAATCGGCTGTCTAACCGTACTGATGAGCTGTGATACAGAAAAACAGATCTGTCTGCGGATGACTATATATATATATATATGTGTGTGTGTGTGTGTGTGTGTGTGTGTGTGTGTATTCTCAGGGGGATATTACAATTGTCGCTGTTTCCATGGCACGTGTTCTGACAAGCTACACTCCTTAGTCACGCCACCCTTGAATTTGGGATCCTTCATGCCACTTACACAAGAGTGAATCATCCCCATTCCCTTCGTATGCCAATTAGCAATGAGTAAGTTCTATTCGAAGGGTTTGTTTCCAAGAACTTCTATTTTTTTAACAGACTCTTGGAGAGGATGTTTTCCCAATAACCGAAATATTGTCATCTTCAATTCTAGAATTAATATTTATCTTTGTTTTATGTATCCATGAACATTACTTTTTACCATTTTTTACGCTGAAACAACACTGCACCGGAATCTCTACACTCGTGACTCTTAGATTTGTATTGTGTGAAGATAAGAATAAAAGCGTAAAAATCTGTGAAATCAGTTTTCTAACCGTTACACGACAGCGAAACTCCAAGGGGCGACTAATGCTAATCTAGGCTATGATACAAAAGAGGCTAGACATCTGTCACATACTTTAATAACCGCGGCACATTTAGCGTGAACAAACAACCTGAGGCAACTAACTCACTAGACTGGAGCTTTTTTTTTATCATTTCACCCCTATCAAGGCATACCTCTGCCGCTATAGCGCAGGGGGTTACATAGGGGAGGGTGCTGAGAGAGCGATTAGATATAGGAAATGAAGGAAGGCGGGTGATAGACGAGTAAGGAGGTACATAGGAAGAGTATTTGAGAGAATGGATGCGGGTTAGTGTGTTAGGAGGTGTCTATTGACCTTACATGTAAGGTCAATAGACACCTCCTTAGAATTGCAGCTCAGATCCGATTTTATTTCGAATGTAGTTGCGTTTTCGAACTGGAAGTGTTTTCCTTCTATTATTATGTTGCATACTCCACATCTTTTTTGTTGCATTTTGTGACCCCCTGTGTTGTGTGTTGTTATTCGAATTTCGATGAGGTTAGGATGTCTTTTAAATTTTTGCAGCTCAGATCTGTTTTTAATTCGAATGTAGATGTGTTTTCAAACTTGAAATGTTTTCCTTCTATAATTATGTGGCATACTCTACATCTTCATTTTGTTGCATTTTGTAACTCCCTGTGTTGTTTGAATTTCGATGAGGTTAGAATGTCTTTGAAATTTAGCAGCTCAGATCTGTTTTTATTTAGATGTGTTTTCAAACTTTAAATGTTTTCCTTCTATTATAATGTGACATACTCCTCACCTTCTTTTTCCTGCATTTTGTGTTCCCCTGTGTTGCCCGTTGTTTGAATTTTGATGCGATTAGGATGTCTTTGAAATTTTTGCAGTTTAGATCTGTTTTTATTTCGAATGTAGATGTGTTTTCAAACTTGAAATGTTTTCCTTCTATTATTATGTGGCATACTTCACACCTTCTTTTTTTGCATTTTTGTTGTGTGTTGTTCGAATTTCGATGAGGTTAGGATGCCTTTTAAGTTTCTGGGCTGGCTTTTGCTATTAATTATTTTGTTTTTAAGATTTCCTTTATTTTGCCATTATCGTTGAGTAATTCCATTTGTGTTTTGATCTTTGTGAATAATTCTGGATTGTTTTTGTTGTGTGTGAAAACGTATGCTAGAATGTTTTCTTCTTTTTCATGTTTTTCTTGTTTTTTTATTATTATTCTGAAGAGATTCTAATGGTATTTTCATGCTAGTTGGAAACCCATGTTTATTAGTGGAGTGGGGTATCCTCTCATTTGTAATGTTTTTCGTAGTTCGTCTAGGCGTATTTTACAAAGGGTTTTGTCAGCTACTATTGTGCAAATTCGTCGTGCTAGGGAATAGGGGATGAATTTTAAACAACTTTTGGGATGGTGACTCTTGATCTGGAGGTATTATTGAGTGTCTGTGAGTTTCTGGTAAATGTCTGTGATGATGTAACGGTTTTTGTTTTTATGAGTATGTCTAGGAATGGTAATTCTTTATCACTATATTCTACCGAGAACTTGATTTTGGGGTGCAAGTGTTGTAGTATATTGTGTCGTTTGTTTATGTCTCCCCATGTTGATTTCCAAAAGATAAAACACTCATCTAGGAATCTCTTCTATGATTTCGTGAATTTTGTTTTTATGTTTTCTCCATAGTTATGTCCTATTTGGTTGTATAGATTTTCTTCTAGATATGCTAGGGTGAGTGTTACATACGTCGGTGCCATTTTTGTTTCTGTCGCGATACCTCTTGTTTGTATATAATTTTCGTTGTTAAATTGGAAGGAATTGTTGTCTAAAATTAGTTATATACTTCGTATAATAAATTTTTTGTGAAGCGGGTGGGGAGTATTTCTGCGTGTTTCTCTATCCAAAATGCAATGGCTTGTTTTCCTAGTTCCTGAGGTATGTTGCTGTAAAGGCTGTTTACGTCAAAAGTTACCATGAGTGTACATGGGTCTACTTTTCGTGGTATGAAGTGGTATGAATATTACGGAAAGTTCCGAAGGTTAACGAAATGGATTAATAACCGACATATTTAATTTATTTGTTTGAACATTGTTTTTAATAGATACTCATATTTGAGTAGATATTGTTTTTAATTATACGGTATATATATATATATATATATATATATATATATATATATATATATATATATACACACCCCACACACACACACACACACACACACATATATATATATATATATATATATATATATATATATACTGTTTAATTAAAAACAGAATATTTACTCAAATACGAGTATCCATTAAAAATAAAGTGCAAACAAATAAATTAAATATGTCGGTTGTTAATCCATTTTGTTAATCTTCGGAGTTTTCCGTAATATTATCTGTTTACATTTGTTTACATTACGATACACTTTCAGAATAGAGATTAGTATTTACGAGAAATCAGAAATTTGTGTGTATAAGGCTTGATTCGGTTTAGCTTAGACTGTAAAATCATTAGTGGTTGCGGTTAAAGGAGTTTCAAAAATTGATTGCTTCCCCTATATTCTTAGAAATCTATGGTTCGAATCCTGCAGAATGATTCAAATAATTTCTTAGTACTAGGTTTGATAGAGTTAAAATATACTTTTTAACTAAAAACAATATGTACTAAAATACTAGTATCTATTAATAATAATGTTCAAATAAATAAATTATACATATCTCAATTTTCTTTCACACAGAGAAACTATAACATAAGTATACCACAAATAGAGTGAAAGTAAGGAAAAGAGTGCTTTGGAATATTTCCCAACGAGAAAATGTGCAGGCCGCTGGTGTTTTCTATGTATCTGGTGAGGCCATGTCGGTTCTTCTGTATACCGTACCTTGGTTAGCTTATCCTATCTGAATTCTTTGCAGCTTCCATAGCAACTGGCGTATTCAAGCACGTCTTGACTCTAGGACGGCTCATGAAATATTTTCTACCGTCACTCTATGAACTGAATGTAGCATTCGAACCTCATAAACTCTCGTGACGTCATTTCAACCCCCTTTTTGCAAAAATCAATGAACTCCTAGATTTTTTCCTTACTCTCATACAATATCACAGAGTGAGACTCTACCATGAGTGGCACGCGGGCCTTGCACTGAGTGAAAATTTGTATTAAAATAACTAGAGATGTAAGAACTGATGCGAAACGACTGAAAAAAAAATTAAAATAGCATCTTAGCAAGGTATTATTCACGTTTTTACTTCACATTTTAAGACTTCCGACTTTAACTCTGAATATATATAAAAAAAACCTCTTTACATACTAGTGATTTTTTTATTATAAAAGCTACCTATGACTTCAAATAAAAGTCGAAGACAATGAATATCTTTCTCATGCTTCTCTGAACTGGGCATCTAGTCAACCAAACCCATATTTTTTTTTTTTTTTTTTTTGGCAGCAGGAGAGTGAATTTATGTTATCACTCAGTTTACAAAAGATCGTGTTCATGAATAAACAAGATTACTTTTTATTTTTTCTCGCGTATAACATACCATCAGTTTAGATGTATCTTTTTATTTTTATTTTTTCAATTGACCTCAGTGGATTTCTGGCAAGAGTAGTTTTTGGGTTGTGAGTGTTTGGTCCTTTTTTTTTCTTTTGCTTCCAGTAATGTCGGCTCTTTTACTGGATGATGACTTCACTTTTTTCGTGATCTGGCTTGATTTCCTGTATGTGTATTCTGTTTTTATTTATTTATTTATTTTTTTGTTTTTTTGCTTTGCCTCGGTACCTTTTTTGGCTTGCTTTTTATTTTATTTTTCATTTTCCTTTTATTTGGGGGGGGGGGGGGGTCGAGATCCGTTCGATGCAACAAATAGAGTAACTCGATATACGATACCGTTTAAAAGGGACACAGAAAATAGATAGATAGATAGATAGATAGATAGATAGATAGATAGATAGATAGATATGAACAGAACATGATAGATAGATAGATAGATAGATAGATAGATAGATAGATAGATAGTGAACAGAACAGATAGATAGATAGATAGATAGATAGATAGATAGATAGATAGATAGATAGTGAACAGAACATGATAGATAGATAGATAGATAGATAGATAGATAGATAGATAGATACATACATACATACATACATATGATTAGACGTAGACAGATAGATATATACATAAGAAAAATAATATATATATATATATATATATATATGATCAGGCTTATATATATATATATATATAGAGAGAGAGAGAGAGAGAGAGAGAGAGGGAGAGAGCGAGAGTGAAATAAAAATAAAGACATAGTTAAATATATATATGTATATATACAGATAGATATGAACACACTTATATGATAGATATGAACAGAATATAATGCGGCAAAACCAGATTCTATAAAATCTATATAAATCCTATATTAATCTATAAAAGTTTCTTTTAATTTTTCCCAATTCATTCAAAATTTTGAGGCCACTGATGGATTTATGTTTTCGTTTGACATCTACAATCTCCTCACTTTATCGGAAACTATCCATATTTGTAGCGATTTGCTATATCGTAGTAATTTCACTCCTCCGACTAAACCTGAAGGTGTGTTTGTTGAACTCATGAAATTTTGCTACCATGTCTGTCGATTCTAGTTTTGATAAAATCATGTTAATATCATATATCGTCAGACTGATCGTGCAGCGATGGGGTCCCCGTTGGGTTCTGTTTTGGCGAATATGTTTGTGGGATTCTACGAGGAAAGACTTCTCTTAGGTTCTTCGCAACCCAGAGTTTACTTTCGTTATGTTGATGACACATTTTCCGTGTTTAACCACGAATCAGAAGTTGACCAATTTTTCTCCCTCTCAACGGTGTTCATCCCGCCCTTAAATTTACGGTCGATAAGGAGGTCAATTGTTCATTGCCCTTCTTAGATATTCTGGTTCATAGAATACTTCCTCTTTTATTACTTTAGTTTATAGGAAGTCTACCTTTACGGGTCTCTATACTCGATGGGATCCTTTTTGTTCTAAACAACAAAAGATTAATCTGATTAGGACGCATAGAGAGTTAATAATTTATTCAGATGACACCTTGAAAGAAGAAATTAGTTGTTTAACGAGTATCTTTGTGAACAATGGTTATCCGTTGGACAATGTTCAATCGCTTATTCGGGATGAGACTGCTAGGTTTAATAAAATTAAACGTACAACGGATAGTAAATGTACATTTTACCGTGGTTGAGTAGGGTTAGAGAGTCGTTCGCCGAGCGGATTTCATTTAGTACACGTGAGTGTTATTATGCAGCTAGTGGTGCAGTGGATATCGGCTCGGAACGAGAGATCGGGGAGCCAAGTTCGAATTCCAGTTGAAGTCATTGCATTCACTTACGCGCAAATATCCTTGGGAAAGGTATTAATCCGTCTCTTCCTTCCAGTTATGGGTTAAATAACAGGACAGATTGGGTTCTATAGCCTTGGTCGGCAACCAGTCTACCGCAGAAAGCAATGGTAACCTACTGCGGGATAATCTTCTGCCCAGTCAGCCATGTCTCTTGAGAGACATGATCGCCCAAGCGTGTATCACGTATGGCACTTAACTGACTGATATATATATATATATATATATATATATATAGAGAGAGAGAGAGAGAGAGAGAGAGAGACCAAGGATATATATATATATATATATATATATATATATATATATATATCCTTGGTCTCTATACTCGATGGGATCCTTTTTGTTCTAAACAACAAAAGAATTATCTGATTAGAACTTTGGCGCATAGAGGGTTAATAATTTGTTCAGATGAGACCTTGAAAGAAGAAATTAATTGTTTAACGAGTATCTTTGTGAACAATGGTTATCCGTTGGACAATGTTCAATCGCTTATTCGGGATGAGACTGCTGGGTTTAATAAAATTAAACGTATAATGTCCAGTCTATCTTCGTTTACCGTGGTTGGGTAGGGTTAGTGAGTCGTTCGCCGAGCAGATTTCATTTAGTTCACGTGAGTGTTATTATGCAGCTAACGTTCGTGTTGTTTTTCAGACTAAGTCTGTCCTTCCATCTATGCATAAAGACGTTATACTTCCCCACCATGTTAATTCTGTAATTTATTATTTTAAACGTAGTTGTGGTCTTGACTACATAGGTAGAACGACGTAGCGTTTGGATGTTAGGATTAAACAGAATGTGCCTGCTAAAATACGCAACAAAAATGTTTCGTCTGGTGATACCATTTAAAATGCATACGGGCTTTCTATTGCAGAACACTTGATAAATAATCCGACCTGTGCTATGGATTTCAGTATGAACGGGTTCTCTGTTTTGGCCAGAGCGCACTCGTTATTCCATCTGAAGGTGTTGGAGAGGCTGTGCAGGTCCAGGTGACACTCCCTTTGTAAACAAAGAGACTGTTTGCTTGGTGTCTGGGATTGCTTTGCTGTGTTTCTAGCATCTTTATATATTATAACTTTTATTTTTCCTGTCCATTCATTCATATCATCCGCGACTGACTTTCTTCTCATATTTGTTTTCCTGTTTACAGTTCTGATGAGAGGGGACGAAACCGGTCGTCTGGTGTTTTTTGTTTTAAAATTTATCATGGCTTATAGTGAAACATTTTTTGCCTTTAACGCCATAAGACTTATTTATATAGAGAGACAATAAGAGAAATAGGTCGAAATAAACACTCACACAAACACACACACACACACACACACGCACATATATATATATATATATATATATATAATTAAATTAGAAATTTTTCTCTAAATAAAATTTAGAATTTTATAGAAGTAATCGATTTACTAAATTATAAAGTTGGTTAATAACCATAATTAGATTAATTATATATACTGTCCTTAACACACACAAAACTTCAACTATTACCTTAAATACAAACCCCCACCATATACACAATTGACTAGATATAAGAATAGAAATTTAAAATTTAAAATTTAATAGAAAAAACGGTTTCCAAACTCTGATCTAATCAATAATTAAAAATTAAAAAATTAATAGAAAAAAATATATTCCCTAAATCCAAAGTTAAGATTAAATATACAACTTACATTAATTATAAAGACTCTGCCTAAATTAAAAATATCCGCGCCAACCACTACCGGCTCTTCTAAGAAATCCATAAGGATATAGTCTCGGCACTAGATAATAAAACTTACAACTGTCTAGAAATCAAAGAATCTCATTAATCAACCACTTAAATAACACCTTCTCCAAAAATTCCAACGGTCAGAGACTTATTCCCCTATGACTAACCCCCACCAGCACCTCTAACAATACTAGATAAATACAAGGAAAGAGGATTTCCATTACTTTACACACCGCCAGATGAGACATTGAAGTTTCACTGTTGAAACAATCGTACCTTTGTAGCGGATATATATAGAATGATTATGTACATGTTCTAAAATATAATTTATAATATATATATATATATATATATATATATATATATATAGAGAGAGAGAGAGAGATAGAGAGATACATACGTACATACATACATACATACTGAAACTGAGTTAAACAAATAAATATATAGCTAGACAGACAAATACATATTTATAAAGGCATGTGTATTAATAAATATACATAGGGATATGCAGTCAAGTAGACATACATATATAAACATTATTCAGGAGTTAATAAAACAGTGCTGAATGTAGTATAAAGAGAGCTATTAATAAAAATATATTAATAAAAATACATATTATTCTACGTTGGTGGCACGACTCAGATTTTCATGCACGACTCAATAATCAGGTGCATGTTACAAACTTTATATATATTAAGTACATCTACTCTTTCAATTTTCCCTATTGAAACATTTTTTATATAAAACCATTTCCTGAACATATATATATAAATTGCAAACAATTGCTTATTTTTAATAAAATCCGTTCATACCCACGAATAATCTTTCGCGTATTACAATCAAAAGATGTCAGAAATGATCTGTAATGTTGACAGATGTTATTTTCATTCATTTCTTAAGGTACCCAAGTACCTTTCAACCTCTTTCCGAGGTCATCTTCAGGGGTGTGAGTTATGTCAACAAATGTAACCGGAAAACTGTGTTGCTAAAAATTACTGTATATTTTTCTGCTTCAAATATAACGGTTGACAAATTGCTAGCGTTCATTAGAACGGGAAAATTATCCAAAATGGAATTTTGTATATGTTGTAATGTCATCATCATTATGAACGGATTTTATTAAAAATAAGCAAACATATAATTTGCAATTTATTTAATCTGACATGTTTAAAAGAAATTTCCTGCCTAAATAGCCATATATATATATGTATATAAGTAAATTTTACTTATTCTGCTCTGCTTACGTATTCAGCGCTTTTTTGTTATTAATTACTCGTCTCGGGTTTTTTCTTTGAGCTACGTACTGGATCGGTCTAAATTGCATAACGGTCATGTCACGTTGAATACACCGGTTCCCGCTCGATCACCGAAGTTAAGCAACGTTGAGCCTGGTCAGTACTTACGTGGGTGACCACTTGGGAATACCAGGTGCTGTTAGCGTTCACGGATGTGCGTTGTGGTGCGGTGGATGTCGGCTTGGAGGGGGAAATCGGTGAGCCGAGTTCCAATTTCAGTCGAGCACACTGCACTCACTTGCGCACTAGTACCCTTGGGAAAGGTATTAATCCGTCCGTTCCCTCCAGTTATGGGTTAAATAACAGGGTAGGACTTGGGACCCTGCCCTTAAACAAATCCCAATGAGACTTTCTCCGTCAGGGAGGAAGCCGGCTCAACCCGACTAGGGTGAATGCTGCATACATACATATATACATATACGGTCTAAATTGCTTTGGCTAATGTTCATGCGCTTAGCTCTTTCATTTTTTACAACAATTTTATTCCTTCCGCGTATATACCCGGAGGGTTTTTCGAAACGGGTATAGTGATAAGTTTGCATTTATATATATATATATATTCACGGAAATGGAAAATACATTCCAACAATGTGAGATCCAAAATAAAATAAATATTTAAGAACTACAAAATATGGATTTATTGTAGGGTAACCAACATTATAATGTTTCGGTTGTTAAAACCATCATTAGGGTTTATATTCAATATTGTTTTGTTTTTTATTTTGTTTTTTTTTTTTTGTTTTTTTTTGTTGTTGTTGTTACGGCCCGTGAATAGATTTAGAAATGTGATAAAAATTTTAAAATTTTAAGGCTGAAAGGATTGCCGTAAACTATGACGTCGGTCACGAAGTAGTTATAACGCTTGAAAAAGTCGTTGAGATGAAATTTAAATATTTCGCTGATAGGTTTGTTTATTTTTTTTAAGTTGTATCTATATATTTTTTAAATATTGCTGTAATTATTTATGTTTTGTTGATTGTTTATGTGTTATATTAATTTAGATATATTTTATATTAAATGTAGGGCTGGAGTCAAGTGAATAAGAGATGGGAATTGACATTGCATTTAAATGCATTTAAATGTAAGAGAATGTAAAGGGAGAAGACAGGTGGGAATCAAGGAGATAATAGATGACATTTGACGTTGCATTTAAACTCTTGGAGATAGTAGTTATCAGGGTTACAAGAATACGGAAGGGATTTCCACAGGCGAAACGTGCGAGAAAAGAAGCTATTAATGTAGAAGATGTGATTATCCTTGATTGTTTTCACAGTGCCAGTAAATTCGTGTAAGGGGGACCACCAAGGTGCTAAGCTCGTCGGAGCATAAGCCGTGAAAATATTTGTAGAAGAGATGGAGGGAAGCTACATCCTGTCGTTAAGAGACAGACTGTAGTCGAGCTGCCGGGTCAGGATCGATTACATTGCTGATTCTTCTTTGGATCCTGTTGAGGACCACAAGGTGAACAGCAGTGGCGCCCAACCAGATATGACAGAAGTATTCAATTTACTGGTGGATAGTAGATTTGTAAATGCGCATGATGGATTTAGAAGAGAAGAGCTTTCTAGTCCGACACAGGGACACTACCATTTTATCAGTGGATTTAGCTATTAATTCAAATTCCACTCTGGCGACTCGACTGCAGCCACTTTCCCATCGTCGAAATGTGGCCTCCTTCTGTCTCTTCTATAAATATTTTCATGGCTTCTGCTCGGATGAGCTTAAGTCACTGATGCCTCCTCAACAGGTGTTTACCCGTGCAACCAGACTGGCAACTGGGTCCCACCCATTCACAGTCAGGTTAGCCAAATGCAGACGACAATTCTACTCCTTCAGCTTCTTCTCTCGCACTTCCCGCCTGTGGAACTCGCTCCCGTATTCTTGCTTTCCTGACGGCTACAACCTCCAGAAATTTAAATGCAAAGTCAATACTCATCTACTAACCACTGGACTCCTTCTTTCTCAGCTTTCTATTGTTCCTTTTTAACTAGGTTGTACTCCTCACTCTTTTCTAATTAATCTTTTTACATTTATGTAGCCCCCTGCACATCAGTGGCGTTTCCGCCTTGCTCGGTCTGAAATGATTAAAAAAAAAAAAAAAAAACTTCAACTGAGAAAGTGAGGCCAAGAAAACGCTGTGTGTTGCTCTCGAGGGAGTCTAGCGTGATCCATACTCATGGCGGGTAGGAAAGATTGTCTATGATGGTTTAAGTATGACAGCTTCGCTTTGGAAGCATTAAAGTTTACTCCATTTCTTACCCCAGTCAGACTAGAGGTCCTTTTCTAAGACAGCAGCAATGTTAGTTTTGTCTGCATCAGCAGATTTCTTAGAGAGGCGGGAGTAAATGGTGGTGTGGTTAGCGTAGATGCCTACTTGGGATCTGATAACATCAGGGAGATGGTTGATGAAAATCGGAAAAAGCGTAGCACCTAAGATAGAGACTTGATGACACCGGCGTTCATATGAGAGGATCTGGAAGAATGCTGGTATAATATAAAAATCATTACGTGATTCGATAGGAACAATTTCATTATGTCAAACAATCGTCCAGATCTGAACTTATTTACAAATGGCAGTTTGTGTGTGTGTGTGTGTGTGTGTGTGTGTGTGTGTGTGTGTGTGTGTGTGTGTATCCGTTACCTATAGATTCCGAAACAGCTGAATCAATTTTCTTGAAAATTTACACAGTTGTACTATAAACGTCTGCGAGTGTTCGTGGCTAAGTTTTTTGTCGAGGTACCGCCGATAAATATCGAAAATCGATAATCGAAAAAGTCGGGTTATAGAAGGAGTGGTACGATTTTAATCAAATTTGATACACTCATAGTCAAAGACATAGAAAACGATATTCAGAAGTTTCAAGGTTGCAGTTCTTACAATAGTGCAAAAAATTGATTATATATATATATATATATATATATATATATATATAAAAGGCAAGATGTTTGTGTGTGTGTCTGTTTATCTGTCTGTATGTCCTTTAGACAAATCCACAATTTTTATCCGATACTCACCAGACTTCACACAAATATTCTTTAGGCTGAATCTGAACTCAGGACCATGGATTAGTTTTAAAGCTTTCATTACACCCGAGCAATGCCGGGCTATACTGCTAGTATACCATAGTTTAACAGCGGCTTATCTTATTTTTGCAATGATAATATAGTGAAGAATATATATATATATATATATATATATATATATATATATATATATATATACAAATATATATATAGGTTCTTAACCTTTTAAAGCCATTCATTTGAAATAACAACATCACTTGAAAAGACACAAAAAGTGTCGAAACAAAATAGCTACTTTTGTAGTGATATTATAACATATCAATGTTATAATTTATTAATAAATATTATTATTATTAATATATATATATATATATATATATATATATATATATATATATATTCGTTATTATTAATCCTGGGTTAAAAGCAACGGAGTCTAACCATACTGATGAGCTGTGATACAGCGAAACAGATCTGTCTACGGATGACTATATATATATATATATATATATATATATATATATATTTCTAAACATATACTGTTAAATGTAAGAGACAATGAATATCTAAATCAAGAGTCGTTCTAAACGTCGTATTTTGGCTTTAATTTCAGTTGAAAATAAAGACAAACATTCTCCAACATTTGGATATTTTTTTATTAAATTGGTTCTAAGCTTTCGGCTCACATGAGCCATCTTCAGAGAGGTGATTAGGACGATACACTTAGAACCATAAGCTTAGAACCAACTTAATACAAAATTATCCAAATTTTGGATAATTTTTGTCTTTATTTTCAACTGAAATCAAAGCCAAAATACGATGTTTAGAACGGCTCATGATTAAACATAATAGACATTCATTGTCTCTTATATTTAACAGTATATGCTTAGAAAATTATTTACTGCCTCCATACACTATATATATATATTTATATATATATATATATATATATATATATATAGTGATATATATATATATATACATATAGTGATATATATATATATATATATATATCAGTGAAAGAGTGTAAATCTGAAGTCATGAAACAAAAAAGTGCACTATACGTTCAGTAAAGGTAGACTGAAAATGTACTCACAAAATGAGGAATGGACACTAAGCTGACTGGATTTCAACCGTTAGGTATCCTCAAACCTGCGCCTGCTGACACGTAATAGTTGAATCTATGGTAGCTATGTCTATTCCTCAATATATATATATATATATATGCGTGTGTGTGTGTGTGTTTATATAAACTTTGTGCATAGATACAACTATATCTATCTATCTATCTATCTATCTATCTATCTATCTATCTATCTATCTATATATGTGTGTGTGTGTATATAAATATTGTAGTCAAAGTATGAAATAAATTTGCCAAACATAAAATAAACTAACAATACAAACTGTATGAAATAACTATAACCATTCTCTATGTTGGAAATATCACGTAATGAAACAATTTTCACTTTTGCGATTTCATAGGTTTGAAAGAGCCGGCCATATTTACAACTGCATGACTAACAAAAAGTTGGAAATGCGAAAACTGATTTTACCGAGGCGACATTCATCAAGGAATCGAATTGTATTGGAAGAAATCAATGGGTAACTGAGAGAAAACGCACCTTGAATGGTTTGTTCTGTTTACGATTTTGCCACGTTTCTACATTTTAAGGGAATCGTTCGATGGGCAAACAAATTGGGTTTGATCATGGCAAAGGCAAAATATTAATACAGAAACGAAAGGTAAATAGAATATTCAAAAAGAAAAATTTGTGATACATGTATCTACCGTTCTCAAAGTCTCTATATGGATCAGTACATTCATCGTTTCTAGTCTTTTTATCTATCTATCGTTCTATCATTGAACCGGTATTCCTATCTATCTATCTATCTATCTATCTATCTATCTATCTATCTATCTATCTATCTATCTATCTATCTATCTATTCTATCTATCTATCTATCTATCTATCTATCTATCTATCTATCTATCATCCCAGTCAATTCATATCTATCTATCTATCTATCTATCTATCTATCTATCTATCTATCTATCTATCCCAGTCAATTCATATCTATCTATCTATCTATCCCAGTCAATTCATATCTATCTATCTATCTATCTATCTATCTATCTATCTATCTATCTATCTATCTATCCCAGTCTGTTCTATCTATCTATCTATCTATCTATCTATCTATCTATCTATCTATCTATCTATCTATCCCAGTCTGTTCATATCTATCTATCTATCTATCTATCTATCTATCTATCTATCTATCTATCTATCCCAGTCTGTTCATATCTATCTATCTATCTATCTATCTATCTATCTATCTATCTATCTATCTATCTATCCCAGTCTGTTCATATCTATCTATCTATCTATCTATCTCAGTCTGTTCTATCTATCTATCTATCTATCTATCTATCTATCTATCTATCTATCATCTATCCCAGTCTGTTCATATCTATCTATCTATCTATCTATCTATCTATCTATCTATCTATCTATCCCAGTCTGTTCATATCTATCTATCTATCTATCTATCTATCTATCTATCTATCTATCTATCTATCTATCTATCTATCCCAGTCTGTTCATATCTATCTATCTATCTATCTATCTATCTATCTATCTATCTATCTATCCCATCTATCTATCTATCTATCTATCTATCTATCTATCTATCTATCTATCTATCTATCTATCTATCTATCTATCTATCTATCTATCTATCTATCCCTATCTATCATATCTATCTATCTATCTATCTATCTATCTATCTATCTATCTATCTATCTATCTATCTATCCCAGTCTGTTCATATCTATCTATCTATCTATCTATCTATCTATCTATCTATCTATCTATCTATCTATCTATCCCAGTCTGTTCATATCTATCTATCTATCTATCTATCCCAGTCTGTTCATATCTATCTATCTATCTATCTATCTATCTATCTATCTATCTATCTATCTATCTATCTATGACGCAAACAATATCCACGATCATTCCGTAAGGCTTGCCAGTATGTTAGTGTAGCATTACAATTTTCATAGGCTTTCTTGCAGTAACGTTGATCGCAGACAATGGCAACAAATTGACAATCGAGTCAATAATGTGTGCGCGTGATAAAAATCTGATGCAATTATGGCTGATACAATATTTTTCAAGGCCAAATAAAATTCATCATACACCCCCAAAATAGATTAATGTTACTGCACAGCACTGTAATTTAAGACAAAATAGAAACCGATTACACCCTGTAAATACAGTGGGTCTAAAACTGACCGTATGATGAAAGAAAGCAGTCGTTTTAGTTAATTTGCAAAAGGGTGCATCTATCTACCTAACTATCTATGTCTGCTCATATCTATCTATATATTTATCTATCTATCGATTTTAATTTAGAACATGTACAAACTACAACAAAATTGTACATTTTCTTTCGACATTGAAAGAATAATGTCTCATCAGGTCGTTAATAATGATGCTAAATACCATCAATGAATATTTTGATGAGACATTGTTCTTTAAATGTCGAAACAAAATGTACAACTTTCTAGTAGTTTGTAAAAATTCTTAAGTAATAATAAATGTTCATTTCTCTATTTATATATTGAGTACTTTTTTAAATAAATGTTTTCATTTTTGCAATTGTTTTTGTTCATTATATATATATATATAAACAGAAATAGTTGGAGGATTTAAAATAATTAATTCATCGAATTTTTATTATTAAACTTCAAAAGAATGCAGAAAGCACTGGACGGCCGTTTCGTCCTGTATTTGGAACTCATCAGCAGTGCGCATCCAGACAGTTGCGTTATTAAACGAACGTCATACCAAATATACCACTATATATATATATATATATATATATATATATATATATATATTTCTATCTAATCCTGTGCATATATATCTAGCTAGACAGCTGGTTAAGTCTGCTAGAAATTTAAATTTAAAAGAAAACCAAGAAAATTAAAAAATCAAGATATAAAAGTTAATCAATCCGTTTTAATCACAATTACCACCACAATCAAAATGACAGTCATACACCAAAATACAATTGAAGAATCAAAACTGGGTGTCTTATAGGTGGAGAATATATGAGAGAAGTGGTGGCATATCAGGCTATGATATACCCAAAAGAAAATATAAACTTGAAGAAATACTACGCTGGTATTTCAGCAGGTGCTCCGAATCAACGGTTGTATAATCACACACACTTCTTTTCCAACCCTGAATTGAGAAACCAGACATCTCTATCTAAATATCTCTGGTCATTGAAAGACAAAAACTTAACCCCTATGATTAAATGGAATATCATTAAAAGAATTAACACCCACATCAACTTCAAAGATTGCTGTCGCTTATGCCTGGATGAAAAAAAATCACTATCATCAAACACAAACACCAATTAGACCTGCTGAATCTGAGGAGGGAACTATTTTTTTAAATGTCGGCATAGGACCCGTTTTAAAATATGTTAAACTTTTAGCCCCTCATTTATTCCTCTGGAGTCTTTACACACATCACACTATGTTACGGAATATATATTGTTTTTGTACCTTATTGTTATATGAATCGAATGTTTTTTTTACGGGTTTATATATGTCTGTGGTATTGCTTACATATTTGTTTTTGCATGAGTGTATATATGTGTATTTGTATATGGGTATATATATGTATGCGTGTACATATATGTGTGTGTGTGTGTGTGTGCGTACGCATTTAAGTGTGTGTGTGTGTGTGTGTGTGAGTTGTATGTGTAAATATATAGGTTTTTTACATTACAAAAGTCATACTGTATTATAACTGTACTGTTAACCGAAAAATTTACCTACATTATTAAGTTATTATTATTGTTGTATTGTTAACCAAATAATTAGTGTCATTTTGATTATATAGTGGGGTGGGTAATTGTGATTACAAATGGATTGATTAACTAGTATATCTTAATTTGTTAATTTTCTTGGGTTTTTTTTTAAATTCCAATTTCTTATCCTTTCACTCGTAATAGTTAATTTATTTTTAAACTAAATAATTAAGTTTAAACAAGTAAATTTAAATAGAATAATTAGGCTTACTTTTAAATTATTTTTTTAATTTTATTTTGTATTATATTTGTTTCGTTGATTGTATCAGTCAGCTAAGTGCCATACGTGATACACGCTTGGGCGATCATGTCTCTCAAGAGACATGACTGACTGGGCAGAAGATTACCCCGCAGTAGGTTGCCATTGCTTTCTGCGGTAGACTGGTTGCCGGCCAAGGCTATAGAACCCAATCTGTCCTGTTATTTAACCCATAACTGGAAGGAAGAGACGGAGTAATACATTTCCCAAGGGTATTTGTGCGTAAGTGAATGCAATGAATTCAGATGGAATTCGAACTCGGCTCGTTCTGATTTCTTGTTCCGAGCCGATATCCACTGGACCACCACGCACATCCTTTGATTGTATAATTAGTATAAATTTTATATAGTGGTGTGATGATTTTGTGATCACAACGGATTGCTTAACTATTATCTCTGAAATATATTTTTAATTATTTTAGACCCCAATTTCTTATCCTTTCGCCGTTAATATATAATATTTATACTTATTAATAAATATCATTTTCTTCTATCATCTTTTATTTATATTTTTTATACGGGTTTATATATGTCTATGGTATTGCTTACATATTTGTTTTTGCTGGTGTTTGAGTGTATATATGTGTGTGTTCGTATACGTGTATATGTATATACATATCTGTGTGCGTGTACATATATGTGTATACATATATGTGTATACATACATATGCGTGTGTGGGTATGTGTGTACTCATTTACGTGTGTGTGTGTGTGTGAGCTGTATGTGTACATATATATGTTTTTACACTACTTGAGTTATACTGTATTATAACTGTACCGTTGACCGAAACATTTACCTACATTATTAAGTTATATTGTATTATTATTATTGCATTGTTAACCGAATAATTAGCATAATTTTGATTATATAGTGGGGGGTGGTAATTGTGATTAAAACGGATTGATTAACTATTATATCTTAATTTGTTAATTTTCTTGGGTTTTTCTTAAATTCAAATTTCTCATCCTTTCACTAGTAATATGTAAATTTATTTTTAAACTATATCATTAGGTTTAAACAACTAAATTTAAATAGAATAATTAGGCTTTTTTTTTGTTTTTTTAATCATTTCACCCCGAGCAAGGCGGAAACGCCACTGATGTGCAGGGGGTTACATAAATGTAAAAAGATTAATTAGAAAAGAGTGAGGAGTACAAACTAGTTTAAAAGGAACAATAGAAAGCAGGTGCGATGACAGATACATAGGTGGAGAGAAAGGGAAGGTTATACAGGGGTGGGGAGAGAGCTAGAGTTCAGTGATTAGTAGATGAGTATTGACTTTGCATTTAAATTTCTGGCGGTTGTAGCCGTTAGGAAAGCAAAAATACGGGAGCGAGTTTCACAAGCGGGAAGTGCGAGAGAAGAAGCTGCAGGAGTAGAATTGTCGTCTGCATTTGGCTAACCTGATTGTGATGGGTGAGACCCAGTTGTCAGTCTGGTTGCACGAGTGAACACCTGTTGAGGAGGCATCAGTGACTTAAGCTCGTCCGAGCAGAAGCCATGAAAGTATTTATAGAACAGACAAAGGGAGGCCATATTTCGACGATGGGGAAGTTTTTTGTAATTTTTTTAAACTTTATATTGTATTATATTTGTTTTGTTGATTGTATAATTCGTATAATTTTGATTATACAGTAGTGTGATTGCATTTGTGATTACAACGAATTGATTAACTATTATCTCTTAAATATTTTTAATTTTATAGTCCTCAATTTCCTTTCACCGTTAATATATAATATTTTTTTTTCATTTTCTCCTATCATCTGTTCTTTTTAACCCACATTTATTCCTCTCTTCTTTCTTCTTCTTCTCTTTTCGTTTACGCTTTAAGATACTTACCCTTTCTTTTTAACGTTATCTCTCTCTCTCTCTCTCTCTCTCTCTCTCTCTCTCTCATCTAACCCACTTTATTTACGTTTCAAAACTACCGGTCAGTAGCCTAACTGACTTGCTGAATGTATCTTTAGATTTTAGTTGACATCCGCTCTTACGCGTGCTCTTTGATTATATGTTGCGTATATATATGCTTATCTATGAATATGCATGTATATTCGCCGAACTGATGTAATGATGTATTTTTTCTTAAATTTTCTCTTTTAAAGAAGCGATGTTAATTATTATTCCGGTTTTTTAGGCCTTTGTGAATTTCATTCGTGTAAAATCTTCTGTACAATAAAGACGGAAGCTGATGATGGTTCGCCTGAAATAGGCCTACATCGCCGATTTACCATGAAATATTGTCTGCCTTAATTTTATTTATATGTATATATAGCAGCCTGTTCATATACACATTTATATATATATATATATACATATGTGTGTGTGTGTGTGTGTGTGTGTGTGTGTGTGTGTGTTCATGTCTATCTATCTGTCTATTATAATAAAATTTGGGTTAAGTAGATTGAATTATAAGCAAATATTCCTGCAGTTTATTCTACGAAATATTCGTAACATTATTGCCCGCTTTGCTGTGTTGATCGCTAAATTGCAGCCCGTGTCCTTCCCGGTCAGCAATATTAAATTATAATCTGGAATGATTGTGCCAATTTTAGCACTCAGCTAAAACAACGGGTTGCCTCTGCAATAGAAACTGGTTTTATATTATGGCTTGTTAGAGAAGCCGTGTTGGCCGTTTTCGATATTATATCCTAATTGAAACAATCCATATTCCCACTCCGAAGAACCTGTATGTAATAAGATGGCCCGGAGTTAAATAAGATGTTTTTGTATCAGCGTTGTCTGACATAGCCGATATCTTTCCGCTCGGTTAGTTCTGTATGTTATCGTCACGCTACAATAATTGACGAAGAGGCATTGGCAGAAGCGGGTCATTGGCCTAAAGTAGACCAGATATTGGCGTAGAAAAAGGGCATTGAGTGAAATGCATGTTTTTAAAAAAAGTAGAACACTTAAGATGTTGTTCGAAAGACGCCATTATTATAAAGAAAGATTATGAGAGAAAGAGCTTGATAAAAACGAAATAAAAATGTGGTGAGAGAAAAAAGGGCATTTATTTTGCTTTTGCACTGAGTGGGAAATATTAAGAGTCGAATTCGTAGTGCTGGAGAAAACTATGGAAATATTTCTCGAGTCTATGTGAAATTTATTTTGGACAAATGAAAACCTTGTATTCAGAGAGATTGACTGGTGAGTTGAAAAGGAGGAAGTAAATTCACGAGCCTGTGTGACATGGTTTTTGTACCAGTGAAAACCTTGTCTTTACTGAAATTAGCCATTAAGCCAAGAAGAAGAAAAAAGAAATAAAAGAGCGAGCCTTTTGCGAAACTATTTTTGATATAAAATCAAAATGCAAAGTAAATAATTTTCACCTGTCTTCTTCATTTCTGTTGTTTATTCTCATCTCTCCTGAATAGACATTTTTTATTATTTTCTCTGGCAATCAGTAACATTAACACCTTGCTTGGCGTGAAATGCTTAACATATATATATATATATATTCAGAAATTATAACATGGATATATTACAATATCACTACAAAAGTAGCTATTTTGTTTCGACGCGTCTTGTCAAGTGATGTGGTTATTTTAAAATATACCACATCACTTGACAAGACACAAGAATTGTAGAAACAAAATAGCTACTTTTGTAGGGATATTTTAACAGATCCATGTTATAATTTCTGAATAAATATTATTAGTTCTTCTTTGTATTGAGCACTTTTTAAAAATAGTGTTTCTTTGGAGAAGGAATATTATTCCACACATACTTGTATATATATATATATATATATATATATATATATATATTCATTCAGTAATGAATTTGAACACACTCGGCTACTGGCGTGTGTTTACATTGTGTATATAACACACACAAATCTGCCTTCTACTACAGAGCGCCCATAACTTAGATGTAGAATCGCTGACTGATATCAATTTGGTCTGGTTTCAATCCTGGCTATAAGCAATCGGATATCAAACTGTATTGATGAACAGGACTGTCTGCGGAAGAGTATATATATATATATATATATATATATATATATATATATATATATTTCGTCACAGATCTTATCAATTAATTTCTGGGAATTAATTTAATCTTGGAAATTAATATTTGATAATGAGAGTAAAAACCTGTCCTCAGAAATTAAACTTGAAAAGGTTTGGGATGAAGCAGGTCGTTTATTTTAGATTTTAGTGTAAAAATTTCATCAATATATATCAATATCAATATCAATATATATATATATATATATATATATATATATATATATATATATATGCTAAGCTGTTGAAACTTAGGTTTAAGGACTACATGTTTTCTTTAAAGAATAGTAAGCACAAGAAAAGCACTGTTTTATCCATATATTGTTAAAAATTAAACAACGATAACAAGAACAGAATTATTATCTGGAATATCGTAGCTAAATACAAATCATACTTTGAAAAAAGAGACTCAAGTAGCATGCATTTTAGATAAAACTTATTATTTTAAACCATACAAATAGCCCTAATCTACTTAACAAAAAAGCGATTTAGTAACCACAGGTTGCCATATTAAAAATACTTACTTAAATTCTTAGACCTCGATTGATAAAGATTCCTCTAGATCTTTGGCTCTTTCTTTCTTTCTTTCTTTCTTTCTTTCTTTCTTTCTTTCTTTTCCAGACACTCTCACTTTCCAATATGCATTAAGTTATAATACCATTCTTTCTTTCTTTCTTTCTTTCTTTCTTTCTTTCTTATCCAGACTCTCTCACTTTCTATCTACATTAATTCATATTACCATTATTTCTTTCTTTCTTTCTTTCTTTCTTTCTTTCTTTCTTTCTTTCTTTCTTTCTTATCCAGACTCTCGCACTTTCTATCTGCATTAAGTCATAATATCATTCTTTCTTTCTTTCTTTCTTTCTTTCTTTCTTTCTTTCTTTCTTTTGCAAATATTTCTATTAATAATTATAAATTACGCCTCTTTGATTTTATCTACTTGCATTTTAATATTTTTTTACATTTAAAAATTTTAATTTTTAAAATTTTAATTTTTTATCTTCATATAACCTTTGTCTATTTACATTTACTCTTGTTATTAAAATGCTGCAACCTAACTTAATAAGATTTAACTCCCATGAACATCGAGTCATCTGAAATTCAAATCCATTTCAAACGTTCATTTTGCAATATGTACCTGATCATTGCAACACGCATGAAGTTCTTGGTCTTGTCGTAGGACAATATATATATTGTACATATGAGCTCTCTGGAAGAATGGTAGACTTTGAAAAAAACAGTAGCTGCTCTATCATCTACGCATTGCTCATTCTGTAATAAATTAGAGCACTCTAACTACTGGTGTATGATACATCATACGCTAAAAGTCTGCCTCCTTCTACCGAGCGGCCATAGCGAAGGGGTTGAATTGCCGACTGACTCCAATTCGTTCGGGTTTCAATCCTGGATGAAAAGCAATCGGATGTCTAACCGTACTGATGAACTGAGATAGATATGAACAGGTTGATAGATAGTCAGTGAGAGAGAGAGAGAGAGAGAGAGTAATAAAGAGAGAATGATAGATAGGTATGAAGAGCCAAGGCAATAATGACATCACCTCAGCGATTAGCAAGAGATGATTATTAATTGAAAAAGAATAACTGCAATGAACTTGACCGCTCTTTTTGCTTTTTTTTTTTTGCTTTTTTTTTTAATAAATATCATATTCATAATATAAATAATAATATGTTTGGATGAAAAAATAGAGCGTTTAAAAATGTAATGACGCAAATCAATCTAGGGGAGATAATTTACTATATGTTATATTAAAAATATTACTAAAAAAACAAAAAAGAAAAAGAAAAATAACCCAAAAACCCGAAAAAGGGGAAAAATAACCCAGAAACCCGAAAATAAAAATTAAAAAAAAATAATCCAGAAACCTGTAAAAAAAGGAAAAATAACCCAGAAACCCGTAAAGAAAAAGAAAAATAACCCAAAAACCCGTAAAAAAATAAACCAGAAACTCGGAAAAAAAAGAAAAAATAACCCAGAAACCTGGAAAAAAGGAAAATATAACCCAGAAATCTGTAAAAACAAAAAGGAAAAATAACCCAGAAATCTTAAAACAAAAAAAAGGCAAAAATCACCCAGAAACCCGCACCGGATCAAAATCAAAATCTAATCAGTTTGTCGCCGTCAAGCGACTAATCTGTCGTGAAAGTTGCACCCAAATCCGTCCAGCGGGTCTTGAGGTATCTTGACCACAGACAAACAAACAGACAAACGCGACCGAAAATAATACCATCGCCGTAAGACGGAGGTAATAGTTAGAAAGGAGTGCGAAAAGACAGAATAGTCCTTTATTTAGGAGGTATTGACAGGAGACTTTAAACATTTCTGTCTTCCCTTCTTCTTTTTTTTTCTATTCAAATTTCCTTCTTAATAACATTTTCGTTAAAAATAATGAAGAAATAATTCAGCGTACGTTGTTATTTTATTTATGATAACTGGATTTTTGGCGATTGCCCTACTTGGTTGCGTTCTTCCACATTGTGCATCTGAAAAATGGCTGTGTTAATTGCAATTGTCAGCCTTTTTAGCTAATATCATAGTGTACCTTCCCTCGAGGCGTTAAAGTTCGATCTCAAAGCTGTCTCTCTTCAGACAGAGCCCGAGTCTGAAGAGAGCACAACTAAAACATTATTGATGTTCTCAGTCAAGAGAAACTGCTGCCCGTGGCAGTATCCTCCCTCATTGCACTGAAAAGAAGGGCGGTTGGTTGGTTGGTATGTATACCGATGTCAGGGCAACTGATGATTGCGTGGGTCGGTCGAAAGATCAACCAATTAAGTGCCATTCGTGATACACACTTAGGAGGTAATGTCTCGAAAAAGACATGAATGACTGGGCAGAAGATTTTCTTGCAGTCGGTTGCCATTACTTTCTGCAACTGGTTGCCAACTAAAGCTAAAGAATCCAACCTTTCTGCTATTTAACCCATAGCTGAAGGGAAAAGAGCTTTTCACATTTGTGCGAGTAAGTGAGAGCAATGAATTCAACTGAAATTCGAACACGGCTCTCCGATTTCTCGTTCTTATAGGAGATTACCATGCACAATTTATAGGTAAAAGTGCACGCTATCAGAGAACGTGAGATGTTATAAATGTGGAGAGAACGTGACCACCGGGTGCCGACTATGTCTTTCGGGCTTAAAGGCAATCTTCAGGCCTGAAGCTTGACTTCAAGCAAAAAACACACTGTGGTCACTCTTTGTTTACCTTAGGCGTCCACACTATACACTCCTGATCAAAATTTTAAGACTACTTAAAACTCTTTAAAAAGATATATTCTTATGGATAGATTTTAAACTCCTCCCACTTAAGGTTACCAATACTACAATCTAAAAGGTTATGGAAACAAAAACCTATATTCCAAACATTTTATTTAGAAATTTACATTTTTATAAAATGAGGCGATTTACACATGATCAAAATTATAAGACCAGAGACAAAAATTCTACGAAATTGTACAAAAAGTGTATGAAAACATTCAACAACCAAATTTAATGAGTTCTACCTCCACTGCTTTTGATGACTTCAAAAATTCTGTCGGGCATGCTAGAAATAAGCGTTTCCATTAAGGTGCGGGGGATGTTGCTCCAGCTTCTGAAGATGGCTTCACGAAGTTCATTTTTTGTTGAATATTGTTTGCAATTTTGATAAACATCTCTTGTCATCCATCCTCAAACATTTTTAATTGGGTTCAAGTCTGGTGAGCATGCAGGATGTCCCAAGTGATACAACCAATTTCTTGTAAAAATGTCAAGGTCAGTCTTGCAGCATGGATTGCAGCATTATTCTGTTGAAATAACCATCCATCCACACACAAACGATGGCTCTCCATCATCAATAATGCTTTTTGTAGCATGCTAACATAACCAGCTGCTGTTTGACAACCATGCACCACCTGGAGCTCCATCGTACCTCTGTAAGAAAAGGCACTCCATAACATTAGGGACCCTCCACCACTATGACGTGTGGAGAAAATTTCAGGAGGCATGTTTTTGTTATGCCAATATCGTTGAAAGCCATCAGGACCATCTAGATTGAATTTTTTCTCATTAGAAAACAGGACTTTTTCCACTTCTCAACGTCCCATGTTTGGTATTCACGACCAAACTTTAAGCGGTCCACCTTGTGACGAGGAAGCAGCCGAGGAATTTGTTTACGCTTTTTATTTACCATGCCTTTTTGTCGTAAGTGTCGTCTGATGGTTACGGGACTGCAATCAGCATCTGTGACTGCTTTAATTTGACTAGAAGAAAGTCTTCCCTCTTTCATAACAACCCATCTTATTCTCTTACTCAATGCAGGAGAAATTTTTTAGGGCCTACTAGAGGATTTTGCTTTTCAAAAATTCTCACTGTTTTTTAGAAAGTTGCAAATCACAGTTTTACTGCGATTTACCTTAGCTGCGATCGCCCCCTGTGACAAACCTTGCTTATGGAATTCTAGAATTCGAGAACGCTCAATTTTGGTAAGTTTGCTTGCTTTAGGCATGGTAACACCTTTACGCAGTGATTGCTTATCTCTAACTGAACGAAAAACATTGGAATTACCATAGATCTAACAATTTATACCCCTGGTCTTATAATTTTGATCATGCGTAAATCGCTTCATTTTATAAAAACGTAAATTTCTAAATAAAATGTTTGGAATGTAGCTTTTTGTTTCCATAACCTTTTAGATTGTAGTATTGGTAGGAGTTTAAAATCTATCTGTAAAAAAAAAAAAATCTTTTTAAAGATTTTTAAGTGGTCTTAAACTTTTGATCAGAAGTGTATATCGATGTTATTTTATCTATGGTAACTGGATTTTGGGCGATTGCCTTACAAGGGTGCATCGCTCAATATTGCCTATTTTAAAAATGTCGTTTTTATCACGGTTGCCATAGAGAGTCGGACTTTTGGCTAGGACCAATGTATAGTATCAGCCCTCGGGTCGATAAACTACATTTCATCTCAGTTGGGTCTCTGACTGAGCGGGACTGAAAATATTATTGGGAGGTGCCCGGACTCGAAAAAAATAAGAGCTTTACTCCTCTGAATTTACTAACTAGAGGGTGTCGGTATTATTACAGGTGCCAGCACGACTGACTGTTGAGACTGAGCTATTTTGGGATTTGTTATGGTTGCCTACGCCCTGATTCCCCACATTAAACTAACCTTGTTCACTCCCTGCCAGAATGGGGTGGCAAAATATTACAATCTCTTCTCGATCAAAGAGTAGTATCTGTTCTTATTATAAACTTAATTTGACCACTTCTCTCCTCCCGTCTTTCTTTCTTTCATTTTCAGACTAAAAGTGTCGTTTCCGTTCTTTCCACGTGATCAAAATGCAACAGACAATAAGTTATGATGTATTGGCAGGATGTTCATGGCTTCTGCTCGGATAAGCTTAAGTCACTGATGCCTCCTCAACAGGTGTTTACCCGTGCAACCAGACTGGCAACTGGGTCCCACCCATTCACAGTCAGGTTAGCCAAATGCAGACGACAATTCTACTCCTGCAGCTTCCTCTCTCGCACGTCCCGCCTGTGGAACTCGCTCCCGTATTATTGCTTTCCTGACGGCTACAACCTCCAGAAATTTAAATGCAAAGTTAATACTCATCTACTAACCACTGGCCTCTAGCTCTCTCCCCTCCCCTGTATAACCTTCCTTTTCTCTCCTCCTATGTATCTGTCATCGCACCTTCTTTCTCAGCTTTTTATTGTTCCTTTCTAACTAGCTTGTACTCCTCACTCTTTTCTAATTAATCTTTTTACATTTATGTAGCCCCCTGAACATCAGTGGCGTTTCCGCCTTGCTCGGGGTGAAATGATTAAAAAAAAAAAAAATTGTAACAGACATGCAAACTGATCTATATTATAATAAGAGCCGTGTGTGTATGTTCGGTGGCCTTAATAGTGAGAAGGGAGGTAGTTAAATCTTCCATTTTGAAAGATATGTGATTGAGCGGAGGAGGTTGGCTGATGTTCGCTACTGCAGTTAAGTCCCTTTGCTGTTATGTAGTCGACAGGAATAACTACGTTTCACTTCGCTGGGACTGTATATATATATATGCATGTATGTATGGATGGGCGTGTGACTAGTTAGAAAGTTCGCCTTCTGACCATGCAGCCTGTGTTCGAATCTTACCATGGTTGATTTGTCAGGAAGGTGACTTCTTGATATTATTATCGATATGGAGGAGGCGATTCTAGCATCCGCCACCTTTGGAAACCATACCACAAGCTGACCGAAGCCTTGTGAGTGAAATTGGGTAGACGGCTCTCTTTTAGGCGCCGTCGATGTTTGGGCTAGCTCAAAGTCACAAGTCATCGTGGCCGAGAGTGTGAGAGTCCTGACTTTGTTCAGATGGTTGTTCATGCTAGATAACGCGCTCTTTCTCAGAAACTGTAACTAACGTCCGCTCCACATAGCTGCAGTATAAACCACTGGTGGACTTTGTGTGTGCAATGGTGATTAGCTAGCCACCCCGATATACGGGTATCCTCGAATATGAGTGGCCAGCCATTATGTATGTATGTATGTATGTATGTATGTCTTTTTCTCACTGAAAACAAATAGTGCTTTTCCCATAGATATTAAGTATTATTATCTTCTCTTATTTATTTCTTTCTAGAGCGATCCCGGAATTAATAATAATTAGAAAAAATAATCACGCAGACAATGTTATTTTATTTTATTCATTGTAATTAGATTTTTATTTTAAAGACTTTTATATCCCTTCATTATATCTTTCTTTCTTTTAAATTTCCACTTAAATCAAGTATTGTCTTTTATCCGTTAAATATTTGAGCTTAACATCTTTAATATAATATTTCAATAACAACCATAAATTATGGGCTACGAATGAACAGGTTTTAAATTGGTAACTTTTCCATTTCACTGAAACAGACGTCAAACACTTTTATCTTTCTTTCTGTTTTATTATGTAATAAATCTCCAGAAAGAATTGATTACCTTGTATCAGATTGCACAGTGTTAGCATCCATTGAATATAAAATTCGGCATGGTAGATTGGGCCAATTATTTGCCCTGGAAAATATGCAAGTTTTTCGGGAAGGAAACTGCAAGAAATTGGTATGAACATTACCCAGACCAGATTACAGATATAAGACCTGTAACAAATATCAGTGGACGTTACAAACACACATACAGAAAAATCAAAGCTAATCGCCTAGACATCTTGATCAAAGACCGCACAAACAGAATATGTCTTCTTATTGGTACTGCAATCCCTGCAGATTGTAATGTATCTTTAAAGATCTTCAAATAACTACTAAAATACAAGGATCTTACAAGATATGGGTATAAACATCACCCAAAGAAGGTAATGCTGAAACAGTTCAACAACTTACTGCCCACAAACTCTACTCTGACAGACAGTATGGCTTCCGCTTTGCCAGCTCCACGGCCGACATGCTAACAACCGTTACGGAGTACATGCTCCAGGCCCTTGATGAGTCAGGCGAGGCTCGTACTGGTGCTCTGGACATCTCCAAGGCTTTTGACAGGGTTTGGCACTCCGACCTTCTATGCAAGCTACGGGGTTATGGTATTACCGGACGCTTGGTTGATCTAATACAATCTTTTTTAAACAACCGCAAAATGAAGGTCATTTTGAATGAGCATGCCTCTTCATCCTACAGCACAAATGCTGGTGTCCCACAAGGCTCTATCCTGGGCCTGACGCTCTTCCTTATTTTCATCAATGACCTCCCAGATGAGATCAAGTGCCAAGTAGGCATCTACGCAGATGACACCACAATTTACTCCCGCATCAGTAAGAAACCCGTCATCGCGGACAAACATAATCTCGCTGCTGACCTTGAATGGGATCTACACTCTGTGGTGAATTGGGGCAAGAAGTGGCTTGTCAATTTCAATGCGTCTAAGACCAAGCTGTTGTCTGTCAATCATCACGGGCAACCTCTCCTGCCTCCCATAAGCATGGACCAAGTGATTCTCCCTGAGAGCAATACACTTCGCCTCCTCGGCCTTACCCTCTCTTCTGATCTCAAATGGAACCACTACATCGAGTCCATAGCTAAATCCACTGCTAAGAAGGTTGGGTCAGAATGTTTTTTCCGCCTGAATCCATCCTGCATATATAAAAATCAACCATTCGTCCGTGCATGGAATACTGCTGCCATATATGGTCAGGCGCCCCTGCTGTTCATCTCGACAGGCTCCAAAGGAGAATCAGTAATGTGATAGGTACTAACTTGGCGGCTCGACTACAGCCACTTCCCCACCGACGAAATGTGGCCTCCCTTTGTTCTCTAAATACTTCCATGGCTTCTGCTCGAACGAATTTAAGTCACTGGTGCCTCCTCAACAGGTGTTTACTCGTGCAACCAGATTAGCAACTGGGTCGCACCCATTCACAGTTAGGTTAGCCAAATGCAGACGACAATTCTACTCCTGCAGCTTCCTCTCTCGCACTTCCCGCCTGTGGAACTCGCTTCCTTATTCTTGCTTTCCTGACGGCTACAACCTCCAGGAATTTAAATGCAAGGTCAATACTCATCTATTAACCACTTGACTCTAGTTCTTTCCCCACCCCTTATAACTTTTCCTTTCTCTCCACCTTTGAAACAGTCATCACACCTGCATTCTCAGTTTTCTATTGCTCCTTCTATTGCTTCTATTGCTTCATTTCTAACTGGTTCGTCTTTCTCTTCACTCTCTTCTAATTAATCTTTTTACTCTTATGTAGCCCCCTGCACATCAGTGGTATTATCGCCTTGCTCGGGGTGATACGATTAAAAAAAAAAGAAAAAGATGGAACTACGATGAAAGCTAATCGTCAAGACATCGTGATTAGATACCCCAAAAACATAATATGACTTCTCATTGACATGAAATTTTCTGCAGAGTGTAATACATCTTTAAAAGTCTTCAAAGAACTATTAAAATACAAGGATCTTGCAAGAAACTTGTATAAACATCACCCAAAGCCGGTAAGAGAGATGAGGTCTACAATGAAAGCTAATCGTCAAAACATCGTGATTAAAAACCACAAAAACAGAATATGCATTCTTATTGTCATGGAAGTCCCTGCAGAATGTCAGGTATCATTAAAGATATTCAAAGAACTATTAAAATAAAATTTTGCAAGAATCTGGTATAAACATCACTCAAAGCCGGTAAGAAAGATGGGACCTACAACAAGAGCTAATCGTCAAGACATCGTAATTAAAGACAACAAAAATAGAACATGCCTTTTTATTAACATGGACGTCTCTGCAGATTGTCATGTATTTTTTAATATCTTCAACAGCTGTCAAAATACAAGGATTTGGAAGCGAAAACCTAAAAAAAATAAGGAACATGGGGACATCAGTAATTCTAGCTGAAGCTGGACCCATTGGTTTGGTTAGAAAATGTTCCCGATATACTCATTGAAGAGATTCCTGGTAGCCCATACCTTAAAGAAATACTAAACATATAACCACAAATACAACTCACATTTTACGATGTGCTTTATTTATTTAAATATGTGCGTTCTTAGTTGTTGATTTTACAAACATGATCAGTGGAAGGTGTCATGATGCCATTTGGGACATTAGGTCATTAGTTGGAACCCGAAAAGAAATGTGTATACATCAGAAATCTATATTAATAATAATAATAATAATAATAAAGCATAACCTCCGAACTATTAAGCTCTACAATGCAGCACTCAAATTAATTTTGGATGATACAAATCTCAATGAAGCAATATATGCATCAGCAATAGCAGCAACAAAAAATTGAACATCAAATTAAAAACAAGGCAGTCTCGCAGACATGAAGATCCACCTTGGAAAAGAAAAATAGAAAAAGAAATCAAACAACTTAGAAGTGAACTATCAGTACTGGAAGAACTGAGCAGAGGAATAAATGTAAGAACTAGGAAAAGCAGAATAGTCGAAAGAAAATACAACATTAGAAATGAAAATGAAGTCCTATCAACTAAGGAAAAATAAAGCAAAAAAATACAACTGAAGGTTCAAAGAATAAGACGCTATGAGAAAAGATCAAGATTTTACAGACAAAACAAGATTTTTCAAAGCGATGCAAAGAAATTTTACATGGAAATAGGTAAAAAAATAATTGAAGTGACAGTCCCCCCTAGAATGGAAGAAGTTACACAGTTCTGGGAAAAGATATGGGCTTGCCCTAAAAAACATAACAAAGAAGTAGATTGGATTGCATAAGAGATAGAACGAATGAAAAATAAACCAGAACAGACATGGGCTGGAATTACAGAAGAGGATGTTAAATTTGCACTAAAAAAGCACACAATTGGAAATTCCCAGGTATAGATAAAATGCCTAAATTTTGGCTATATTATTTAAATACAGCACATAAAAAACTAGCCAAAGAACTTCAAGAAATGGTTGACGATCCCACTAAAATTCCTGCATGGCTGACCAAAGGAATTACATTTCTTCTACCCAAGAATGGTGACACAAACAACCCGAAAATCTACAGACCAATTACATGCCTTCCGACAACATATACACTATTAACATCTATTTTAACAAAACAGACATATTTATTCTTAGAAAGAAATGACATGATAACGCTTGAACAAAAAGGGTGCGAACGTGGTTGTTATGGATGTAAAGACCAATTGCTTATTAACAAAATGATCCTGGAAAACAGCTACAGTACAAAGAAAAATCTTAGTCCTGCCTGGATAGTTTATCGTAAGGCATTTGATAGTGTGTCACATTCCTGGATTGTAAAGACTTTAAATATATACAAGATATCACCTGCCATCATCAATTTCATCAAAAAGTGCATGTCTATATGGAAAACAACCCTTTACCTCAATCATATAAATGGAACCTATAAGTCTGATGAAATAAACATCAAAAGAGGTATATTTCAAGGTGATTCTTTATCTCCCTTACTATTCTGCATATCCTGAATAGCACTAACCAGTCAACTTAATAAGACAGAATGTGGTTATAAAATAGGCCAAAAGAAAATAAACCATCTATTTTACATGGATGACTTAAAGTTATATGATAAGAATGATAGTGAGCTGGAAGGTCTTCTGCAAACTGTAAAATGCTTCAGCGAAGACATTGGAATGAAATTCAATTTGAATAAATGTGCCAAAGCTACAATTTTACGGTGGATCAATACAAGAAACATCCTCAATTAGCTTAGACCCTGTTGTAACAATAAAAGAATTGAATCAAGAAGCAGCTTATAAATACCTAGGTGTAAATGAGAGTGAAAACATTCACCATAAAAAATGAAAGAAATAGTGCGTAAAGAGTACTATAGAAGGCTACGAATGATATTAAAAACTGAATTGAATTCTCAGATAGAGTTATGGCCATTAATATCCTTGCAATCCCAGTTGTCTAATATAGTTTCAACATCTTAAACTGGACTCTAAACGACATCAGGCGAATGGATTCTAAAACAAAAAAGCTTCTTTCTAAGCATAAGATGCATCATCCAAAGGCTGATGTAGACCGTCTATACATACCCCGTAAAGAAGGTGGAAGAGGTCTTACTCAGCTGGAATTGTCATACAAGACAGCAACATACATAGAAACAACAAAGGATTGGATGATACAATTAGTAAGGCAACATGAAAAAAGAAAGAAAAAATATTCAATAATAAAAGAAGGCAGTAAATACAAACAAGATTTACAGTTAGTAGATTCTGTAGAAAATAAAACAGAAACCAAGAACCAACTATTGCGGGAAAAAATATGAAAATGAAAGCCAAAGATAAAGCTCTTGAACAGATGAAACAACGCTGGCAAGACAAACCTCTGCATGGCCAATATCCAGAACGTGCCAATAAATCTAATGTTGACAAAGTTAATACTCATCGATGGTTACGTGCATCTGGATTAAAGTCTGAAACTGATGGCTTTATTCTTGTAGCACTAGACCAAAGTCTTTTCACTGGAAACTTTCAGGCAAATATTATGCATAATAATATGAATCCAAAATGCAGGTTTTGTGATAAACACCAAGAAACAATAGACCACCTAATCTCAGGCTGTTCTGTGCTTGCTCCAAATGAATATAAAAATCGCCACAATAGAGTTGGACAATATTTACATTGGACAATGTGCAAACATTATGGAAAATATGTGAACAAACACTGGTATGAACATCACCCAGCACCGGTAACAGAAATAGAAGATGTAACCATTCTATGGGATTACACCATCTACACAGACAGAAAAATTGAAGCAAACAGGCCAGACATTATTGTTAAAAACCAGAAAGAGAAAACTTGTCTATTAATTGATATGGCTTGTCCAGCGGATTGTAACATAGCAACCAAGAAATTTGAAATCTGTCAAATATAAAGACCTGGAAATTGAAATAGAAAAGATTTGGAAATTGAGAACAAGAGTTGTGCCAGTGATAGTAGGTGCACTTGGAATGATAAAAAATGGAACAAAACAACACCTTGAAAGAATCCCTGGAAACCCCAGCTTAAGAGATATACAAAAAATTATCTTATTAAGTACAGCCTACACACTAAGGAAAACTTTATCTATGTAACGCTAGGGATGATAGGGAAGATAGAAAAACATGAAATGGAGCCATAACAACACGCCACGACCTGCCTTAGGTCTCCCCACAGACGTGGTTGGTAGTGAGACCAAAGCAGAAATAGAAAATGATGAAAAATGACATAATAATAATAAATAAATAAATAAATAAATAAAAGATCTTGAAGTAGAAAATCTCAAAAATGTGGCACATGAAGAAATCAATTATTCCAACAGTTGTTGGAGCCTACGGTTTGACTAGAAAATCTTCCTAATTTAAGGGATTCCTGGTCCTCCATGTCTCAACGTACAGCTCACACATAGCAAAGAGGCTGATGCTGTTCGTCTGCATATGTCCAGACCCGAAACAGGCGGAGGGTTATTGCAACTAGAACTGTCTTGCAATTTACAGCAATTGGTCCTTAAAGATAGCTGGAAGCGACAGAAGACTGGATGATGATCTTTGTCAAAGAACATGAAAGAAATAAGGAAATTTATTCAGTAATAAAGGACGCCAACAAATTCAAATCGGAATTTTTAGTGGTTGAGGAAGTGTAAATAAACCATAATACACCTACTGCAGTGGCAAAGAACATAAAAATAAAAGCATTAGCAAATGCAATGTACCAAATATAGATACGATGGCAAGAGAAGCATCTTGATGGTCAATACTCTGCTCTTACTAAACAAGCTGATGTAGACAAGCACCCGTATTCATTGTTGGTTACATAGTGCGAGGTTAAAAGCTGAAACAGAAGGTTTTATACTTGCTGCGCTGGACAAATGCTAAACAACCAGTAATTAGCAAGTACACATGCTGAAAAATAATGTTGACCCCTAAATGCAGGTTATGTGATAAATATCCAGAAACAATTGGCCAACTTGTATCATGTTGCACGGTGTTAGCACCCATTGAATATATATATATATTTTTTAATCATTTCACCCCGAGCACTGTTGTTCAGGGGGTTACATAAATGTAAAATGATTAATTAGAAAAGAGTGAGGAGTACAAACTAGTTAGAAAGGAACAACAGAAAGCAGGTGCGATGACAGATACATAGGTGGAGAGAAAGGGAAGGTTATACAGGGGTGGGGAGAGAGCTAGAGTCCAGTGGTTAGGAGATGAGTATTGACTTTGCATTTAAATTTCTGGAGGTTGTAGCCGTCAGGAAAGCAAGAATATACATTCTCACGATAGAGTGGGCCAATAACTACATTGTGAATATTTACTCTTCTTTATGGGAAAGAAACTGGTATGAATATCACCCAAACTCGGTTATAGTGAGAGAAACTTTAATAGAAACTGTATTATGGGCCTTTACAATACACGCAGGCAGAACGGTCAGAGCTAATTGAGCAGGCATCGTGACAAGAGATCACAAGAACAGAGATTTCTTACAGATATAAAAGTCCCTCCAGATTGCAATGTATCTTTGAAGAACTGGAAAAGCTATCAACATACAGGGATCTTGAAATAGGTATTCTATCTATCTATCTATCTATCTATCTATCTATCTATCTATCAGCCTGTTCATATCTATCTATCTATCTATCTATCTATCTATCTATCTATCTACATGCGTGTGTGTGTACAGAAAGATAGAGACAAATAAGAAAAGAATGAGATAGATAGATAGATAGATAGATAGATAGATAGATAGATAGATAGATTTGAATAGCATCAGATAGAGAGATTGATTGATTGATTGATCGATTGATTTAAACTCGAAATGTCAAAATAAATCTTGATTTATAACCGTCTATGTGTGGATTTTTGTACTCAATATTATATATATACTGTAATGGTTGTTACAATGTTTTTTATAAATTCATAGTATCACTACACAAAAATTTTCATATTTCGAAGCCAGCCCATTATGTTGTTGGCTTCATTCTCAGGTGATTTTTTAGAAATGAGAATTATCTAATGAATTATGAATTTATAAAAAACATTGTAACAACCATTACAGTATTAGGCTCTACATTTGTATCGAGCACTCTTTATAAAAGTAAAGGCATGAACAAAAGGTTAATAAACATACGAGTTCAACAACTTAGTTACAATATATATATATATATATATATATATATATAAAGAGAGGGGGAGAGATAAGAACATATATATATGTGTGTGTGTACATATATATATATATACATATTTATATATATATATATTTATATTTACACATATATATATATTTATATATACATATATATTCATAGAGATATATTTAGATATATATTTATATACATATATTTATATTTATATATATTTATATATAGATATTTATTCACATATAGATAGATAGATAGATAGATAGATAGATAGATAGATAGATAGATAGATAGATAGATAGATATGAACATATTATTAGATTTTACGAATTATTGGGGATTTAATAATAATATTTCTTGATACAAGTGCTACTAATTAACCCTTAGCTGTTGTGGGGAAGTGTCTGAGTCTTCCCTTTCCGGTTTAGCATTGTTCCAAAGGAAATCTTATCTATTTTGTATTCAGACGATTCTTCGTTTTCCAGTTCCTTGATCGATACCCATTGATATACGTCGATCACCTCTTTGTATATATTTCGAAATTCTCCACTTATGAGCCATTGCAGTTGATATGCAATTTATTGGCCTCCTTTGCTATGCATAGACACACATTGATGGATTGATTGAAACCTTTTTACGATTTAGCAACCCTTTGCAGCCCATTTAAAGCCGGGTAATATTTTTACATTTACGTTTTTTTTTTTATAAGCGTTTCACCCCGAGCAAGGCATGTCACTGCCACTACTGCGCAGGGGGCTACGTAGAGTGGAGAAAGGATGATTAAATATAGGAAATGTCAGAGGGTGGGTGATAGGCGGGTAAGGATAGCGAGAATGAGGGTTGGGTAGATGAGAGTGTTCTGAGAATAATTGGGAGTTAGTGTGATAGGAGGTGTTTATTGACCCTACATTTAAACACCTGGAGATTGTAAAGCAGAGTTGTGGAAGGGAGTTCCATAGGCGGGAAGCGCGAGAAAAGAAGCTGTTGGAGTAGAATTTGCGGTTACATCTTATTTGTTTAACTGTAGAAGGGTGGGACCTAGTTGCTAATCTAGTATCTCGTGTAAATTCGTGCTTAGGCGGCGCCAGTGATCTAAGCTCCTCGGAGCAGAGGCCATGAAAGTACTTGAAAGTAGATGTTTTTAGATTTTACTAATTAACTCATAACAGGAGAGAATATTTGTAGGTTCTTACGACATCAGAATTCGATAAAGAAAAAACAAACAAAAATGTTTATAACGTGGGTACGAAGTGGGGTATCAAATATATGTTACAAACAAGATATAGACTGATCCCTCAGTTGTAACCACAATAGTTTTTATACATGCATATTTTAGAAAATATAAATAAATGTAAAAGACATTCCTGTGTATCTAATCTTTCATTTTTGATTCATTCATTCATTTTTACAGTTTATCAATCCTTGTGCAGGTTATTAAAAGTCAGATAATATTTTTGCATTTCATGATATTTTTTCGATTTTGTGATATAAATCTTGCTAATTAACCCCGAACTGGCGATAGAAAAGGTAGGTTCTTACATCATCAGAATAAAACAAAATAGCAATTGTAATGAGGGCATAAAGTATGGAGATCAAGTTTATATTACAATTAATATATAAACTAATCCCTCACTTTGCGACCACAATATTTTCTGTACAGTTATATTCCGGGAATAAATCTAAAAGACACGCTTGTGTAGCTAATCACTATTTCATTCATTGTTTGATTCATGTTTTGATTTCAGACATGAAATTATGTAGATATAAAGTGAGGGATCAATTCTATATTACATAAATATATAAACTGATACCTCACTTTGCGGCAACGGTAGTTTCTATACATTTATATTCGGGGGAATGTAAAAAAATCTAAAAGACATGCCTGTGTAGCTAATCGCATATTTCATTGATTGATTGATTCATTTTTACGGTTTATCAACCGTTTTGCAATTTATTTAAAGCCAGATAATATTTTCAAATTTCAAGATATTTTTCTAAATAATAGTAATAATAATTTACAGATAAAAGTTTTACTGATTAATCCAAAATGAGAAAATGTGGATTCATGCCTCATCAAAATTCAATAAACAGACAAGAAATTATAAAGTTGATATAAAATTGGAGATCTTATTAGTTAATATTTGAACTGACCCCTCAGTTTGTGACCAGAGTAATTTCGATACATTTATATGCTAGAGAATGTAAATAAATCTAAAAGACATACCTGTGTAGCTAATCAGTATTTTATTCATTTTCTATGGCTAATCAAATGACAAAAAATTATGTGTGCATAAAGAGGGGGATCAATTCTATTTTACAACCAATATATAAACTGGTCCTTCAATTTGTAGCCACGGTAGTTTTTATACATTTATATTCCAGAGAATGTAAATAAATCTAAAACATATGCCTGTGTAGCTAATTACATACTCGATTAATTCAATCATTTTAAAGTTTTTTTGTTTTTTTTGTAGATAAGTTAAATACAGACATTAATTTTAGATTGAAAGATTTTTTTTCAGATAATAATAATAATACATGTCTTACTAATTAATCCATAGTTGGGGAGAGAATCTCGAAATTTAAAAAAATTCTTTTTTCGTCACGGAGGCAAATATTAATGTTTGCTGATAAAATTCCAAATTTGAAGCCATATCCAACTATTCGAATGGACTGGCACAGAGAAGAAAAATATTTGTTTTTAAGTAAGCGTATTTCCGAGTTCGAATTCCAGTTGAATCCATTGTATTCACTTACGCGCAAATACCCTTGGAAAAGGTATCAATCCGTCTCTTCCTTCCAGTTATGGGTTAAATAGCAGGACAGATTGGGTTCTATAGCCTTGGTCGGCAACCAGTCCACCGCAGAAAGCAATTGAAACCTACTGCGGGATAATCTTCTGCCCAGTCAGTCATGTCTCTTTCGAGACATGATCGCCCAAGCGTATATCGCGTATGGCACTTACCTGACTGATTTTCTAATCAGACAATCTGAAACTGTTATGGCATGAGTTAATATTGAGTTCAAACTTTTGTTTAGCAATTCTGATAAGAGTAAGTGTAATTATGTTCCATTTTGTCTTCAAATCACGACATATTTTTCTCCAATGTTTCAAAAACAACAAAAATCTTGAATGAGTGTCCATATTTGTTTCTTTCAATTCTTTCACAAAACTTTTCTTTTCCCGTTAACAAGGAAAAAAGAAAATGTAAAATTGACAAGTGAAACAGTTGGTTAAGAAAATAACAACATTTTACAAGAATTAAAGAATTGTTAATGACGACGCGAACAATATTCCCGCTCCGTTAAGGTCATTAATTGGATAAAGAGATTAAAACACTTGTAGGCATTTGTAATGTTGGAAAACCACAAAAACAATTTCACGAGAAAACCTTTTTTCAGACAATTAAACCTCACGAAAATCTAATTTGGGAAATGTATGAGACTGAGAAATTTCGTTAGACATAACGTAATCAGTGCAATGTAATATATAGCCACCTATATGACAGTCCGTTGTGATGCAGTGGATATCGACTCGGAAGTTCAAAACCCAGTTGATTTCGTTAGATTCACATGCGCAAACTAGCAGTATAGCCCGGCGTTGCTCGGGTGTAATGAAAGCTTTAAAACTAATCCATGGTCCTGGAGCTCAGACTCTTTGGACGTTGGCACGAAAGACTAAAAAGCAATAGTTGTTTCCAGTTAAAGCGAAACCGTAGACTGAAAGAAAAATGAATGGATGTAAGTCAAATTTTGATTTTCTGGTATCGATATCAAATACGTTTTTTTTCGTCATAAACTGATTTTTGAAGGCTAAATACATCCTCTGAGTAAATGGTATCATGGCTGAGACTAAGAACTAAAATTATACCTACTTAGAGCCAAACCCGAAGCAAAAATTAAAATAAAAGGGCTGAAAAAATACAGACATACACGCTGATAAACAGACATAAACACAAATATCTTGTCTTTTATATATATATATATTATCGATTTTCTGCACTATTGTAAGAACTGCAACCTTGAAACTTCTGAATATCGTTTCTTATGTTTTTGTCTATGAGTGTATCAAATTTGATTAAAATCGGATCACTCCTTCTATAACCCGATTTTTTCGGTTATTGATATTTATCCGAGGTACCTCGGCACAAAACCGAGCTAAGAACACTTGCAGATGCTTATAGTACAACTGTGTAAATTTTCAAGAAAATCGGTTCAGCCGTTTCGGACTCTCGGTAACGGACACACGCGCACACAGACAAAATTACGTTTATAAATAAGTTTAGATTAGATAACCTTTGCAGAGGTATTAATGTACCGCTTCTTTCTCTATCTACAAGTTAAATAACAGGACAGATGAGATTCTGTAGCCTTGGTTGGTAACCAGTCTAGCGCAGAAAGTAATAGCAATCTACTGTAAGGAAATATTCTACCCAGTAAGCCAAGACACTTTTAGGACAGGATCGACTAACTACACTAACTAATGACACTTAACTGACTTATAAGGCCATGAATACTGGCCAATATGGAAACTTGTAGCAAAAGAAAAGGGGTTTTACATAGAGAGGCTGGGAATATCAAGCGAGAATCATGTGCATAAGGAGGAATTTTTAATGGAAAAATAAAGGAACTATACTTATTTTCTTGCAATCAAATTAAACAAATGATATTTATGAGATATGTATATATCAGCTCGGAATGAGAAGTCGGGGAGCCGAGTTCGAATTCCAGTTGAATTCGTTGCATTCACTTTCGCGCAAATACTCTTGGAAAAAGTATTAATACGTTTATACCCTTATAGATTATAGGTTAAATCACAGGGCAGATTGGGTTCAATAACCTTGGCTGGCAACCAGTCTACCGCAGAAAGTATTAGCAATCTACTGCAGGATAATCTTCTACCCAATCAGTCATGTCACTTTCGAGACATGATCGCCCATGCGTGTAACACGTATGACACTCAATTGACTGTGATGGGTGTGTTGTGGTGCGACGGGTGTGTTCTGGTGAGACGGGTGTGCTGTGGTGCAGTGGATATCGGCTCGAAATGACAAATCTGGGACCCGATTTCGAATTCCAGTTGAATTCCGTGCATTGATTTACGAGCAAATACGCTTGGGAAAAGTATTAATCCGTCTCTTCCCTCCAATTATCGGTCAAATAACAAGACAGTTTGGGTTCTATCAATCAAATTAAACAAATGATATTTATGAGATATGTATATATCAGCTCGGAATGAGAAGTCGGGGAGCCGAGTTCGAATTCCAGTTGATTTCGTTGCTAATACTCTTGGAAAAAGTATTAATACGTTTATACCCTTATAGGTTATAGGTTAAATCACAGGGCAGATTGGGTTCTATAGCTTTGGTTAGCAACCAGTATACTGCAGAAACTAATGACAATCTACTGCGGGATAATCTTCTGCCCAATCAGTCATGTCACTTTCGAGACATGATCACCCAAGCGTGTATCACGTATGACACTTCACTGATTGTTGAGTATTTGGGGGATTAGACACTCAGAGCACATATTGAAGAGAAAAGAACTGGATAGGTTCGGCTTTCGTTCCATTAACACACCTTCCGCGTCTCTTACAAAGGAGCTAATGTTTACTCCTGGTTTCCTGTTTAGGATTGTGTTTTCGGCTCCTCTAAAATTTAAATTCAAATCTGTACCACCGTCACTGCCGAAAATCTGTAATATCCTTTTTTTTTATAATCATATCGCCCCAAGCAAGGCAGTTACTGGTGCGCAGGAGGTTACATAGGAGGAAAATTATGAGAAAGAGGGACAGGTTATTGGGTGTGTCAGGAAGTGGGTAAGAGAAGGATAAGAATACTTATGAAAGTAGAGTGGACGGAGAAAGGGGCATGAGAAAGAGAGGGTTCAAGTCAGTGAGATAGGAGATGATTATTGACTTTATATTTAAATTTTTGGAGATTGTCGCTGTCGAAGAAGCAATTAAACGGAAGGGAATTCCACAAGCTGGGGTAGAATTTGCGTTTACATTTTATTGGTTTCACAGTAAAAGGATGGGACCTAGTTGCTAATCGTGTGGCTCGAGTAAATTTATACATAGAGGGCACCAGAGAGCTAAGTTTATCGGAGCAAAAGCCGTGAAAATATTTGTAGAAGAGACACAGGGAAGCCACATTGTGCCTGTGAGAAAGTGACTGTATCTGAGCTGCCAAGTCGGGATCGATTACATTACAGATTCTCCGTTGGATTTTGTCAAAGACCCCTAGGTGGATAGCAGGAGCACTCGACCAGATATAGCAGCAGTATTCAATGAACGGGCGAATGGTAAATTTATATATGTGCAGGATTGTTTCAGGCGGAAAAAAACTTCCTGGCCCTACACAGAGAACTGACTTTCTTAGCAGCCGATTTAACTATGGATTCTATATAGTCATTCCACTTGAAGTCTGTTGTGAGAGATAGTCTACTTCAGCTTTATCCTTCTCATGCTTGTTCTTTTCCTACGCTAATATAACCCTCTATTTGAGTGGCTCTTGGGCAAAGTGAAGTAAACTAGTTCACTTGGATGGTCTCTGAGGGTGTTCTTACATATTTAGGGATGTTTCTAAGTTGCTTTGGCTACCTCATCTTTCCAAGTTAATAAAAAAATAGCTGTCATGATGATCTTCTACTAAACTTGCTCCTGAATAGAGATGCAAAATACATCAACCTTCTTTATTCATTCATGATCAGAGACAATCACTTTCTTCCTGATTTTCAATACATTCCTAAAGTAAAACCATTATAGATGCACATGTATATATAATGACATACAAGGAAAATTTCATTAATTGGAGATGAAGCCGTGAAAGTATTTGTAGAAGAGACACAGAGAAACCACATTGGGCCAGTGAGAAAGTGATTGTATCTGAGCTGCCAAGTCGGGATCGATCATATTACAGATTCTCCGTTGAATTTTGTCAAGAACACCGAGGTGAATAGTAGGGGCAACCGACCAGATATGACAGCAGTATTCAATGCATGGGCGGATTTTCGGCTCTGCAGAAGTAAACACGCTCACTCATTATCGCTTGATTATGAGTAAAACTTTATCTCTTGTTTCCCGTTTAGGATTGAATTTCCAATTCATCTTAAATTATACTTCAACGCTATACTCATAACATCTCCATTAAACGTTAAAGATGTTATTTAATTTAATTTAACAGGAACTGATACATATGCCTTTAATCAAGTTCAGACACGTCTTTTGTTTTTTAACAGGAGTAGGGATCTATCCCTTTTTTCTCATATAAGATTGGGTTTCTGGCTCTTTCTAAAATCTTTTTCATTCTCTTTCATTCCCAGAAGGTAGTGAATATTATAGCCTTGATTGGGGCAAATTGATTAAATAACAGAAAATAACAGTCAAATTTATTATTTTATTTAACGGGTTTATGTGAATGGATAAACGCTTAATAAGCGTATGAAGGATCAAACGAATGTTTACATATTCAAATCAAAGGAATGATTCGTATATTTCAATGTGTTTGCTTCATTCTTAACAAGATAAAAAGAAAATGTAAAAATCAAAAGTATATTAAGGACAAAACATTTGAAATTAATTATAAAAAATATTAATGACGACGCGAACAATAGTCCCACTCTGTTGAGGTCATTAATTAGATAAAGAGATTAAAACACCTTTAAGCAATTTTAATGTTGAAAAACAACAAAAAACACTTTCACGAGAAAACCTTTTTTTCAGACAATTAAGCCTCACTAAAATCTAATTTGAGAAGCGTTTGAGAAATATATGAGAAAAGGGAATTTCGTTGGACATAAAGGATCCAACCAGTGCTGGAGTCCAATGTAATATATAGCCACCTCTATGACAGTGCCTGGTGGTGTAGTGGATATCGGCTCGGAACGAATAATCGGTGAACCGAGGATGTATTCCGGTTCAGTTACGAAATTCAGTTACGAAATTGACTTAGAAAGATATTAACCTCCCGCTTCTCCCTCCAGCTATGGGTTAAATAGTAAGACAGTTTGAGTTCTATCGCCTTGGTTATTCTACGCTTACTTTTAGCTCGAATTTCGCTTTTAACTTGTTACACCTGCCAAGCCCACCAGAAAATATCTCTGGGAATTTATGTTTTAATTCTTTTTTAGAGTTTGTTTCGTTGGTTCGTTAGTAGAACTCCCTTTTTAGCAGAATAAGCTGATTGTACAGTTCTATAACTTACATCTTTTTTTCAGTTAAGTGTCATACGTGATACACGCTTGGGCGATCATGTCTCGAAAGAGACATGACTGACTAGGCAGAAGATTATCCCGCAGTAGGTTGCTATTGCTTTCTGTGGTAGACTGGTTGCCGACCAATGCTATAGAAACCAATCTGTCCTGTTATTTAACCCATGACTAGAAGGAAGAGACGGATTAAGACCTTTCTCAAGGGTATTTGCGCGTAAGTGATTGCAAGGAATTCAACTGGAATTCGAATTTGCCCAAAAAGATTATTCGTGTTTTTCATTATGAATATTTTTAATTTCAACATTTTTTTAACGTTACATTCGTTACAAACTCATCTACAAATTTAATTTTCTCACCTGTTACTAGCTATTTTTTTAACTATTAATGTTGGCTTTTCTATTTTTCTCCAAGTATATACTTTTATTATTCTTAAATCAGAACCATTCTTTAATTGTAAATTGATATTTTTATTCAGAGTATCTACCCGCACAGATTTTCTCGTATTTTGACTTGAAGTTTCATTAGTGTTCGTCACTTTAACGCAATTCTTAACTCGCTTTTTAATTTTCGTCTAGCAGTGAGATTTTTTTGTGTTTTGTGAAAGAATTCCTTGTCCTTGAACCGACACACATAATAAAAATCTCTACAAGCAGAGTAGTGATTAGGCGTAATGTATTTTTCAACACGGTCGTTTTTTATGGTTGCCATTTTTTGATGTGCGACACTCGGCTTTTTTTTTCAATATTCTTAGCGTCCTGGCGAACATTCATACATCTCTGACAATCTTCTGTCAGATTTTGCAGAATTGGATTCTTTTTTACGAGTTTATTTAGAACACTCCTCCTGAAATCCACGTCTTTAGCGGCTTATGGCCATATCACGTTGAATACACCGGTTCTCGGTCGATCACCGCAGTTGAGCCTGGTCAGTACTTAGATGGGTGACCGCTTGAGAATACCAGGTGCTGTAACCGTTTAGTGACGGATGTGCGTGCTTACGGCCATATCACGTTGAATACACTGGTTCTCGCTCGATCACCGAAGTTGAGCCTGGTCAGTACTTAGATGGGTGACCGCTTGAGAATACCAGGTGCTGTAAGCGTTTAGTGACGGATGTGCGTGCTTACGGCCATATCACGTTGAATACACCGGTTCTCGCTCGATCACCGAAGTTGAGCCTGGTCAGTACTTAGATGGGTGACCGCTTGAGAATACCAGGTACTGTAAGCATTTAGTGACGGATGTGCGTTGTAGTGCAGTGGATATCGTCTCGGAAAGAGAAATCGGTGAGCCGAGTTCGAATTCCAGTTGAATACCCTGCAGTCACTAAAGCACTGGTACCCTTGGGAAAGGTATAAATCCGTCCCTTCCCTCCAGTTATGGGTTAAATAACAAGAGTATGACTTGGGGACCCTGCCCTTAAAAGCAAATCCCAATGAATCTTGATACTCGGAAAGATAAAATATTACTAGACACAAAACTTATATAAAAACAACAATAAATTGTTGAAAGAAAAAGATATTAATAAATAAAATTAATTGGCAATAAATAACCCGTCGAGGTGTTGATATGCCATAAAAACAAAACAACCAGCCATCTCTTAAGCTGTCACTAAAACTTGTGGAAATATTAAGTATTTGAAATTGTTATGGCTTAGTTCTACCAATTTGAGTTCTTTGCGCTGATTGTTCACAATCTAGCCGAACGCAGTGATGTCATCCTTGTCCTTTTTCAGTAAATTCATGCTCTTCCATCTCTTATGGAATAATGACGTTTTCGAAATAAACAGCTCCAAAAGTAACGTAGCCGTTTCATTAAATGTTAAATCACTTGTCCTCTTTGGTAGAATATAATTCATAAACTTCGTATGTTCGACATCGCCTAATTTTTGTAAAACTAGTCTAATCTTTTTCTGGTCCGAGCAATTTACCAGTCCGTCTTGTAAATGTCTTTGTATCTGCGGAAATACGACGCAAAAGTTACGTCTTCCTCAGGCTTTTAGTTAAAATCTATTATCGCTTTCACGATAGTTTCATATGAAAATAAATACAAATCATCATTAATGTTGCGTGTAAAAATTTTCCGCTGCTCCAAAAACAATTCCTCGAATTTTTCAAAACAAAACACTTCATTTCCTATTAATTATTTCCAAGTAACACTTTTATCTTAAAAACTCCTCTCGGTGCCACATGTTTTTTGATAAATTGAATTTTCAATTCTACGTAACTTTTCGCCAATTTTCAGTTGGAACAAATATCGTGCTTTTTTCTTTTCTTTTAACTGTTTTGTTTCGTACACTGGTTGATATCACGAAATTCTTAAAAATCCTTGTAGCCACAAAAAACAAATAAATAAATGCTTTATATTTTTTGTACTTTTCTGATCTTCCTGTGCCACAGTACCTTGGTGAATTTTTATGTGAAAACAATTGTTCATATAAATTGTCATGGAAACTTTTTTCTGTGCATTTTTGCCAATACTATGTTCGTGGAACGTCACATCCAAGAACGTTTAGATGAGTTCCGACGTAAAATCTTCGTCACCAAAAATATTGTTGGCGATCTTTTTCATTAAGGTAAGCCAAAAATTTTGTTTCCCAAAAATCTTCGTTGTATCAGTGAATGCAACAATATTCGTTACCAAAATGACTAAAGCCATAATATTTAACGCAAAATGTTGTATTTGCCAACGGCACCATCTTCAATGCCAAAATGTTGTATTTGGGTCAAAGGCACAATCTTCGTCGTCAATGTTGTAACCCTGAAAGGTTACTGCGTGAGTAATCACCAAAACGGAGATTGGGAATAATAGTATATCAACAAATACAAGACTCGTATGACGCGTGAAGTAGATACACTGCTAGTTAGAATAATCACTCTACTTTAGGTATTTACCACCTCCCTACCAAGTCGGATGTGACACAAGATCAATTAAAGTGGGGATTCTGAAGCCTTAAGGTCAGCCAAATATATTCCGTAGACCCTGCCTAAGGCCTGTATATTCACTCCAAACGAGACTCTACCATTTAGCAGAGCTCCGTCTGGGTCCTTCTACGCTCGCAGGCAGAGAGTTGAACAAGAGAGAGAGAGAGAGATTGGTGTGTGTGAGAGAGAAAGAGAGAGAGATTGTGTGTGTGAGAGAAAGAGAAAGATTGCGTGTGTGTAAGAGATAAAGAGAGAGAGTTGTGTGTGTGTGAGAGAGAGAGAGAGTTGTGTGTGTGAGAGAGAAAGAGAGAGAGATTGTGTGTGTGAGAGAGAGAAAAAGAGAGAGATTGTGTGTGTGAGAGATAAAGAGAGAGAGATTGTGTGTGAGAGATAAAGAGAGAGAGATTGTGTGTGTGAGAGATAAAGAGAGAGAGATGTGTGTGTGAGAGAGAAAGAGAGAGAGAGAGAGTGATTGTGTGTGTGTGAGAGAGAGAGAGAGAGAGTGATTGTGTGTGTGAGAGAGAGAGAGAGATTGTGTGTGTGAGAGAGAAAGAGAGAGAGAGTGTGTGTGAGAGAGAGAGAAAAAGAGAGATTGTGTGTGTGAGAGATAAAGAGAGAGAGATTGTGTGTGAGAGAGAGAAAGAGAAAGATTGCGTGTGTGTGAGAGAAAGAGAAAGATTGCGTGTGTGTGAGAGATAAAGAGAGAGAGATTGTGTGTGTGTGAGAGAGACAGAGATTGTGTGTGAGAGAGAAAGAGAGAGAGAGATTGTGTGTGTGAGAGAGAAAAAGAGAGAGATTGTGTGTGTGAGAGATAAAGAGAGAGAGAGATTGTGTGTGTGAGAGATAAAGAGAGAGAGATTGTGTGTGTGAGAGATAAAGAGAGAGAGATTGTGTGTGAGCGATAAAGAGAGAGAGTTGTGTGTGAGAGATAAAGAAAGAGAGAGATTGTGTGTGTGAGAGATAAAGAGAGAGAGATTGTGTGTGAGAGATAAAGAGAGAGAGATTGTGTGTGTGAGAGAGAGAAAGAGAGAGAGAGTGATTGTGTGTGTGTGAGAGAGAAAGAGAGAGTGATTGTGTGTGTGTGAGAGAGAAAGAGAGAAAGAGAGAGAGAGTGATTGTGTGTGTGTGAGAGAGAAAGAGAGAGTGATTGTGTGTGTGTGTGAGAGAGAGAGAAAGAGAGAGAGAGAGTGATTGTGTGTGTGTGAGAGAGAAAGAGAGAGTGATTGTGTGTGTGTGAGAGAGAGAAAGAGAGAGAGAGAGTGATGTTGTGTGTGTGTGAGAGAAAGAGAGAGTGATTGTGTGTGTGTGAGAGAGAGAGAAAGAGAGAGAGAGTGATTGTGTGTGTGTGAGAGAGAAAGAGAGAGTGATTGTGTGTGTGTGGAGAGAGAGAGAAAGAGAGAGAGATTTAATCAGTATGATCTGCTATACTCTTTACTCTAATAATGTCCGGTTATTCAAGAGCATATTCGAAAATAAATCTATTTGATGCCTCAGTACACATCATCAGTGATGCTTCTAGCCGAGTTTCATTAGGGGTTTCGGGTCTTTCAACATCATACCCACTCCCCACGGTGACCAGCCGATACTGATAAGGTATCGACTTCTGTACTTTCTGTCACCTACAACTTTTTCCATCCTCTAAAACGCACACCATTCGAATCTTTTTGGCAATTTATTGTCCAATACATTACTGTATACAGCTAGACATTAAAATGTTTTACCTAGTCTGTCATGGATCGAAAGATGTCACGTAACCGACTGTTCTGGATAAAAAAATTGAATGTGGGAAAATCTTCTGCCGAGTCAGTCGTGTGTCGAAAAAAGACATGATCGTCCGAGTGTGCATCACATATGGCAATTAATTAACTGATCTAGATGAAAGGAATTGAATAGCAAGACAGGTTGGGTTCTATAGCTTTGGTTGGCAACAAGTCCACCACAGAAAGAAATGCCAACCTACTGCGGGAAAATTGTCTGCTTAGTCAGTCATGGCTCTTTCGAGACATGATCACCCAAGCATCTATCACGTATGACACTTAACTGACTGATCTGGATAAAAGAATTGAATCGTTGTATACACTGAGTTCTATAGCTTGACTTGGCAACCAGGATAACACAGAAAGAATTTCCAACCTACAGTGGGAACATTTCCTGCCTTGTCAGTCATGGATTGAAAGAGACAGTATCGACCAAGCGTGTATCACGTATGGCACTTACCTGACATATCTTGATAAAAATATTGAATAGCAGGACAGATTGGGTTCACTAGCCTTGGTTGGAAACTAGTCTACCGCATAAAGTAATGGCAACCTATAGCGGGAAAATCTTCTGTATTGTCAGTCATGGGTTGAAAGAGACATAATCGCCCGAGCGTGTATCAAGTGTGGCAATTAACTGGCTTAAATTTTTATTTCGTATGCAGATGTTTTTATGCATGTACTAGGTACTGTCAAGGGTCCTAAGCAAGAGAAACTGTTGCTTTTGCTGTTCTGTACAACTCCAATGATTTTCCCGAATATGTCGATGTTGCTTGGGGCTATATGATTATAAAAAAAAAGATATTTCACATTTTAGGCGGTGACGGTAGTACAGATTTTAATTTTAATTTTGGAGGAGCCGAAAACAAAATCCTAAACAGGAAACCAGGATTAAACATTTGCTCCTTTGTAAGAGACGCGGAAGATGTGTTAATGGAACGAAAGCCGAACCTATCCAGTTCTTTTCTCTTCAATATGTCCTCTGAGTGTCTAATCCCCCAAATACTCAACAATCAGTGAAGTGTCATACGTGATACACGCTTGGGTGATCATGTCTTGAAAGTGACATGACTGACTGGACAGAAGATTATATTGCAGCAGATTGCCATTACTTTCTGCAGTATACTGGTTCCTAACCAAAGCTATAGAACCCAAACTGTCTTGTTATTTGACCGATAATTGAAGGGAAGAGACGGATTAATACCTTTCCCAAGCGTGTTTGCTCGTAAGTGAATGCACGGATTTCAACATGAATTCGAACAATATTTGTGTCGTAGTTTGTCAAATGATTTTGCGTAATCTAAAAAAACACAGGTACACGCCATTCTGCATTTGTAGTGCTTTTTCTGATAACATTCTGTGCAGGAATATGGTGTTCCTTGTTTCGGTATCTTGAATGAACTCACATTGTTCTTTTCGTATCACCCAGTTTAATCCTGCTGCATCAGAATTCGGATGACATGTATTTTTATAGGGTCCATTAGACGGATGATACAATGGTGTTTGCATTCATTTAGATCTAGTCACTTAGGCAGTGCTATGAAAATATGTCTACTCAGCTCTTTCGATATATCACCGCTGTTTTACATTCATTTATTATATATGTCAGCATATCTATTACACTAAAATCTGATACTGCTCATTTGTTTCTGTTTATTTTGGTCAGTGCTGATTCCACTTCAGTCCAAAGAAGGATTTGCAATATCTAAATGGAACTTTGTGTGTGTATGTGTGCGTGTGTGTGTGTGTCAGTTACCTATAGACTCCGAAACGGCTCATCCGATTTTCTTGAAAATTTACACAGTTGTACTATACGCATCTGCGTGTGTTCTTTGCTAGATATTTGTGTCGAGGTACCCCCGATAAATATCGAAAATCGATAATCGAAAAAATCTGGTTATAGAAGGAGTGATTCGGTTTTAATCAAATTTGATACACTCATAGACAACGACATAAGAAACGATATTCAGAAGTTTCAAAGTTGCAGTTCTTACAATAGTGCAGAAAATCGATAATATATATATATATAAGGCAAGATGTTTGTGTGTGTGTCTGTTTATCTGTCTGTATGTCCTTTATACAAATCCACAATTTTTATCCGATTCTCACAAAACTTCACACAAATATTCTTTAGGCTGAGTCTGAGCTCCAGGACTATGGAGTAGTTTTAAAGCTTTCATTACACCCGAGCAACGACGGGCTATACTGCTAGTAATAATATATAATTGTTGTATGTCTAGCTGTATACAGTAATGTATTGGACAATAAAATGCCAAAAAGAGTCGAATGGTGTGCGTTTTAGAGGATGGAAAAACTTGTAGATGACAGAAAGTACAGAAGTCGATACCTGATCCGTATAGGCTGGTCACAGTGGGGAGTGGGTATGATGTTGAAAGACCCGAAACCCCTAATGAAGCTCGGGTAGAAGCATCACTGATGATGTGTACTGAGGCATCAAATAGATTTATTTTCGAATATGCTCTTAAATAATTGATAATGAGAACTGGATTGTTACGTGAAATCTACCCTTCTATAAGGCAACGAATGGGCCCCTTGGCATGGCGTAAAGGTTAACAAGCTTGTCTCGTTAGAACCAGTTACAACTGAGTAGTGAGTTCGATCTTCACTTGGTGTCCCATACATTCGTCCTTGTGCCACATCTAAGCGGCGCTTAGAAAATCTAGGAGGCAGCTAATGCTAGACAAACATGAAAGAGACAAAAGAGAGACAAACATGAAAGAGAGACAAAAGAGAGACAAACATGAAGGAGAGACAAAAGAGAGACAAACATGAAGGAGAGACAAAAGAGAGACAAACATGAAGGAGAGACAAAAGAGAGACAAACATGAAAGAGAGACAAAAGAGAGACAAACATGAAAGAGAGACAAAAGAGAGACAAACATGAAAGAGAGACAAAAGAGAGACAAACATGAAAGAGAGACAAAAGAGAGACAAACATGAAAGAGAGACAAAAGCAACAGAAATGTGGTTCTAGAGAATGATACTCAGGCTAACACGGATAAAAAAGTGAGTAAATACGAATCTTTTTTTTTTAAAGAGGATGGAAGTTTCTATGAGACGTTAAAAACAACAAAGCCTTGGAGAATCGGACAGTCACGGATAAAGGAAAAGAGAGACAGAGCAAAAAGCACGTGATATAACTTATGGACAAAGAAAATGAATGACATAGCAGGTTTTGGGAGAAATAAGACAAAAGATATTAAGATCTGCAAGGGATAGAAAGATGGGGAGGGTCATGATCGACTACTGTCTGAAGGAACACGGCGCATAAAGAAGATATAACTCTGACGTGACAAAAGTTTAAGCAACGTCAACGTGCCTTTAAATGTTCACCTGTAATTTCTGTTTCAAAATGAAATTATGGCAGTGAAAGCCATACAATATTATCAAAGATGAAGAAAAAACTTAAATGAACTGAAATGTGGTTCTACAGAACGATGCTGCGGATATCATGGATCGAGCATGTGAGCAATGATGAGGTCTTAGAAATGATGGAAATGAAAGGAAATTAATACTGAGCATCAGGAAGAGATAGCTGAAGTTTCTGGGACATGCAATGAGGAAAGAGGGCTTGGAGAACCTGATACTAACAGGCCAGATAGAGGGAAAAAGACAGGTTAAAGCAACGGATAACATATTTGAAGGGCCTAGTCAGGTGAATGATGGAACGAGGGTTGCGTGGCGTAACAGGAGAAGGCGTGCTGTGAGCCACCAGGGATAGGGAGACGTAGAAAGCCATCATCGCCTACGAAGGGACAGGGCACAGAAGAAGAATATATATGCCAACTGTTTATTAGAAATTATAATGTGGGCATAAAAGGGGGGATCATTTCTATATTATAATCAATATTTAAACAGATCCCTCATTTTGTAGCCATGCTAGTTTCTATACATTTATATTCTAGATGTATGTGCTTGAGCTAGTGGATGACAGAATGGGTGCTGCATTGTGTAACAGGAGAAGGCATGCTAAAAGCTACCATAGATATGGAGACGTGGAAAGCCATGACCGCTTACGTCCTGAAGGGACAGGGTACATAGAAGAAGAACTATTAGCTTGTTTAACGTACTAATAATGGAGGGGGAGACATCCTCAAAAGATATTGCGCATCAAGGTAGCTCTTGCAAACAAGGTTACTTAGGTCACGGAAAAGAATTACAACCAATTTAATAGATGCAGCAGTCAAATATATATAAGTAGGATTGGGCTCGTGCAATAAAATGACAGCAAAATATTTATATGACGGCAACATATATATTGATGTACCTACTGATAAATATATTATATTAAGACATGAAAAAAATAATATAACACCACCCTGCAAGCGTGACTGCAGGACACACACACACACACACACACACACACACACACACACACACACACACACACACACACACACACACGCCCGATCAAAAATTTAAGACCACTTAAAAATCTTTAAAAAAGATTTTTTTTCGGATAGATTTTAAACTCCTCCCACTTAAGGTGACCAATACTACAATCTAAAAGTTTATGGAAACAAAAAGCTATATTCCAAACATTTAATTTAGAAATTTACATTTTTATAAAATGAGGCGATTTACACATAATTCTTTTTATAATATATATATTCATAAAATATACCATAAATATGTTATCATATCACTACAAAAGTAGTTTACGACACAATTAGTGTAGAAACGAAATAGCAACATTTGTACTGATATTATACATATTTGTTATAATTTCTGAATAAATATTATTAGCTCTACTTTGGATTGAGCAATTTTTTAGAATAGTGTTTCTTTGGATACGGAATATTATTCCATCCATACCTACCCTATACTTACATATATATATATATATATGCAGTGCGGATGACTATAGTATATATATATATATATATATATATATATATATATATATATATATATATAACTCCACAACGGTCTTTATTATAGTATAGAGGATGTATATCTTTGTTGAAGTAAAAACACATATAAAGTCCATTGTCGACATTAGGGCTTAAAGTAAGAGACATTTGTTTCCTTTTTGAAAACTGTTTCAATTGTCAGCCAGCAATATGCTACTGAAGGCATTCTTTGACAGATATGGACACCATAGAAAAACCGATCGGCATAATCAGCAATTGCTTTTAGAACGTCGAAGCGGTGGGAATGGTTAGAAAAAGGCCAGAAATAGATCATGCAAGAGCAAAGTAAGGTAACGTTTTATGCGACAGTGACATTTAAAGTGGTGTCAGTGTCGACCAAACAGCAAGCGAAGAGTCCTTGTAAAATCGCTCTCTTAAAGGATTCAAGATAAATCAGATGGCTCTTGGCTGGCATTTTACTGTTGGACATTAATTTCAAAATACATTATCTCCGTCCATGATGAGACAAACGGACTTGCATTAATGTCTACTGTGGCGAGTAACATTGTCGTCCATTTACGTCTTTGTGATTACTATTCATGGTCTTGCGAAATGTATGTTTATCTTTGACTCCATATATATATATATATATATATATATATATATATATTCTTCATTTGTAAACAAGTTATTACGCGACCTAAGTTTCTACCATGTGGTGTCTTCAGGCGATTTGCAATAACTTTTTTACATTTTTTTTAAGGACGCTCACATAACATGGATTTTTTGAACGAGAAACTTTTAGTAATTATAATCTCTTCTAATTTTAAAAAATGGGCGTTCAAAAAAATCCTCGTTACGTGAGCGTTCTTAAAAAAGAAACAAGAAAACAAGACCAAAAAAAAAAAAAGAAACGATAAAATCAGTTATTGCAAATCGCCTTAAGACAACAGAGGTAGACATCTAAGTCGCGTAATAACTCGTTTACAAATGAGTTTGAGTTATGTTTAACGACATATCAACCTCGGTGAGTTTTTTAATGCTAAAAAAGGTGATGTTTTAAGGTATATTTTTAATGTTCAGTCATAGTGAGAAGATTGATTTAGTTAGATTTTAATGAAAATTGTTTTTTATTATCTTTTTTCCGGTAAATCTGAAAATTTTTTCTAGTTTGTATTCAAAAATATTTTGCCGAAAATAATTAGATTTTAATGAAAATTGTTTTTTTATTATTTTTTTCTGGAAAAACTGAAAATTTTTTCTAGTTTGTATTCAAAAATATTTTGCCGAAAATAATTAGATTTTAATGAAAATTGTTTTTTATTATTTTTTTTCTGGAAAACTGAATTTTTTTTCTAGTTTGTATTCAAAAATATTTTGCCGAAAATATTTTTTTTCATTCGAAAATGTGTTATGGTAATAATTTTTTCTTCAAAAATGTATTGTTAGTAATATTTTTCCTCCAAAAATATATATCTTTCTATAAAAAATAGTCTATTTTTATGTATATATTTCCATAAATGTGTGTCTTTATGCTTCCATAGTGTTTTGACCCCTGTTTGGAGGTTAACTATTTGCCCATAGCAGGGACCCTAACAGGTGCTACCACTCTGGGGCGTTCGGTGGAAGAAGGCAGTCTTTTTAACGCATATCATATTACGCGCCCAATAGCTAGTGTGATCCAAATCATTTTACTGGATGAGCGATGCGTACATGCTAGAGTGGCTACTGTTTTTCAATATATATATATTAAGACCTTGAATGCGTTCTCGCTGATTTTTTACAAAAAATAATATTTTCTTTATAAAAATTAGTAAAAAAGTTGTCACTGAAAATACAGTCACTACTTTTTCCCATCTTCTGGCATAATTTGAATTCCACGTTGGCTAAACACGAGTCAACCAACTTTTTTTGTATCTTCATAAGAATGAAGTGCCCTCGATCGGAACGAGTGAAAATCGGACGGGCCATTGTCAGATAAAACTTTAGGTAGAGCAGAACTTTCCATTTCAACGCTTTCAAGTAGATTTTTTACATGTTTTGCAAATTGTGGGCTAGCGTGTCTCTTCTCGTATAGCGACCATTTTATCTTCAATGCTCGACACACATGCATCAGTTATAGCCAACAGAGATTTTAATTTCTCACAGGACTTTTTCTATTAGGCGATTTTGATACCATCAGAAGTGTTCCCCAGATTCAGTATTAGTGGACACAATCTTAACCCTCTAGGGCCATTCGTATCATATTTGATACAGTATTTCCCTATAAGGAAACATTTGGTATTTCCCTATAACGAAACATTTGGTATTTCCCTATAAGGAAACATTTGGTATTCATTGACTGAGCAGTCAGTACTGCTTTCATTTGAAATTTATAAAATATTTCTCTTAAAAAATTTTTCAGGAAAATATTTCTTTCAAGGCTTGTTTTCATACTGTATCAAATATGATACGAATGGCCCTAGAGGGTTAATCTCAGTCTGTTTATCTATCTATCTATTTATTAACCCTCTAGGGCCATTCGTATCATATTTGATACAGTATTTCCCTATAAGGAAACATTTGGTATTTCCCTATAACGAAACATTTGGTATTTCCCTATAAGGAAACATTTGGTATTCATTGACTGAGCAGTCAGTACTGCTTTCATTTGAAATTTATAAAATATTTCTCTTAAAAAATTTTTCAGGAAAATATTTCTTTCAAGGCTTGTTTTCATACTGTATCAAATATGATACGAATGGCCCTAGAGGGATAACATAACATACGTTGATGATACAGACTCAAAAATGAATGTATAAGAGTTCTTCTAAAAGGAAGTGAAGGAAAATGAGAAGACAAAGATGGAAAGTGCGACACTGAGATCTGAAGGCGTACTGGCAATTTGAGCAGCTCATAAATAACTACACCCAGTTGATCCTATTGAAGGAACCAGAAGTTTCGAACCATAGATATTCGGCTTTGCCGCCGATGTTGATGCATAGCCGGACTTACCTCACGATCCTTTACGATTAAGGTTATCATAGTGCATCCACTTTTCATCGCCGGTCTCGATTTCTGTCGATCACAAGTGACAAGATGGCGTTCGACGTTTCTCGGCTTCAAATCGTACGGCACCCAGTGCTCTTTCTTTTGAATAGATACCTTCAAAAAATCTCTGAAAAAAAACAGCATAGTATGAAAGAAAACGTCCGCAAACTAAATAAAAACAAAGCTTTATCGGCAAAATGTTTATATTATCATTAAAAGAATAGATTAAAGCATTTTTTAATTATTTTTTAAATTTTTTAAATTATTTCTAACACGTTCGCAATTTTTGTAGAAAATCTTTTTTCTTCTTACGTCAGTGCGAGACCTAAATTGACGCATAGTTTATTACGTAAAAAAAACGTAATATTAAGCAATGCACTTTTTTGACTGTGAAATACACATTAAATTGAAATTCTGGCAAAAATCAAATAATAGTCGGATTTTGATGAAAATTTTATGACTTATTCATAATTAACTAAAATCAATTTTGAAATAAATATTTTTTATAAAATATTAGTATAAATATTTTTTTTTACATATGTTACCCCCACCAATTAATTTCCAGGAATGCTTAAAAGTTCGAAATTGGGCACCAATAAACCTAATATAATGAAATTCAGAAGTCATTGGGGAATGCTAATCAACTGTCTTTTCTTTCTCCAGCAGTACCCGGTTTTCTAAAAAGTAGGTCCGAATTGCGAAAAATGTAATAACTATGCCAGTTTTTATTTGAATAAACTTTTGATTGCTTTTTTGAACAATATAAATTAAGCATATCATTGTCTGAAAAGAAAAAAAATCAACGAATAATCTACCGCTAAGAAGGTTGGGTCACTATGTCGATCCAGGATGTTTTTTCCACCTGAATCCATCCTGCATATATACAAGTCAACCATCCGTCCGTGCATGGAGTACTGCTGCCATTTATGGTCAGGTGTCCCTGCCGTTCTCCTCAGTGTTCTTGACAGGCTCCAAAGTAATGTGATAGGTAGTGATCTGGCGGCTCGACTGCAGCCACTTCCCCATCGTCGAAAGGTGGCCTCCCTTTGTCTGTTCTATAAATACTTTCATGACTTCTGCTCAGACGAACTTAAGTCACTGATGCCTCCTCAACAGGTGTTTACTCGTGCAACCAGACTGGCATCTGGGTCCCACCCATTCACAGTCAGGTTAGCTAAATGCAGACGACAATTCTACTCCTGCAGCTTCTTCTCTCGCACTTCCCGCCTGTGGAACTCGCTCCCATGTTCTTGCTTTCCTGACGGCTACAACCTCTAGAAATTTAAATGCAAAGTCAATACCCATCTACTAACCACTGGCCTCTAGCTCTCTCCCCACCCCTGTATAACCTTCCCTTTCTCTCCACCTATGTATCTGTCATCGCACCTGCTTTCTTAGCTTTCTATTGTTCCTTTCTAACTAGTTTGTACTCCTCACTCTTTTCTAATTAATCTTTTTACATTTATGTAGCCCCCTGCACATCAGTGGCGTTTCCGCCTTGCTCGGGGTGAAATGATTAAAAACAAAAAATGTTTACAAGAATTATTTTCATTTAAATTTTTTTTTATAATAATATATAATGTTTCAAAGATATTTTAAAATTTCTTCCTTAACTGGGCGGGCTAGGGTATGAAGACTACATTTAATAATCGAAAATTGAAAAGCTTAATACAAATGATTTACCCCATCAATTTTTAAACTAACTAAAACATTTTAATTGCGTGCATTTTGATTGCCCGTATCTTATTCATACGAATGGCCGTACGTGATATTTATCATTAGAGTAACTTTTACATTTCTATTACTAACTTTTAATTTTGTTAAAAAAAAATAATTGCGAAATTCATAATTTGTGGAGGAACCTAAAAAGAATATGAAAAATAGATATTAAAACTAAAAATTAATAAATGCCATAAAATTTCATAAAATATTGAATTACCTCTGCCGTTATTTTCATTCTGTTATTAAATTGTACAATTTTTTAAAAGAAAATTTTATATTATTTTAATTTTTATTTTTTATAAAACATCTTCAAACGTAAACCTACAAAGTTAAACTAACAAAAAATCCATAAAATATTGGATAATTGCAAAAAACTGTGTTAAATTTTTAATTTTAATATAGTTAAAAATTAAAAAAAAACGATTTGTATGAATAAGATTTAACCAAATTCGTCTTCCATACTTGGCATTTTTTGTCCGGCGACTGTAAATCATATCACTAACGCCTCCTTGACAGCTGTTGACAGATGCGATAACAAAGATACCGTAATTGAGAAACACTTTTTTTTACATATATCAGGAAGTAAGCAAATAATTCTTGTTTCAAGCCAGCTTAAAGCAAGTTTAAAGTCGGTAATTTGAATAAAATAATGTGTCAGCAAGGTGTATTTTATTTTTGTAAGATTTTTTAAAAACTTTTAAAACGGCTTCTGTTTACAATCGATGAAAAATGGCGGAAGATTTTAAATTTTAACAACTTTTTTTAAATCTACAAATATTCTGATCAATATAATTTCGGTTTAAAATACACCAGGGTATTTTGCTTATTGTAATTAGTAAATTTAATATCTTGGCTTTCAATTAAAGCTAAAATTAAATCTTCAGGAAAACATCTTTATCTTTAAAAATTAAATTTAAATTGAGGTATCGAAAATGAGTGGAGGTACCTACATTTGTATCTTTCCTAATGATTTCAAACTTTTCGAAATTTTTGTCTGATCAACTCTTAAAGATTCTGCAAGATCAACTTGCTCCTGACAAGAGTCTTAATGAAGTAATGCCTCCAATTCTTCGTCTTCAAACTTTTTTCTGTATGCCAGAGCGTTCTTTATCTTCAACATCAAAATCATAATTTTTGAAGCATCTAAAGCAATTTCTGCATGCTGTTTCCGACAGAGCATGGTCGCATGTATATCTCAACAAAAGATGTGTGTGCTTCAGTTGAATATTTCTTTTGAATAACTTAGTGTGGTAAGATTCCTCGGAAAAAAACACTTTCTTTGCCACGAATCCAACATGAAAAAGCTACGAAAAACAAAGTTTTATATATTTCGGCGAAATGATATACACTGAATATTAAACTTGTTTATGATACCTCCTTATAAAGGGGTTTCCATCTGAAACTACACGCACGCATTTCTGGGAGCGCCAACTGTTGGAAAACAGCGAAAAAACAGTCAAGATCCTATATATATATATATATATATATATATATATATATATATATATATATAAACATGTTACGGAAATTAACGAATTTTAACGAAACTTGGTTATAAGCAACCGACAATTTGCAATGAATTATTTTGAACATTATTTTTACCGATACTCGTATTTAAGTAGATATTCTGTTTTTAATTAAACAGTATTTTTATATTTATATCTACCGGCCTGATTATTTACGATAAATTTTTAGCGTAAATAGACGATGTTTTTATCATGCTTATATAACACAATTTTTGATTTTTTTACCTTAAAGTTTCGTTAAAATTCGTTAATTTCCGTAACATGTTTACATTTGTTGACATTACGATACATTTCAGAGCAGATATGCTTGTTTATGGTAAAATCGAAAATTGTGTTATATAAGCTTGATAAAAACCTCTATGAAGAGGCTATTCATGGTCGAGTGGTCAAGACGGTACCAAATCAAATGGTATGCTTCCCCTATGTAATAGGGGTCGCAGGTTCGAATCCTGCTGGATAGCACACATTTTCGTAATAAAAAATTATCGTAAATAATCAGGCCGGTAGATATAAATATAAAAATACTGTTTAATTAAAAACAGAATATCTACTTAAATACGAGTATCGGTAAAAATAATGTTCAAAATAATTCATTATATATATATATATATATATTTTCCACATTACACCTTCGCTTGTCTCTTAGATAATCTTAAAACTTGACCCTCACAAAGCGAGAGGTGGTGACGGAATCCCAACCATAGTCTTAAAGAAATGTGCCCCTGAACTCTCCTCTATCCTTTCTAAGCTCTACAACCTCTGCCTATCTGCTTCCTGCTTTCCTGCCTGTTGGAAATCTTCCTCTATAGTTCCTATATTTAAAAACACTGGAGAACCCTCTGACCCTGCAAATTACCGCCCTATCAGCCTTCTTCCGATCTTTGGCAAAGTGTTCGAAGCCATTATCAACGCCGAGGTGGTTCAGCATCTCACAGCACACAGGCTCCTCTCGGACAAGCAATATGGTTTCCGCTTCACCAGGTCTACTGCTGATATGTTAACGACCATCACCGAGTACATATACCAGGCACTCGACAGGAATGGCGAAGCTCGAACCGTTGCATTGGATATATCTAAGGCGTTCGACAGAGTTTGGCATGCTGGCCTTCTATGTAAACTGCGGAGCTATGGTATAACTGGACATTTGTTTGAACTAATCCAGTCATTCCTCTCTAACCGCACAATGAAAGTGGTATTAAACGGACATGCCTCTCAGAACTACCATACAAATGCAGGTGTCCCCCAAGGCTCCATCTTAGGTCCTACACTCTTCCTTATATATATTAATGATCTCCCTGATTCCATAAGAACCCAAATAGGTTTGTACGCTGATGACACCACAGTTTACTCTCGCCTCCAACAAAAATCTGGTGTAGGCGTCAAAGCTAAACTCGCAGCCGAGATTGAAAAAGACCTCCAATCCATATTGGACTGGGGTAAGAAATGGCTAGTAAATTTTAATGCTTCTAAAACGAAGCTACTGTCAATTAACCATCATCAACAATCTCACCTACCTCCCATTAGCATGGACCAGGCTTGCCTCCCAGAGAGAAAAACACTACGCCTCCTTGGTATCACACTTTCAGCGGACCTCAAATGGAATGACTATATCGAATCCATTGCTAAATCCGCTGCTATGAAAGTCGGTTCTCTGTGTAGGGCCCGGAAGTTTTTTCCGTCTAAATCTATCCTGCACATTTACAAATCTACCATCCGCCCGTGCATTGAATACTGCTGCCATATCTGGTCGGGTGCCCCTGCTGTTCTCCTCGGGCTTCTCGATAAGGTTCAGAGGAGGGTCTGTAATGTGACAGATACCGACTTGGCAGACCGCCTGCAGTCTCTCTCCCACCGGCGAGACGTGGCTTCCTTGTGTCTCTTCTATAAATACTTTCACGGCTTCTGCTCCGATGAACTTAGATCACTGGTGCCCCCTAAATACGAATTTGCACGAGATACTAGATTAGCAACTAGATCCCACCCTTTTACAGTGAAACCGATAAAATGCAACCGTAACTTCTACTCCAACAGTTTCTTTCCTCGCACTTCCCGACTGTGGAATTCTCTTCCAAACGATTGCTTCCCCGACGGCTACAATCTCCAGGAGTTTAAATGTAAGGTCAATACACACCTCCTAACACACTAACCTGCTCCCATTCTATCAAGCACTCTTCCCATCTGCCCGACCCTCATCCTCGCTATCCTTACTCATCTGTCACCTTTCTCCTGACATTCCCTATGTCTATCCACTCCTTCTCTTTACCTTCCCCTATGTAGCCTCATGCGCAATAGTGGCAGTGGAATGCCTTGCTTGGGGTGAGATGATTAAAAAAAAATATATATATATATATATATATACGAAATGATTATTTACGATAAAATTTTATTACGAAAATGTGTGTCATTCGGCAGGATTCAAACCTGCGATATAAATAATCAGGCCAATAGATATAAATATATAACACCGTTTAATTAAAAACAGAATATCTACTTAACTATGAGTATCGATCAAAAATAATGCTCAAACAAATCATTTCAAATCGTCGTTTGTTATAACCAAGTTTTCGTTAATCTTCGTTAATTTCCGTAACATGTTTACATTTGTTGACATTACGATACATTTCAGAGCAGATATGGTTGTTGCAATGAATCTATAATTATGTTATATAGGCTCGATTAAAACCTCGTTTAGATTGGAGGTAATTCGGAGTTGAGAGGTCTAAGACGTTGCTAGATCAAATGGTAGCTTCCCCTATGTGGATAGGGGTCGCAGCTTTGAATCTTGCCGAATGACACACATTTTCGTAATAAAAATTTATCGTACCATAATAAGGCCGGTAGATATAAATATATAATACTGTTTAATTAAAAACAGATTATCGACTTAAATATGAATATCGATAAAAAAAAATAATGTTCAAACAAATGATTTCAAATTGTCGGTTGTTTATAACCAAGTTTTTGTTAATTTCCGTAATACACACACACACACACACACACATATATATATATATATATATATATATATATGCTATTTCGGTCATGTTCATGGTAAGAGAGACAACAGCAAGCCATTATCGGAGGAGACCATACTCTTTAGTACCAGTTATGAAAATTCGTATCGCCTGCTTACTCTTTCACAGAGCCTAATTATTTTATTTTTTGCAATAATTTCGTCGTCAAGTAGTGAGAAATATATATATGCATCCTCTTTATTATAAGAAAGACCGTTATATATATAGTTTAATTGTGACAATATTTATCGCCAATGCTGTTGTTTTTCAATCATTTTTCTGATAAAATGTATTTTGGCAAGCAGGTTTTTTTTTTTTTGCTGTAAAGTGCTCGTGGCGTAGATAGAGCGTTGAAAGTACAAAGAGTTTGTCTCTTTAACAGAGCAAATTCAAGCCGTCTTCGAAGTTTCGTGAGGACACTGTTATGATGTTTTCGCTCGTCAGGGCTGTTTGCTGTTAGATAAAAAAAGAAACATACAAACAATATATAAAAAAAGAATAACGAACCAATTGCAAACTGTCTTGATTATTTACGATATATTTTTATTAAGAAAATGTGTATCATTTGATAGGATTCGAATCTGCGACCCCTATCTACATAGGGGAAGCTACCATTTGATCTGGCAACATCTTAGACATTACATATATAACTTAAAAATTAAAAATTATTTTACTAAAATAAATAACCCACAAAATACCTATTTGGCTTTCTTAAATACAGTATACCTTAGTATAATAAAGCCAAATCCATCTCACATATATTGTATGTATATATATTACATATACAAGATTTGCAAACACACATTCGGTAGAACTAAATTTTGGAATATATAGTAGGTAGAAATACATATGCCTATGTGCGTGTGAAATAGTATTCATCCAGTCAAATTTTCGAGTACATTCCGATTTCTTTTAAGAATTCGAGCATCCTGCTTGGTCTTGTTTCTATAAATAGTTTTTTCAAACTACTTGTTTGGTAATACTTCTTTCGCACTCTATATAAGTTTGTACACAATAAAAGTATATGTTTGACACTTAATCTTATTTTACAGCTGGTATATATTGGGGATTCTGTGTCCTCCAGCAAATGAGGGCGCGTGATGTAGGTATGGCCTATGTGAAGGCGGGTCATCAAAATCTGTTCTCGTCTATTTCTGTACTGAATGTTCCATACGTGATGCACTCTTGGGCTATCATGTCTTTTTCAACCCATGATTGAAAAGGCAGAAAACTTCCACAGTAGGTTGTCATTTCTTTCTGCGGAGACTGGTTTACAACCAAGGCTAAAAAACCCAATCTGTTTTACTATTCAACCCTTATATTGAAATCAGACAGTTAAGTGCTATACATGATATAAGCTGAGGCGATCATATCTTCTGAGACAAGACTGAGTATGCAGAAGTTTTTCCGCAACGGATTGCTGTTTCTTTCTGCAGTAGACTAGTTGCTAATCAAGGCTACAAAACACCTGTAATTCAATTCTTTTATGCATATCAGTCAGTTGAATGCCATGGGTGACATGTCTCTTTTAATACATGACTGACTAGGTAGGAGATTATGCTGTGGTAGGTTGCTTTCTTTTTGTGTATAGTAAACAATTTGTTCTGATATTTGACCCTTAGATGGAGAGGGAAGAATCTGATTCATACCTTTTGCAAGAGTATTTGCGCGCAAAAGAATAGCCACGCAATGCAACAGAATCCAATCTTTTCTACTATTTAACCCATAGCTGGAGAGAAAAACGAAAGATTCTTATATTAAATCTATATATTTAAAAAAATTTTTTTTTTTTAATTATCTCACCACAAGCAAGGCATTCCACTGCCACTATTGCGCATGGGGCTACATAGGGGAAGGTAAAGAGAAGGAGTGGTTAGACATAGGGAATGTCAGGAGGAAGGTGACAGATGAGTAAGGATAGCGAGGGTGAGGGTTAGGCAGATGGGAAGAGTGCTTGATAGAATGGGAGCAGGTTAGTGTGTTAGAAGGTGTCTATTGACCTTACATTTAAACTCCTGGAGATTGTAGCCGTCGGGGAAGCAATCGTTTGGAAGAGAATTCCACAGTCGGGAAGTGCGAGGAAAGAAACTGTTGGAGTAGAAGTTACGGTTGCATTTTATCGGTTTCACTGTAAAAGGGTGGGATCTAGTTGCTAATCTAGTATCTCGTGCAAATTCGTATTTAGGGGGCACCAGTGATCTAAGTTCATCGGAGCAGAAACGGTGAAATTATTTATAGTATTTATATTTTAAGTATTTAAAGTATTTATATTTTTATCATATATATATATATTGTTTTAAGGAAGGCTATTATTACGAATTACAGTTGAATTCCTTGCATTCACTTACGCGCAAATACCCTTTGCAAAGTTATTAAACCGTTACTTTCCTCCAGTTATGGCTTAAATACCAGGACGGATTGGGTTCTATAGTTTTGGCTGGCAACCAGTCTACTGCAGAAAGCAATGACAATCTACTGCAGGATAGTTTTCTGCCCAGTCAGTCATGTTTCTTTCGAGAATTGATCGGCCAACTGATATTTACGGAATAAAGTGCTCAACCGGGTTGTGATGTCATGTTGTGTTCCATCACGGAACAGATTGTCACTACTCAGTGTTGACATAATAGTTCACATTTGTAATATATATATATGCATATATATATATATATATATATATATAGTGATGTCATTCGCAGACAGATCTGTTTCTCTGTATCACAGCTCATTAGTACGATTAGACTCCAATTGCTTTTTATAACCCAGGATTGAAACCCGACAGAATTGGCGTCAGTCGGCGATTCTACCTCTTGGCTATGGGCGTTGAGTGGAAGAAGCCAGACTTTTTAGCGCATATATTATCATTATACGCGCCCAATAGACGAGTGCTCTCCCTCTCTCTCTCTCTCTCTCTCTTTATATATATATATATATATATATATATACTAAATATTAAATTTATTTTGTAATAAGTATTTTTTTCTTGTTAAAGCATTTGTTGAGTAAATCAAATAAAATTACTTATATTAAGTTGTTTATTTTCTGTCAATATGCTTAATAAAAGATAAAATAATTCTTGTCCTAATACCTTTACACAGTACCATATATATATATATATATATATATATATATATATATATATATATATAATTTGTAGACAGGCCTGTTTTACTGTATCACAGGCCTTCAGTGCAGTTAGATGAGCCGTTTAAAACTCAGCTGATTTCTTCTTTTTCTTCTATGTACCTTGTCCTTTCAGGACGTTGGCGATCATTGCCTTCCACGTCTCCCTCTCCCTGGTGGCTCTTAGCACGCTTTCTCGTGTAACATCTCGCAGCCCCCGTTCTGTAATCCACCTTCTCAGGCCCTTCAAATATGTTATCCGCTGCTTTCCTGTGTCTCTTTTTCCCCCCTATCTAACCTGTTAGCAGTCTTAAATTCTCTCAGCAGGCTATCGGCGCACGTTTTAGGAAGCCAGATTTCATATAGTGTAATGCTTTTACGAAATGTAGATACGTCAGCAGTTGAAAATGTTCAATCTTGTATGAGTGCCGAATAAGCATTCAACACGGTACCCAGAGAACGTAGCGCAAAGCCGTAAATAACTGCTGTTTATGAAATGTTTCCCCCCAAATCAGATAAGTTTTATGAAACTCGCCCTGCAACATCAACCTGTTTAATCTTAATTCTACTTTTCAAGTTTGCGTATAAGATGTTGCACATTATTCAAAACTGTGAAGAATCTGTTTTTCACTTCGTCATTATTTGTTACAACTACAACAGAGAAGAGTCTTCTTTTTATTAACACCATTTTGGTATTTATAATTCAAATATACGTACATCGTGTACAAGTAATATCATATTCCCCAAGTGTTTTCCCGCATAGGAAATTCAATAAATTTAACTAGAGTTTGAACTCGGCTCTACGATTTCTCATTCCAAGCCGATATCCACTGCACAACAATGCAGATTTCCGACATTACTTAATGTAAATCCAATCTGTAGAATTCATATTCAAAGATATTTCTTCATAGTTGAAGCAATTCATTTACGATTAAGAATATCTCTTCAGGATTCTGTTGCATGAATTCTTTGACTTCTAGCTCGGAAAATCTTTGCCGGTGACACGCAAAAGTCAAGATTCCTGTTATCAGTCGAAGAGACTGAGAGAATTGTATGAAGACGTTATGAGAGAAATTTTCAATGAAATCGGGGAATGCCGGAAAAGCGAGGAATGCTGTCTCTGCTTGAGAGAGCAGAATTTCCAAACCGCAAGCCACTATTGACCTTTCGTGAAGATCAGTTCAAACAGCATGATACCATTAGTCAATAGCATTTATTCCTCAAGTCGGGAAAAGGTAGACATGCTTTTTTAACGGGGAAAAGAGGTTTTGTTTTTGTACTTTCTTTTTTTTACTTTGAACGGGGAAAGAAGAAATTAAATGTAGATAAAAGAAATAGAGACATGCAAAGATAAAACGTTTGTAAAATCCACGATAACTCTTATAATAATGAATTATTGAATCTTCTGGCCTGAGTAATCAAGAAAACTTGTTAAGAAAATATGTTTCCTCAAGTCACGTATATAAATCACCATTTATCCATCACACCCAATGGTGCATAGGGCAGCAACTTTTTGTTGGAGTAACAAACTGTTTTTTACGGGACAGGGTTGTTCGCCCTGCACCCAACCCCCAAACCTGGAGGACCAGTGGACCATTCTTGGTTTACAGTACCTGCTATTCCCAAATGGTCACCCATTTAAGTACTGACCAGGCTCGATGTTGCTTAACTTTGGTGATCGGACGGGAACCGGTGCTGAATGCACCGGTTCCCGTCCGATAGGCACATATCGAAAGAAGTATCTATTAAAAATAATGTCAATTTATTGAGTATTTTAGCAGGCACATGCTGTTTAATCCTAACAACCAGACACTGCCTCGTTTTACCTATGTAGTCGAGTCCACAACTACATTTAAAATTATATATAACAGAATTAATATGGTGGGTGTGCCAGAATGTCTTTACGCAAATATGGAAGGACAGACAGTTTGAAAAACAACACGAACGTTAGCTGCATAATAACACGAACGTGAACTAAATGAAATCCGCTCTGCGAACGACTCTCTAACCCTACTCAACCACGGTAAACGAAGATAAACTGTACATTTACTACCCGTTGTACGTTTAATTTTATTAAACCTAGCAGTGTCATCCCGAATAAGCGATTGAACATTGTCCAACGGATAACCATTGTTCACACAGGTACTCGTTAAACAACTAATTTCCTCTTTCAAGGTGTCATCTGAACAAATCGTTAACCCCCTATGCGCCAAAGTCCTAATCAGATTAATCTTTTGTTGTTTAGAACAAAAAGGATCCCATCGAGTATAGAGACCAATATATATAGAGAGTATAGAGACCAAGGATATATATATATATATATATATATCCTTGGTCTCTCTCTCTCTCTTTCTCTCTATCTCTCTCTCTATATATATGTTTAAAGATGTCTTGAAAGTACAGAACTTGATGATAGATATGAAAGTGTAAAGCTGAATACTATTAGGCATGTTAAAAACGAAGCGACCGGTTTCGATCCCGCTCTTCAGGCCTCATCGGGAGATTAACTTAAAAATAATTATGGAATGAATGAAGGGAAGGGAAGAGAATGGAATATAAAAAAAATTATCATGCGAAATGGAACTGACGTATATGTCAGTTCAATCCCACACGTGATACACGATTGAGCGATCATATCTCTTTCGACCTTTGACCAAGCAGATTTCTATTTTTCACAAACTGTTAATGCGTCAATTCCATCAACATTCCTCGCATTCATTGTTATCTCCCTTGGCCAGCAATCTTTCTTTTAAACATTTTTCGTTAAATATGACAGGAAATGGAAATTTAATTAACTTCTTTATTCAATTTTACCAGCGGTCTTACATTATTTCGTCTCTTTTCCCTCCAGCTATGGGTTAAATAGCAGGACAGTTTGGCTTCTATAGCCTTTGTTCGTAACCAGCCTAGAACAGAAATTAATGGCAACCTACAGCAGTAAAATCATCTGTCAAGTCAATCAGAAATCGAAAGAGACATGATCGACCAATGGGGTATTTACGGTTTGATATAGTCTGTACTTATTATATATGTGTTGCTGTGTTCAGGTTATAAAGATATTTCCTTCCGTGAACATGAATATGTGTGTGTATGGCGGAATGTAGTATCAGGTTCTTATTTGTACCATGTTCTGGGTATTCGAGTGTGTCGATTGTACTGTTGAATTAATTTCTTAGTTTTTGAATGTGCCTTTCGTGAAGATTATATAAGGCATATCCATTGGCTGTTTGGTGTGGGCGAACTGAAACCATGTAAAGTGAGGAAAAGAAGAAGAAAGGCTATGCAAGTCACTGTTTACTTTTATTTTCTGTTCTATTTTATATTTACATAAAACCTACGCGTTTGATTTTGGGAATGTTAGTTGGTTGACTTTTTCATAACGTCATTTGACCGCATAAGCTATGTCCTGGTTAATCTCTTGGTTATCAGAAACAAGAAATATGGCATGCAGATACATAGTATTGATAGCAGACACGGAAAGGAAGCTACAAGAAACCCTGAAGAAGGCTGTGAAAGGAAGCGAGAAGACAGATAATGAAATGTGTGACACTGAGATCCGATGACATATTTGCATTGTCAAAGACGCATTCTAAGAGCTAAGCAGAGTATTGAGATACAGGAAGATTTCGTTGGAAACAAAGAAAAGAATGTTACAAGAAACAGGAAATTGTGGAGAGCCATGATCACCTGAATTCTGAGGGAAGAAAATAAAAATAGATTTTTGAGTAATTTAGTTTAATTTTATATTAGTCATTTTGCTATACACCTTTGATATACTAGCAGTATAGCTCCTCGTTGCTCGGGTGTAATGAAAGCATTAAAACTAATCCATGGTTCTGGAGCTCAGACTCTTTGGACGTTGGCACGAAAGACTAAAAAGCAATAGTTGTTTGCAGTTAAAGCAAAACCATAGACTGAAAGAAAAATTAATGGATGTAAGTCAAATTTTGATTTCCTGGTATCGATATCAAATAAGTTTTTTTCGTTGTAAACTGAATTTTGAAGGCTAAATAAGTCCTCTGAGTAAATGGTATCATGGCTGAAACTAAGAACCACAATTATACCTACTTAGAGTCAAACCCGAAGCAAAAACTAAAATAAAAGGGCTGATACAAATATAGATATACAGACAGATAAACAGACACACCCACAAACATCTTGCTTATATATATATATATATATATATATATTATCGATTTTCTGAACTATTGTAACAACTGCAACCTTGAAACTTCTGAATACTGTTTCTTATTTCTTTTTCTATGAGTCTATCAAATTTGATTAAAATCGGACCACTCATTCTATATCCCGATTTTTTCGAATATCGATTTTTGATATTTATCGGGGTACTTCGACACAAAGCTTAGCTAGGAACGTTTGCAGACGCTTATAGTACAACTGTTTAAATTTTCAAGAAAATCAATTCAGCCGTTTTGGAGTCTGTAGGTAACGGACACACACAGAGACACACACACATACACACAGAGACAAAGTTCCATTTATAAATAAGTTTAGATTCTTGGAAAACCGTTGGTTGCTAGAATGACAGCTTCGACCTCTTATATTATTCAAAGTCATAATAATGACGTGGAATGTATTAAAACCTTGAAAAGTTTCATGTGTAGTTTCACATGGTAACGCATCTGTAAAAGAGTACAAGAAAAATGCTGAACAATCTGCTCAAAGAAGAAGGATAGACTCCAAGCAACAGAAATGTGGTTATACAGAAGGATGTTGAGGATAATATGCCCTGAACATCTGAGCAACGACGAGGTTTTGGGCGAGTATGGAAGCGAAAAAATATCGATATTTAACATCATGAAGAAATAGCTGGGGTTTCTGCGACACGTAATCAGGAAAGAGGGCTTGGAGAATCTAATGCTCACAGGGCAGATAGAGGGAAAGGGAGACAGGAAAAAGCAGAAAAAGAAGCTGGATAAACTACGACAGAATGTAAGGAAGGAAAGCGAGAAGAAAAGACTAAACATCAATTGCAAGAAGACCGAATACATGGTAGTTAGCAAAAGGCATGAGCCCAAATACGAATTGTAAATCAGAGGTACCTAAATTGTCAAAATTTATATATCTGTTAAACGTTTCCACTTCGGACAAAATAGCAACACAGAGGTGGGATGGTTTATTGCGATAGCCATTAAAGCAGTCCAAAGACTAAGAAGAATATTGAACACACTCGCTCAAAACAAGGAAAAGAGTAATGAAATGATGTATGATATTTGTACTTCTGTATGACAGTGAGTGCTAGACGATTTTGATGAAGAGAAGACATGAAGTAACAGAAATGTGGTGCTACAGAAGCATGCTGAGGATACCATGGACGGAGTATGTCAGCAACGCTGTCTTGTAGAAAAAAGAAAACAAAAACGATACTATCACTTTACATCAGGAATATAGACTTGAAACTACACGAACATAGATTGAGGATGGAAAGCTTAGAAAATCTGATACTCACAAGATAGGTTGAAGGAAAGAGAAACAAGAAAACGACGTATAATATGTTTCAAGAGTTTTAGTAAATGTATGGCGGAAAAAGGGGTTAGGTGAAATAACAGAAAGACAAATTTTATTCACAGCTAAAAGAAGCAGAAAGTTGTGAAGGGCCATAATCACGGGGAAGATAGAGGGTAAGAGGGCCAGAACAAAACGACGCATAACATTTAGTGAACTTGAGTAAATAGATGTCGGAAAATAGCTTACGAGAAATAACAGAAAGACAAAGTTTATCAAGAGCTTCAGGTAGTAGGAAGTTGTGGAGAGCCATGATTGAGTGAACTTGCGTAAAACGATAATGAAAGAAGACTTAAAGGAAAAAACAAAAAGATAATGCTTATTAAGTGCTACAATGAATAGAAAATTGTATATTGTTGGAAAACCGTTGGTTACTACAATAACAGCTTCCACCTCGTGTATATTATGAAATTCAGTGCTTGTTATTTCGTTGAAGTATAAACAACTTAGTCTTTTAGCGTTAAACATGTCGGATTTCGTGTCAAAGAAATTCTATTTGCTGGGAATTTTACTACACTACTGTATTCAAAAGAAATCTGCTGCTGAATCACACATAATTCACGTTTAGACTTATAGCGATCATGCTCTGTCGGAAACAACATGCAAATAATGGTTTAGACGCTTCAAAAATAATGATTTTGATGCCGAAAAACGCTCTGGCGCCCCCAAAAGGTTGATAACAAAGAATTGGAGACATTGCTTCATGAAGACTCATGTCAGGCTCAAGCTGACATTTCGGGATCATTATGAGTTGAATGTAATATTCAGATCTCAATATTAAAAAACTATTAATTAATACATAGACTCGAAGCAACAGAAATGTGGTTATACAGAAGGATGTTGAGGATAATATGCCCTGAACATCTGAGCAACGACGAGGTTTTGGGCGAGTATGAAAGCGAAAAAATACCGATATTTAACATCAGGAAGAAATAGCTGCGGTTTCTGAGACACGTAATCAGGAAAGAGGGCTTGGAGAATCTAATACTCACAGGGCAGATAGAGGGAAAGAGAGACAGGAAAAAGCAGAAAAAGAATCTGGATAAACTACGACAGAATGTAAGGAAGGAAAGCGAGAAGAAAAGACTAAACATCAACTGCAACAATGTTTCTGGGTGTAGTTTAGAAAGATAGGGAAAATATTGGCTAGCGATGGATAATAATTCAGGGATATGTTTCTTACCAATGTTTGTAAATAAAACATTACTTTTCATGAAATATCAACGAGAACTTATTCAAGGTCTTAATATTTCGTTGTGGCACAATGGATATCTCCTCGGAACGAGCTAGGAGAGGCGAATTGGGATTCCAGTTGAATTCGTTGCATTAGGTTTGAATCCGTCGCTTCTCCCTCCAGCAATAAGTTAAATAAGAAATCCATAGATTTGATGAATTGCTAATTATTGGATTTATTGTATGCAACCGTTGACAAAACATTTTGCGGGATCAGCTGGACGTAGTTTATTATGAGTTGCTCAAACCGACCAAAACTATTACAGAAGATCGCTATTTAATATAATTGATCCGTTTGAGCATTTGAAGTTAAATCGGCCGCTATACGCCCTGTCCGATCATCGTTTGTTCCGATCGATGGCTTGTAACATGGCTAAGAATCACTTTCATTCTTATTAAGTGGCCAAAATATGGGTTGACTTGGGGTTCGCATCAAAAGACGGGTTATTTTTCCGACGTGGAATTTAAATGCTGCTAGAAAGATAGGGAAAATATTGGCTAGCGATGGATAATAATTCAGGGATATGTTTCTTACCAATGTTTGTAAATAAAACATTACTTTTCATGAAAAATCAACGAGAACTTATTCAAGGTCTTAATATTTAGTTGTGGCACAATGGATATCTCCTCGGAACGAGCTAGGAGAGGCGAGTTGGGATTCCAGTTGAATTCGTTGCATTAGGTTTGAATCCGTCGCTTCTCCCTCCAGCAATAAGTTAAATAACAGGATAGGTTAAGTTCTATAGCCTTGGTTGGCAGCCAGAAAATAATAGCAAACTACTTCAGGCAGCAATGCCTCTGATCAGGAAATTAGAGATTTTGAGTAGCGGGAAACCACATCTTAATTGCTAATTCTGGGTATGACGATAAACTACATCCGGCAGCAAGGGTTCTGATCAAGAGATTGAAGATTTTGAGGAGCATGGAAACATCTCTTAATTGCTAGTACTTGGTTGCCTACCACAGAAAGTAATGGCAACTTGTTGAGGGAAAATCTTCTGCTCAGTCAGCCATGTCTGTTTCGAGATATCAACACCTAAGCGTGTATATCTGTCAACAACCCTTGACTGTTATTGACCTTACCCATGGCTGTAGAAATTATATGTTATCAAAGTCTCTAATTTAATATATATGGTGATGACACAGACATTTACACCTGTCTGAATAGTAAGTCCCCCTAAAAGGTGCTACCATCGTGTGTCAGAGTAGACCTGGGAACAAAATCAATTAAAAGGTGGTTCCAAACCATTCCAGAGTACTTGCTGCTGGGTGTAGTTTATCGTCGTATTCAGGATTATCAAGTAACATATGGTTCCATGCTGATTAAAATCTCCAATCTCCCGAGCAGAGACATTGCTGCCAGATGTAGTTTATTGTCTTAAGGAGGGATAGCAATTAAAACATAGTTTCGCGCTACACAAAATATTCAATCTCTTGACCACAGGTCTTGAGGTTGGATGGAGTTTATCAGGAGTATCAATTACAAGGTTGTTTAAAGCTCCTCAAAACCAGCAATTACCCAAACCAGATCCCTTGATGCCGGACGTAGTTTATCGTCATATCCAGGAGTATCAATTACGAGATGGTTTAAAGCTTCTCAAAACCAGCAATTTCCCGACTAGATCCATGGATACCGGATGTAGTTTAACATCATACCCAGGACTATCAATTACGAGGTTGCTTAAAGCTTTTCAAAACCAGCAATTTCCCGACCAGATCCCTTGATGCCGGATGTAGTTTATCGTCATATCTAGGAGTATCAATTACGAGATAGTTTAAAGCTTCTCAAAATCAGCAATTTCCCGACTAGATCCATGGATACTGGATGTAGTTTAACATCAGACTATCCTTTAATGCCTGCACCATTTTCACCTTATCTGCGACGAGTGGTTGGCTATATTCGTTGGTGAAAATACTTAGTGTTGACCATAACATTCTGCCATCGTTTATTCCCAACTACCACCCTAACTAATTCTCGCAGCCCTAACCGAGTCAACTTTAACCGGAAGTCATCTTTTTTCTGAAAAGTATTGTTGAATATCCAGTGCCCAGGCATTCTTGGTATAACTAGAAACAATATATTCAAGGGAAGCGTTAATAGTAAGTAATATAGAAGTAAATAGGCCCGAAGGTATTATTACGCTGCTTATTGTCTGATTAGTGGATGTCGTTAACTGCTTTTAACTGCTTTCGTTAACTGCTCCTGTTAACTGCTCCCTCGGAAGTCCCGCAGGTAACTACATATAACAAGGGGAATAGTTCATTCTTATTAGGAGGGCACCATAACAAAGTTCATAACTTGTTTATGAAGGAGTGATGCTAAAACTGTGAAACCTTGCTTTCATTAATTTGATCTTTCTTATGATTAACTTCCTGGTGTTATTAAGTATCATGTACCTGTATAAAAAGTTGTCGGAAATTTACAGATGTAACGGGTCGCCTGATTGGCTGATTTAACCCGAACCTCGTTTTGAACTTTAGGCGGGCTTTACCAGAGGTTTTATGTTTTTTTTCTGATGGTTTTGTTCTCTCCTTTTTTTCAGCTAGCACGAACAGTATCGGACGTATTTGTGCCGCTCCGGATTTTTGTTGCAGCAGGGCCTAAATTGGCGCCCACTTGTCTCGCTATATCGAGACCATCTTACCAATTCTTTGTAATCTTTTAGGCTAATGCCACAACTTTGTAACAGAGAAAATCTCTTGTTACCCTTCTTACCTTAAAAAGGATACCCTATGGGCAAAGCCTTGCCTTCCTAGAGAAAAATTCTCCAAGCACTATCATCTTATACCAAGATAAGAAACTGTGAAAGAAGCTGACCCAGAAGAAAGTTCCTGTACGTCGCGGATCGCAGTTCCTTGTGTCTTTTTCATCCCACTCCTAGACGGAGGATACTATACCAAGCTAAGCAGAGAAAAGAGAATAAAAATTTCTTTATATATTTAATAAAAAGTATTTTAGCTCTCCAGAACATTCGCGTTGACGTAGTTGCAGTATTATTAGATGACGCTCCATCTTCATCAGCAGTGAAAATGTGGACGGCTGAATTTAGGAGATGCAGGGGGAAAAGGGTCTTCAGACAGAGTGATAAGCCATTGCATTTCAGATAATGTTGTGGTAGATAAAGGTACGAAGAATTTCCATACTAGTGATGTGCCAAACCATTTGGGATTTATATAGTAAACAACGTGATTCCTAAAATTACAAACAATTCTGACTTGAATATTGAAATGGCAAGATTGTTTTGAATTCAGGAAATGAATGGGAAGGTGATCCCAGTGGGGACTGGCGCACTAGAATCAGTCTCATTGAAACTAACAATCTGGGGATAAAATAAAAAAAAACATTAACTAATCGGAAAATCGACTTTTTTTTTAACAAAGTACATAGTTGAAGACAGTGTTGTCTGCCAGAAGTCTTTGTTCAAACCTGACAAATAACTTAATGTACTCGGTCAATTCAAGAACTTACACTACAAAAAAAAAAGACATTAATAATCATAATAATGATTATCAAAAATAATAACAATAATATTAATATAAAATGAAACTAATAATATTAAAGTAAATATACATCTCTATATTTCTGAGATGAGGTATGGTAACTATTTACACGATTTACATTGTTTGGACTGTTGTCATCTTCTTTAATGTCATATTCACTCTTTCAACATCTGTCTATATTTATGAGATGAGGTATTGTAACTATTTACACTATTTACATTGTTCGGACTGCTGTCCTCATCTTTAATGTCATATTCACACTTTCAACATCGGTCTATATTTCTGTGATAAGGTATTGTAACTATTTATACTATTTACATTGTTTGGACTGCTGTCCTCATCTTTATTGCCATATTCACTCATTCAACATCTGTCTATATTTCTGAGATGAGGTATTGTAACTATTTATACTATTTACATTGTTCGGACTGCTGTCCTCATCTTTATTGTCATATTCACTCTTTCAACATCAGTCTGTATTTCTAAGATGAGGTATTGTAACTATTTACACGATATACATTGTTCGGACTGCTGTCTTCATCTTTAATGTCATATTCACTCTTTCAACATCTGTCTATATTTATGAGATGAGGTATTGTAACTATTTACACTATTTACATTGTTCGGACTGTTGTCGTTATCTTTATTGTCATGTTCACTCCTTCAACACCTGTATATATTTCTGAGATGACGTATCTTAATTATTTACACAATTTTTCGGACTGTTTTTGAAATATTCATTGCTATATTCACGACGTTTCAGCCGTTTTACACTCCGGCTTTTTTCAGATGATTGAAATTTCGAAGTCAACTCTACGAGTTAACTGGTACTATAACGCCTAGAAGAGGCACGACTCGTGAAACTAGAACAATATACTCTTGTGAACGGAATGAATTGCTCGGTTCAAAATTGCACTCATGCGCAGAAGGCCACGTCTTGAATGTAAATAGTGTATAAATAACAATAATAACAGCAACAAGAACAACAATAATTCAATAATAAATTACTGATTGTTGTAAATAATAAAAGTTCTAGTAAAAACAATAATTAATAGTATATTTATAAAAATTTAATTATAACAATTATTATAAATAAAAATAATATTAATAATAAAATAATTGACACTTATAATAGTAATAAGTGTAAATATTTATAATAAATAATAATAGATAATAGTAAAATAAATTAATATTAATTATAAATAATATATCTCTGATTTCTAATTCCGAGGCACTAACCTCTTACACAAACTACATGTCCACACTTCCAGCACTTATTATTTCTACGTGGTCATCTATCTAGGTACTGACCAGCTCGACGTTGACTAACTATGGTTATCATGCGGGTAGCAGTTTTTCAACGTAATATGGCCGTTAGACATTAAAGATATAGAGGTCTTCATTGATTGTTCTCATTTCAATACACATTGCACTAAACCAGGATACCATGCACTTGAATCGGTTAAAAAAATCCCGCCTAAATCAGATAGCCAGGACCCCACTTCAACACCCCGTACAAAGAAGCACTCAATTTAATTACAGCTCAAGAAAATCGATTGCATTTTAAACAAGAACAATTCCCCGATTGCATCCTAATTGTTAATTTTTTTTCTTAATGTTTCAGAAGATATGCATTGAAATCACAAACGAACGCTCAAGTTAAGCAACGACGAACATGGTGAGTACCTAGATGGGTGATCGCTTGGGAATACCAGGTACTGTAAGCATAAATTTGCTTTATTGATTTGAACGCAGTACTCGACTGCCGGGGAGTACTGCTGCCATTTATGGTCAGGTGCCCCTGCCGTTCTCCTCAGTGTTCTTGACAAGCTCCAAAGGAGAGTCTGTAATGTGATAGGTACTGATCTGGCGACTCGTCTGCAGCCACTTTCCCATCGTCGAAATGTGGCCTCCCTCTGTCTCTTCTATAAATACTTTCATGGCTTCTGCTCGGATGAGCTTAAGTCACTGATGCCTCCTCAACAGGTGTTTACCCGTACAACCAGACTGGCAACTGGGTCCCACCCATTCACAGTCAGGTTAGCCAAACGCAGACGACAATTCTACTCCTGCAGCTTCCTCTCTCGCACTTCCCGCCTGTGGAACTCACTCCCGTATTCTTGCTTTCCTGACGGCTACGACCTCCAGAAATTTAAAAGCAAAGTTAATACTCACCTACTAACCACTGGACTCTAGCTCTCTCCCCTCCCCTGTATAATCTTCACGTTCTCTCCGCCCATGTATCTGTCATTGCACCTGCTTTCTCAGCTTTCTATTGTTCCGTTCTAACTAGCTTGTACTCCTCACTCTTTTCTAACTAATCTTTCTACATTTATGTAACCCCCTGCACATCAGTGGCGTTTCTGCCTTGCTCGGGGTGAAATGATTAAAAAAAAAAAAAAAAAAAGTAGGAACCTATCAAAGGGTCAGGGCTACACAGACATGTATACCCGCACTTGTGAGAGATCCGAAACACTACCCAAAATTTCAGTGAACAAACTGAATCGTCAAAGGTCATGTCTAGGCCTAAGTGTCTTTAAGAGCCGATATACTTTCAGCTAGAGCCTTCTAACGAATATACATTAGGTTTAGTTGTTATTCATTCACGAGTTCGTTCGGGTGCATTTTCTGTTAAGGATTCAATTTAGTATCGTTATAGGCGTAAGAACTTGACCTGACCAGCTGGTTGATAGGATCGGACACCACGGGTCGCCAACCACGGCAAACAGGTGGCCTCATTAAGTGGGGGAGGGTTCTTAACCCTCTGAAGTAATGCAGACGGCATATTCTACAGCCTCAACCGACAGGGCGGCTTCATTGTTAAAGTTAAGAATAGCGAACAATAGATTATGAACAATATTAAATGGGACAGAAGACAACAATAGAAATATTATTTATAAGCCTTATAAAAAATTATTTTATTTATTCCATCACAAGGAAGGCGATAAAGTACTAAAGATGGAAATGTTTACTGAGAATGAAAGACAATTAAGAAAATGTGAGTGAGCAGAAAATAAAAACAACACTATTCAGAAAAATAGAAAATGGCGACTGACGTTGAAGAGTCATTATTAAGAATAGTTTAATAGACTTTAACACACTGCGTAACACCATTGTCTCCGGAGATGAATGAATATTTAAGTTTAAGAAGCTTTTCTCATTTAACCACCATAGATAAACATTCTAATGGTAGACTAGCGTCTATCATTAGAATGGATGACGCTAGTCTCCTAGAGAGCAACGCACTTCACCTCCTTGGCCTCACTCTGTCAAATGACCTAAAAAAAATAACTACATTGAATCCATAACTGCTTCTACTGATAGAAAATTTGGTTCACTAGGTCGAGCCAGGAAGTTTTTCCCTGTCAGAATCTAATTTTTCATTTCCCAAGGGTATCGACTGGAATTCGAACGCAGCTCTCTTATTTCTCATTCCAAGCCAATATCCATTACACAACTGTTCACTGTCAATTACAGTCCTGTTCACTGGACTATTGATTTAATTTAATTTTTTGTTTATAAATTGCATATAATTTTCACATTTCTTTTATTTTTCAACACTCGACAGTCATCTTTCTCGATTGATTACAATGAACCTATAGCTGCTTCTACTGCTAGCTCACTGTGTCTATTGTTGGTTCACTTTGTTAGGCCAGGAAGATTTTCTTGTCAGAATCCATTTTACACATTTATAAATCTAACTCTCGTTTATTCATTGAAAACTCTTTCCATATCTGCTCTGGTGCTCCTCCTATTTATCTTGATGTTCTCGACAAAATCTAAAGAAGGACCTGCAATATAATCGATCCAGACTTAGCAGCAATCCTTCACTCACTTTCTCCCCGACGTAATGTGGCTTCTCTCTGTCTTTTCTACAAGTATTTTAATGGCAACTGCTCTGACGTGCTTTTTGCCTCTTACCACAACCACATGTATTTATTTTTAGCTACTAGATTGGCATCAAAGTCCCACCCTTTTCACCGTCTAAGCAGTTACATGTAACCCCGCTCTTCTACTTTAGTAGTTTCTTTTCTCGCACTCCCCGTTTGTAGGACTCACTTCTATTTGTTTGCTTCTCCGATTGCTACCATCTCCTAAAGTTTAAATGCAACGTCAATTATCATCTTCTATCTCCTAGATTCTAACCATCCCTAAACAACCTCTGTGCCGATGTTTTTGTTTACTCATTATTAATTTATTATAAATACCCACATGTGCATATTTCGTTACCTTTGAAATTCTAAGTATTCTACCCTAACAGTTTCTTTTCTTCCGTTTGTGGAACTCCTTTCCGTATTCTTGTTTCCCTGACAGCTACAATATCCCAAATTATAAAAGACAACGTCAATTGCCATATTTTATCTGCTTGATTCCCATAAATATTTTTCAACATACCCTCAACCTTTTTTATTTTTCACTGTAAGCCTCGGTGCTCCAGTAACATTGTTTGGGGTGAAATAATTATAAAATAATTCTGATAAGGAGTTAACTCTAATTTTAAAAATTAATGTTTACTTAACTGAGTTTAATAAGCAATTTTAATGTATAGCCGTTTAACTATGGATAAATATTTGTCATTCGTTGATCAACCAGTACTGCTTCAGACTGAAATTTAAAAAATATTTTCCTTGAATCTGTATTTCAAGACCAGTTGCTGTTATCTCTTTTTCTAGTATTGACTGGGGTGTTCTTTCGAAGGTTTTGTTTACAACAGTTTAGAACCTCAACATTAGGTCACCGTGTTCGCTTCGTGTTACGTGTACTATTCATTCTAGTTGTTACAACTACTGAAAGTGCTAAAGAAGACAAAAATTGACATCGTATTTATATGCCTTTTGTAAACACATTGTATAACCATTTCATTTCAATGCTATTGTAACATTAGTAGCAGCTTACCCTATTTACATTATTGGGTAAAGTAAAATAATTCTGGTATCTTATTTTAATACTCATTTACCAAAATACCACAAAAATATATTCAAATACAAAAAATGAATTTGTTTATATTTCTGAGATGAGGTAGTCTTTACAGTATTTGCATTATTCGGAATATTGTCCTCATCTTTGTAGACATTTGTATGACTTTTCGGCCGTTGTACGCTGAGGCCTTCTTCAGATTCTAGGAATTTCGAACCGAACTCGTTCTTACAATCACTGGGGTATATCATTTTCATTCCTTTTATATGAAGTCTTTTTGGTAGTTATAACCCTTAAGGACACATTGCCCAGTGGATATAGACGTTGGATAGTTTCAGTGATGTGACCTAAAGAGTTGTGAGTTTAATACCAGGCTACAGAAGTGGTGAACAAGTAACTTAGTGTAATTTCTGACGAGCTTAACTCACTGATGTCCCCTCCACAAGAACTGACTCGGGCAATCAGACTGACAACAAGGTCTCACCCTTTTACAATTAAATCAACTAAATGCACAAGTCACTTCTACTCGTCAGCTTTCTTTCTCACAATTCCCGCCTGTAGAAATCCCACCATCGTATACTTGTTTCCCTGACGGCTACAATCTCCAAGAATTTAAATACAACGTCAATATATATATATATATATATATATTCTTATATATATATATATTCTTCACTATTCTACGACATAATTATTATAAAAAATAAAATAAAGCACGGTTAAAAAGCAAATACATAGCAAAAAGCTTTAATAACTCGTAGTAAAGTTTAATAACCGGTAGTAAAGAGAATTACCCAAGCCGACGCTGCCTTGCTATTGGCTCTCTAATAAACTGAGCCGGTATTGTCTCGTTATTTTCTCTCTAAAAAAACGGCAACATATATATTGATGCACCTAATATTGAGGATCATACATTAAGACATAACAAAAAGTAACAGACTAATTCAAAACTTTAAGTGTGAGCATATATATATAGCCTTGGAGATTTCATTCGCCTGATCGACTCAGTCGATTAAAAACTTAATTGGTTGATTAAGTTTTATTGCTTTACTCGCCCGCGGTCGATTAAAGAAAAAGGAAATCTGATTCCTTTTACAACCCGAAAGTATGCCACTAAAGATTCACAAGTTACTTAGAATGACTTACAATGAAATTATTGAACTCTTGGTTTTATCGTCCCGGTCAGTGTAAACATTCATTTAATTACTGCTTCCAGAGTGGAGCCAAATTAAAGACGCTCGCAGATTTTTAGAAACTCATTTGGAAAAATATAATCCTTGACTTTCCTTTCCGCTTACGAAAATTAAAATCGAACATTTGAAAGAAAGAAAAAAATAAGGATACTTCTTTCAACCATGCACTGAAAAGCAAATTATACAAGTAAGTAATTTTGTTTATAGAAAGTCGTTGAGGAAATCCGATTTTTTCTTTTTTATTATCTATGCGATGGAGGTTGCAGTCAAAGAGAAAAAAGAAACTACAAATTTAGATACCTTCATTTAATTGACAAAAAAAAAAACAAACAAACCAAAAAACAAAAAAAAAACTGCATGTCATGATGTTAAAAGTGTTCAAACTTAATAAAAACAAAGTTTTATCATCAAAATGTTTATGCTATTATTAAGAGGAAAGATCAAATTTTGTTGTTATTATTTAAAACATCTTTTTAGAAACTTTTCTAAAACGTTCAAAATTTTAATTAAAATTTCATTTTTTGTTTTCTTTCAGTGATTCACGCTATGTTTACGTAAGGCGACTATTAGGAAAATGTAGTCGGTCGAGTAAAATGATTTTGGGACGAGTAATTTTTTCCTCGCTCTCGACCGCCGATTACTATTTCAAATCTCAAAGGCTATATATATATATATATATATATATATATATATATATATATATATATACAACGATCCTTATTATAATAGGGAGGATTCTTCTCTATTCGATAACATAATTATTACATAAAAATGAAATAATAAGGTACTGTTAATGGTACACAGGCGGCAAGAGCTTTCATAACTGGTAGCAAAGAGAATGAACTGAGTCGACGCTGCCTCGCCATTGTTTCTTTCTCTTGAGCGTGACAGGAGGGTAACACACACACACACACACACGCACATATACGCACAAATATATATAACGGTCTTTATTATAAAAGAGTGATTAAAACTTCTTTCTACAAATGTAAAAGCGATAAGGAAATGGACAGACGAGAAATCGTTTGATTATACATCAAACGATTTCTCGTCTGTCCATTTCCTTATCACTAAAAAAAATTACTCAAACAACAAAATTAAATTAAATAACATAAAAACATGTCACTTTTTAAAATAAATTGAAGAAAAACAAAACAAAAGAAAACAATGAAAAAATATTACAAAATGAAAATTAAAAGGAGAAACACGTGTTAAATATGTCTTACAAAACTAAACTGACCGATATAGCAAAAGAATAAAAATGAAAAAACAAAAACAAACAAACAGATTAAACATTAAAGAAATGGAAAATAAAAGATACACTATTAAAAAATTGCGAGCAAAAATTAAAATTTGGACATAAGAACAATGAATGACTGAAGGTGAGATGTCAGTCCAGAAAAAATAAAATTGTAGATTCTTTGAATTTAATCAAGAGTCTTTTAATTTATAGCCACAGAACCATAGCAGGTGGATCGCGTTACGGTGCAGTTCAGAATGTGAAAATGGACAACAGCATTTGAATTCCATTTGAATTCTTTGCAGTCCCTTACGTGAAAATACCCTTGCGAATGATATGAATCCATCGCTTCCTCTTCCAGCTAGGGGGACAGATTAGTTTCTATAACCGTGGTTGGCGAACAGTCTAACGCAAAAAGAAAAGTCAACTTACTGTGAGAAAATCTTCAGCCTAGTAAGTCATGCCTCGAAAGAGATATGTTCGGCTAAGCGAGTAATCACGTATACCAAATGTAGAGGCAATATTTCAAGAAAGAACGAATTTGAATTCTTTGCAGTCCCTTACGTGAAAATACCCTTGCGAAAGATATGAATCCATCGCTTCCTCTTCCAGCTAGGGGGACAGATTAGTTTCTATAACCGTGGTTGGCGAACAGTCTAACGCAAAAAGAAAAGTCAACTTACTGTGAGAAAATCTTCAGCCTAGTAAGTCATGCCTCGAAAGAGATATGTTCGGCTAAGCGAGTAATCACGTATACCAAATGTAGAGGCAATATTTCAAGAAAGAACGAATGGTAGGCTTATATAATATTTAAGATAGATTCTATCGAGAAAAAGTATCTATCACAACCCAGGGAATTAACTTTTCTACCAAAAAACCTAGCAATGGATTCATTATAAACTCTCTACTTCATATCAGTAAAATACATTAGTCCAAAATAGCGCCAAAAGTCACACTCCTGTGGGTTATCTTCAGCCATCTTCATAGAAGATAAAGAGAGGTCACTCAGAATATGAAATAAAAGCATTACATGCTCAAGTTAACAACACATTGTAGGTCAGAAACTTACCAAGGAAGGCAATAAAGTTACTAAGATGCAAGAAAGCTACTGAGTGTGAGAGAATATGAAAGAAGAAAGCATTACTTATGAGAGGGAACAATGAAATAACATTTTAAATTTCAGGAGACCAAAACTGACTTGGACGCAAGAAGCAGAAAGAGAGTTCTACAAACAATAAGTGAAAAAGAAGAAACTGCTAGTATAGAACTTACGGTTATATCTAGCCATTTCATCTATAAAATGATTAGACCTCACCGACGTTTTAGTTCTACGCTTAAATTCAGAAAGAGTTACTCCCATAGAGGAGACTTCATCTGGGCTATTACCACGAAATTATTTATAGAAAAGGCAAAGGAGAAGTTACGTCATGGCAGTGTGAAAGAGGCTGAAACCGAGATGTCAGATCAGAATCAATAAATTTGCAGATTCTTCATTGGATTTTATAAAAAAATCTCTAAAAAAGTGACAGAATCACCAGACCAGATGTGACAGAAATATTCAAAACGTGGACGAAATGTAGAGTTATAAATATCTAAGATAGATTCTGACTTGATATTATAGATTCAATATAATCTTTCAACTTAATGTCAACAAAAAAAAAAAATACTCAGCGAAGGCGGAATGGGTCACGTTTCTGGAGACTAGAATTAGTCATACTGAAAAAAAAACTGAAATAATCTTTAAGGCAATTAAAAAAGAAATATTTCGTTTTGTAGGCGTTAAAATTAACAAAACAATCTTGACAATCGTTGATCGTAGGTTACTTTGGGATCAACTACCAATTTACTTTATCGAAACTAATTAGACAAGAGTAAATAACTATGTCATCAGCATAGATAGCGAATTGAGAACTGATTATATCAGTATAGTGATTTATGAAAATTAGAAACAACGCTGGTTCGAGGGTAGGGTGAAATAAATTATAGTTTGGACACCAATAGCAATTAAGTAAGAAACACCTTGAAAATTAAATACAACAAATCAAATGAGAAAAAAAGAAGTCTTTTCATAATCATTTCACCCCAAGCAAGGCGGGAATGCCCCTCGTGTGCAGAGTGTTTCATTGAGAGAATAAAAAAAGTTCAGGGAATTTCGAAGAAAAGATAAGTAGATGGATAGGAATCAAGTAGATAAAAGATGGCAATTGACGTTGCATTTAAACTTTTATAGATTGTAGCTATTGGGATGTCGAAGAAAAGATGAGAGATGGATGGGATTCAAGTAAATAAAAAATGGCAATTGACGTTGCATTTAAACTTTTATAGATTGTAGCTATTGGGATGTCGAAGAAAAGATGAGAGATAGATGGGATTCAAGTAAATAAAAAATGGCAATTGACGTTGCATTTAAACTTTTATAGATTGTAGCTATTGGGATGTCGAAGAAAAGATGAGAGATAGATGGGATTCAAGTAAATAAAAAATGGCAATTGACGTTGCATTTAAACTTTTATAGATTGTAGCTATTGGGATGTCGAAGAAAAGATGAGAGATAGATGGGATTCAAGTAAATAAAAAATGGCAATTGACGTTGCATTTAAACTTTTATAGATTGTAGCTATTGGGATGTCGAAGAAAAGATGAGAGATGGATGGGATTCAAGTAAATAAAAAATGGCAATTGACGTTGCATTTAAACTTTTATAGATTGTAGCTATTGGGATGTCGAAGAAAAGATGAGAGATAGATGGGATTCAAGTAAATAAAAAATGGCAATTGACGTTGCATTTAAACTTTTATAGATTGTAGCTATTGGGATGTCGAAGAAAAGATGAGAGATGGATGGGATTCAAGTAAATAAAAAATGGCAATTGACGTTGCATTTAAACTTTTATAGATTGTAGCTATTGGGATGTCAAAGAAAAGATGAGAGATAGATGGGATTCAAGTAAATAAAAAATGGCAATTGACGTTGCATTTAAACTTTTATAGATTGTAGCTACCAGAGAAGGAATTAAATGAAAGCGAGTTCTACAAACGTGAAGTGCGAGAAAAAAAAACTATTAAAGTAGAAGAGGCAGTGACATTAAACTATTTCTACTTTAAAAGGTTGTGATTTTGACGCCAATCTAGAAGCGGGAGTAAATACATGTGGTCGGCAAACCCTTGAAAAAGTTCATCCCGAAAATACTTGTAGAAAAGACAGAGGTGAGCCACAATATGTCGGTTAGTACGTGACTGAAGGTGGGATGCCGAGTCGGGATCGAATATATTGCAGATTCTATTTTGGATTTTTTTCGAGTACCTCATGATAAATGGCAGGAGCACCCGATGAGATATGGCAACAGTATTCAATGCATGGGCGAATGGTAGATTTATAAATGTGCAAAATGAATTCTGACAAGAAAAACTTACTAGCCTAACAAAGTGAATCAACAGTAGACACAGTGAGCTATCAGTAGAAGCAGCTATGGATTCAATGTAATCATTCGAGAAAGATAGCTGTCGGGGGTTGAAAAATAAAAGAAATGTGAAAATTATATGCAATTAATACACAAATTTTTTTAATTAAATCAATAGTCCAGTGAACAGGACTGTAATTGACAGTGAACAGTGGTGTAGTGGATATTGGCTTGGAATGAGAAATCAGAGAGTTGAGTTCGAATTCCAGTCGATACCCTTGAGAAAGGAAAAAATCCATCCCTTCCCCACAGCTATGAGTTGAATAGGGTTCTATATCTTTTTTCCCTCTATCTATGGGCTTAATAGCAAGAGAAATTGGGATATATAGCCCTTGTTGGCAACCTGTCTACCTTATAAAGTAATGGGAACCTACTGAGGGAAACTCTTCTGCCCAGTCAGTCATGTCTTGAAGGAGACATGATCGTCTCAAGCGTGTATCACGTAGGTTTAAATTTCATGTGAGTTATCTTTTGTTTCTTGATTCTTATTATTTTTAATCTTTAATGAAGTAGTGTTTCTCATATTCTTAGTCTTAGTGGCTTTATTGTCTTGATTTGGTTGAAACGATCTTTTTTAATCCGTATCATTTAATGCAAGGTAGGATTGCCACTAAGACACAAGGGGGTTACAAAGTGTGGAGAAATTAGCAACAAAGATCTAATAATCTACGGGAAGACGAAAGAATAATCATGAGGACAGCAGATAGCGATTGACATTAAATTTGAATTTTTACAGATTTAGGTTGGCAGATAATCACGCAAAGAGTTCCACAAGCCAAAGGGGCGTGCAAAAGAAACAGTTAGCATATAACTTATGGTCAAATTTGACCAACTCAGCTTCAAATTAATGTGATATCGGCGCCAGCCTAGTGCTGCGATTAAATTCTAAAAATTCTACACTACCAGCTATAATTATTAGGCAACCCCAGTTATGTACGTCATGGTGCAGTGAATATCGGCTCAGAACGAGAAATCGGGGAGCCGAGTTCGAATTCCAGTCGAATTCCTTGCATTCACTTACGCGCAAATACCCTTGAGAAAGGTATTAATCCGTCTCTTCCCTCTAGTTATGGGTTAAATAATAGTACAGATTGGGTTCTGTAGCCTTGGTCGGCAACCAGTCTACCGCAGAAAGCAATGACAACCTACTGCGGGATAATCTTCTGCCCAGCCAGTCATGTCTCTTTCGAGACATGATCGCCCAAGCGTCTATCACGTATGTCACTTAACGGACCGAATGTATTTCTTACTATTTTTAGTATTTATTGCCAAATAAAAATAGAAATGTTCTTTTGTTATTATTACTTTGCAAAATTTTACAAGGCGAATAGCGACAAGTTACCCATCGCACCCTGTAGATTTGCTATATATATATATATATATATATATATATATATACTACCAGCTGTAATTATTAGGAAACGCCAGTTTTTTAAAAGAAATTATGTATTTCATACTATTTTTAGTATTTATTGCCAAGTGGATAATTCTAAGTGAAAATTGAATGGTTCTTTTGTTATTATTTCTTTGCAAAATTTTACTAGGCAAGAAAGCAAATATGAACTCGTCCTAATCACCCTAATTTTATTTTTATTCTTTCATTGATGATACTGCAATATAGGTAATTATTACAAATTTATAAATTCATTTAATGCACATGATATTCTTCAATATTAATAAAAGAACCATTCTATTTTCATTTACAATTATTCACTTGGCAATAATTAAAAAAAATAGCATGAAATATATCATTTCATTTAAAAAACTGGGGTGGCCTAATAATTATGGTCGGTTATGAATGTCACATAGCGAAGCGACTATCCGAGCAATTACCAGGGAATTATTTATAGAAAACACACTTGGAGTCAAACTTACGGCGGTGGGAATGTTACTGAAGCCGAGCTGGCAGATCAGATATTGCTGATTGGATTTTATTAAGAAGCTCGAGGTAAATAGCAGTGGCACCGGGCCATATGCTGCAGCAATATTTTAAGCATGGACTTCTAAGAAGATTCTTTCCCGACTATAATAATCTTAACCTATTCAGTTAACGTTTATTCGGTGATTCTTTTTTTTCATTCATTTCACCCAAGCAATGCGGTACCGCCACTGATGCGCAGGGGGCGACATAAGAGTAAAAGTTTAGTCAGAAGGAAGAGTGTGAAGAAAAAGACGAACCAGTTGCAGGGGGTGACAGAGAAAGAGCAAGAGAAGGATAGAAACACAGGTGTCACGTTAGCTGCGAAGGTAGAGAGAAAGGAAAAGATACGGGGTGATGTAGAAATGACTGGAGTCAAGTTAAGGCATTGGAGGTGGTAGCCGTCAGGAAAGCAACCATATGGAAGAGAGTTCCACAAGCGGGAATTGCGACACCCCCTGATGGAGTAGAATTATCGGCTGCATTTGGTTGATCTAACTGTAAATGGGTGGGACCTAGTTTCCAGTCTGGATGCACGAGTATATTCTTCTGGTGGAGGCACCAGTGATTTAAATTCGTCGGAAAAAAGTCATAAAAATATTTATAGAAGAGACAGAGGGAAGCTACATCCCACCGGCGAGAAAGTGGCTGGAATCGAACTGCCAGGTCGGGGCCTATAACATTACAAATCCTCTTTTGGAGCCTGTCGAAAACACTGAGATGGACAACAGATATAACAGCAGTTTTCCGACTATTATAATCTTAACCTGTTCAGTTGAGGTTTATTCTAAATATCCCCATAAACTGCGCCCCTCGCTTCTTCCTCTCAGAAAAAAAAAACTTTATCAGCAACACTCTACATTGAGTTGCTTTTGTGCCTTTCATAGTGTTGACATATGAATATAGAATAGCATACTTACCGCTTGTTTTGCAATCTGTTTCACTATTATTGACAACGAGCAGCTGAAACATAAATCTAACTGGCTTCTTTTCTTTTATTTATGATGTCACATAATGAATTCTGAATGAATTGTGAATGTTCGAGATAATCAGAGAGTCTAATTTATTTTGTAGCCAATTCTGAAGTTAATGAGATAATCAAAACGTACGCATAGGTTGTTTAGATTTGAGGGCAAAATCGATTGATTCAGCACATAAAAAATCTCACAAAATTGTTAATTTACAGGTAACATTACATGTGTGTGAATGTGTGTATCTATGTGTGTATACTTGTGTCTGTAAGTGTGTATGCTTGTGTAAGTATGCGTTTATGTGTGTATGTATGTGTGTATTGTGTATGTATGTGTGTATGTGTATGTGTGTATGTGTTTATATGTGTATGTGTGCATTGGTATGTATGTGTGTATGTGTGTACTGGAGTATGTTTATGTTTGTATATGTATGTATTTTTATGTGTATGTCTGCATACGTATGTGTTTGTGTATGTGTGCACGCGACTGTTTGTATGTATGCATGTATGTATGTATGTACATGGGTATTGTATGTATGTGTGTATGTATGTATGTATATATATATTTATATATGTATGTGTGTATGTATGTATGTGTATGCGTACGTATGTGCATATATGTATGTGTATCTATGAGTGTACATGAGTGTGTATGTGTGTATATGTGTGTGCATATGTATGTGTATTTGTGCGTATGTTTGTGTATATGTGTATGTAGATGAATAAGTAGGGTATAAACGAGTAAATAAGCGATCTTGAACACGGCTCTGTAAATTTAAATAAATTTTTATTATTTTTTATATTACTATTTTCATTGATTATTATTATTTTTCTTTTTTTTATAAATGAAATTAAAAGTTAAACAATGTCACATAAAAATATTTTTGTCTTTCTTTATATTACAATCGAATCAATTGTGTTAATAGCATAAAAATAGAATGCGTCTACATAGGAAAATATGTGTCATGTATTTACACAGTTTTATGTATGCGTGTAATTTTCTAGTAAAAGCAACCAGTGAACAATAGTGCCATTAATAATAATACTGCTGTTTACAATAGCACAGTTTGCATGATTTTTTGTGTTTTATGACCAATTTGGTTTTAAGACAAATTTGATTCCGCTATGTTATAAGAAAGATTGAATCTGACTAGAAATGGTCCAGAAATATATAACAAATTTTGTTCTCAAGTATGCATGGCCAAGTATATATAGGCGTTAGTTAGATCCAGTGACTTGATCCAAAGAGTAGTGAGTTCAATTGTTGCCTACAGCGGTGAGGAACAAATAACTAAGAGTTTAGTTAAAGTGAGATAACTATATGGCATCTAGAAGTGGCATCGCACATGGAATTAGAATGATAAATCCTACTGATAGAAATAATGGCACCAGAAAAAAGGCAGAGTGTACTGAGCCGAAACGTTGAAAAAATGGCAATAAAGATAAAGGTAACAGTTTGAACAGTGACAGACCGTTAAGTGTATACGTGTTACACACTTGGGCGATCATGTCTCAAAAGATACATGACTGACTGGGAAGAAAACTTTTCCTTGGTAAGTTTCCATTACTTTCTGCGGTGGACTGGTTGTCAACCAAGGCCCGAGAATATTATGTTTTGCTGTTTAATCCATAAAAAAGTGACGGATTAATATCTATAAGAAGGGTGTTTGTGCGAAAGTGAATGCAACAAATTCAACTGTGTTTCGAACTCTGCTCTCAGATTTTTCGATTTTCCGATTTTTCGTTTCCATCCATTCTAATACCAGCGGCGTTATGTGGATACATTTTTCCAAAATTTGTCCCAGGTGTCTCTGAACCGTTACCCTGTGACTGTGCGCAACACAGAAAGTATTACTTTGGAGACATGGGACGTCACGACGCTAAACAACTGTGGTCAACTCGAGGATGTCAAACAGGAGATAAACAAACTGAACATGAATATACTGGGAATATACGAAACAAGATGGCCTAATAATGGAAACTTCAGCAGCGACAACCACAGGATAATATACGCAGGAGGCAAAAATAATGAAAAAAGAGTCAGCTTAATACTGGACAATGAATTAGGTAATAGTTTGTAGCCTTTTACGCAACACAGTCTCTGTTCATGGTTCTTATTTCTTATTCAAAATTTTTTGTCTTTATTTCCGAAATGATGTAGTATTTGTATAATTTACACTGTTTGGATGTGCATTGCAGTGCAGTGGATATCGGCTCGAAAAGACAAATCGGGGAGCCGAGTTCGAATTCCAGTTGAATTCCATGCATTCACTTACGCACAAATACCCTTGGGAAAAGTATTAATTCGTCTCTTCCCTCCAGTTATGGGTCAAATAATAGGACAGATTGGGTTCTATAGCCTTGGTCGGCAACCAGTCTACTGCAGAAAGTAATACACCCCGAATAGATTCATATTCATTATTATTCACTGCAAATGACATAGTATGAGAAAAAAATAAAAATCATTTACACCCTGTAACTTCAGTCAGTTGAGTGCCATAGGTGATACACGCTTAGGCGATCATGTCCCACTCGAGATATGACTGACTGGGCAGAAGATTTTCCCGCAGTAGGTTGCCATTATTTTATGGTAGACTAGTTGCCGACCAAGGCTAAAGAACCCAATCTATCCTGTTATTTAACCCATAATTGGAGGGGAAATGAGGATTAATACCTTTTCTAAGGGTATTTGCACATAAATGAAGGCAACGAATATCAACTGGAATTCGAACTCAGCCCTCCGATTTCTCGTTCCGAGCCGATCCACAGCACCACAACGCACATCCCTTGACTCACTTATCTACGGTTATAACGCACATTTCCATGGCTGAATTATAAAAATCGAACCACAAAAATTTGAATATAACATAATTGCTGTCATTTTGTTTGTTTCTCAGTTCATGACAAAATTTTAATAGAAGCGAAACATTTTGGATTGTTAAGGTTTTATTTCTTTAATATGAATGCAAATTGTGTCCTTCTTGTGCAACAGAATTTGTAATCGGAGTTACCTTAGAATAGAGAAACAGACAAAGAGTGAAAATTCTCCTACTTTGTGCCAGGTATTTGTCCTGGTTATTTATGTGATTATAGAAGCGGAAGAGCCTGTCCCGGTGTCTGGAGAACGGGTAGAGAAAATTGTTCTGAAATCCATCAGTTTTAAAGATTTTATTGGGGTCTTGAAGTGGTTGAGGAATGCCATTACTGCGTGTTGGATTATTCCTTGCTTTTATACAGCTGATTTAATATTTTGTTCCGTTTATCCAAGTATCTGGTTTCAGAAATGAAGTTGTCAGATTGACCTTTCCTCGTCTTATTTTAATTTAATAATTAAACTCTGTCTATTGCATCATTTCATTCACAAATAAATGTATTTTTTCAAGTGGACGATTCGATGCAATTGTATAGAATGTTCAATATAATTTATATTTTTTTACTCTGGCTACCGCATTTTTCTTAAGCTATATTTAAAGAAACAATATTTTGATTTGATTTTTTTTTAATTTCATTCTGTTTTTCTTTTATCTGGGTTTATATTTGGTTTGTTAAATCGTCGAAGAGTGTGCGAGTGTGTATAGATTTGTTCTTTGCTTTAAAGCAGGGTATTTGTTATTTTGTTCCGTTTATCCAAGTATCTGGTTTCACAAACGAGGTTATCGGATTAACCTTTCCTTAAGAAAGTCAAGGAAAGTATTGAAAAGATATTAAAGAGAAAATAAGTTGATGATATTTCTCAGGGGATTTAAGAATTAATTTTAACTTTATTTATAAAACTTTACCCATTAATCCATCTTTTTGCCTCACTCGTGAGATGTTGGTATTTTCTTTTGAGTAGGCGATTATATGCAATTCAAAATATAATTCAAAATATACAACAAAATGTTGAATATAATTCATTATTTTTCTTAAGCTACATTCAATGATACAATTTTTTTGTTTTCGAGTTTTGTGTTTTTTACTTTCATTTGCTTCGCTTCCGTTTTATTTCTGGATCAGAGATAATATATCGATTATCCCATTTCACAAGAGATAATCTGTGGCGGCAATAATATAATAACTCGCGATTTGAATTTTCAAAAGAATCTATAAAATGAGCAATCAACTAATCAATATTTTTGGCTATGAAACTTTCCAATCATTTGTCGCAACAGAAAAATGTTAACATCGTGTCGGGGACATTCCTCAAAGAAATGGTTTGACATTCAGAATTTTTATTACGCCAAAGTTGTTGACCAATTTATCTGCAAATTAAATGTGGGAATTCGCAGGTCACTGAACACAAACTAAAAAAAAGAAAAACACCTGCCCATTCTGCTCGGCTTAAGCCCTAAATATCTAATCTAAACTTATTTATAAATGGAACTTTGTCTATGTGTGTGTGTGTGTGTGTGTGTGTGTGTGTGTGTGTGTGTGTGTGTGTGTGTGTGTGTCCGTTACCTATAGACTCCAAAACGGCTGAGCCAATTTTCTTGAAAATTTACACAGTGGTACTATAAGCGTCTACCAGTGTTCTTAGCTAGGTTTTGTGTCGAGATACCCCAGTTAAATATTGATAATCGAAAAGAAGGAGTCCGATTTTAATCAAATTTCATACACTCATAGACAAAGACATAAGAAACGATATTCAGAAGTTTCAAGGTTGCAGTTCTTACAATAGTGCAGAAAATCGATAACGTATATATATATATATATATATATATATATATATATATATATAAGGCAAAAGGTTTGTGTGTGTGGCTGTTTATCTGCCTGTATGACTGTATTTTTTTCAGCCCTTTTATTTTAGTTTATACTTCGGGATTGGCTCTAAGTAGGTATAATTGTAGTTCTCAGCCATGATTATCATTTATTCAGAGGACTTATTTAGCCTTCAAAATTCAGTTTACGACGATAAAACCTATTTGATATCGATACCAGGAAATCAAAGTTTGACTTACATCCATTCTTTTTCTTTCAGTCTACGGTTTTGCTTTAACTGGAAACAACTATTGCTTTTTAGTCTTTCGTGCCAACGTCCACAGAGTCTGAGCTCCAGGATCATGGATTAGTTTTAAAGCTTTCATTGTCACCCGATCAACGCCGGGCTATACTGCTAGATATATATATATATATATATATATATATATATATTTAAGAATCATGTGGTACCAGTTTGGCAAATATATATATATTTGTAATCGTTTCACCCCAAGCAAGACGGGACCGCCACTAGTGCGCAGAGGGTTAGTGTGAGAAAAGTCTGGGTACAGTGAGTATCGAAGAAATCATAAAAATGGATGTGATTCGAGAAAATGTTGGAGTAGAAGTGGCGGTTATATTTAATTATTTCAACGATAAAATGGTGGGACCTAGTAGCCAATCTTGTAGCACGCTTAGATTCATGCGGTCGGAACACCAGACAAAAATATCATGAGTTACCCAGAGATTAGTTGTAGAAAAGATAAAGTGAAACCACATCACGTCGGTGACTGAAGTCGAGATGCCAAGTCAGGATCAATTATATTGCACGTTCTTCTTTGGATTTTGTTGAGAAATTTGGAATACAGAAGCACGGCATTCAACGAACATACGAATTGTGGATTTATGAATGTGCAAGATCAATTCTGACGTGAAAATCTTTCTCACTGGACACAGAGATGAAGCCTTCCTAGCAGTAGATGGAGCTGTTCATCACATATATTCGTTCTACTTCGGGTCGTTTGTAAAAGTGAGGAGCAGTGTGTCGTTCACAAGGAGACTTGCATCAGCCAAACTGATGGCTGGCAGGAGAGGTTAAAGGTTTTTTTGGAGGCATTAAAATTTATCTGAAAGCAAACATTTAATAAGAAGAACTGAAATTAGTTCATGAAAAATTTCACAACTCTAGTCATTCCTTCATATTCAGTTGATTAACTTTTCTGCCAAAATTCAAGAAAAGTAGGGTTTTAGTCTTCTCTAATTGGTCAGTTATTTGATATGGTTATGTTAATTTCTAACCAATAAACGATTTAGTTTAAACGGCGTGTGTTCTATTGTGAAATCTGTTTAGCAAATTTAGAAATATTATCTGTCACTAGGGAGAAAATTAAGTTTGCGTGTGATGTAATGAGATATTTTTGGGGGTATGTAATTGTGTTGGAAATAGGGTTTTTCAACACAATTTTCCTAAAACGAAACAGACAAACAATTTACTTCGGACAATTTATTCGCAATTAGTTGGAAATCATATACCAAGCCGAGTTCGAATTCCAGTTGAATTCCTTGCATTCACTTACGTGTAAATACCCTTGGGAAAGGTATTAATCCGTCTATTCCCTCCAGTTATGGGTTAAATAATAGGACAGATTGGGTTCTATAGCCTTGGTCGGCAACCAGTCTACCGCAGAAAGCAATTGCAACCTGCTGCAGGATAATCTTCTCCCCAGTCAGTTATGTCTCTCTCGAGACATGATCGCCCAAGCGTGTATCGTGCATGGCACTTAACTGACTGACTGATACCAAGCCGTAGATAAGAACGGCGAGGTTCGAGCTGTTGCCCTTGATAACTCCAAAGTATTTGATAGGGTCTGGCATGCTGGCTTTCTGCGTAACCTACAGGTCTATGGTATCATTGGATGCTTGCTTTGTTTCATCCAGTGCACAGACGAATGGTAAAGTTATAAATGTGCCAGATCTAACGGGAAAAGTTTTCTGGTCCGACACAGGGACTCCGAATTCTTAGAAGTAGATGCAGGTATAGATTTGACGTAGACGTTCCACTTCAGATCGGTTGAAAATGTGAGGCCAAAGGAATACAGGGTGCTGCTTTTGAGTCGAATAGCCTCATCCATTCGACGATGGTTAAAGGAGAGCAGTTTTGTTTTGGAAGCATTAAAACTTACATTTCCTGTACCAGTTAGCCACTGATTGGAGGTCTGTTTCATAACCAGCAACCAGGTTTAATTTGTCAGCCTTGAAAGATTTCTTATTGAGACGGAAGTAAATAATGACGTATTCCGCATAGATGAGCATTTTCGAACCTAAAAACTTGAGATCTAGAATAAACCCGTGTTATTAAATTAATGAAATAGACTTACTAGCATTGGCTTGTTTCAGTATCAAACTTATATATGAGACCTTCTCTGTAGGCATACAGGATAAAGAGCGGGTTAAAAAAATATTTTTCTAAAAATATCTTATAATGAACAGTAAAGTTGAATATAAAGATTTAGTCAATGATATAAAATACAACTTTGAATTTTTAATTAAAAAAATCCTACAATGTTACTCTGATTGATATTGTTTACATTTTTGTTTTTGTTTTACAATTGACCTGTTTTTCAGCGTGGTTGAAATTGAAGTTAGCAATGACATACCATAAAACATATTTATTACCAAATATCGTACGAATAAAAGTTAGCGTTGTGAAGAATTATCAAGTATTATTGATGCCGACGGATATTCTTTCATACGAGGGTGGGATGAAACATTTCTAAACTGACTATGAAAAATGATGCTAGAGCTGTGAAATCTTACATGCATTAATTTCAACTCTTCTTATTAATAACACCATTCTTTCTTTCCATGTACGAGAGAGGGCTGAAATGTTCAGAGGCTGGCTATGAAGGAGTGATGCTAGAGCTGTGAAACCCTGCACGCATTAATTTCAACTCTTCTTATTAATAACTGCATTGTTTCTTTCCAGGTACGAGGGTGGACTGAAATGTTCAGAGGCTGACTATGAAGGAGTGATGCTAGAACTGTGAAACCCTGCACGCATTAATTTCAACTCTTCTTATTAATAACTGCATTGTTTCTTTCCATATACGAGTGTGGACTGAAATGTTCAGAGGCTGACTATGAAGGAGTGATGCTAGAGCTGTGAAACCCTGCACGCATTAATTTCAACTCTTCTTATTAATAACTGCATTGTTTCTTTCCATATACGAGTGTGGACTGAAATGTTCAGAGGCTGACTATGAAGGAGTGATGCTAGAGCTGTGAAACCCTGCACGCATTAATTTCAACTCTTCTTATTAATAACTGCATTGTTTCTTTCCAGGTACGAGGGTGGACTGAAATGTTCAGAGGCTGACTATGAAGGAGTGATGCTAGAACTGTGAAACCCTGCACGCATTAATTTCAACTCTTCTTATTAATAACTGCATTGTTTCTTTCCATATACGAGTGTGGACTGAAATGTTCAGAGGCTGACTATGAAGGAGTGATGCTAGAGCTGTGAAACCCTGCACGCATTAATTTCAACTCTTCTTATTAATAACTGCATTGTTTCTTTCCATATACGAGTGTGGACTGAAATGTTCAGAGGCTGACTATGAAGGAGTGATGCTAGAGCTGTGAAACCCTGCACGCATTAATTTCAACTCTTCTTATTAATAACTGCATTGTTTCTTTCCAGGTACGAGGGTGGACTGAAATGTTCAGAGGCTGACTATGAAGGAGTGATGCTAGAACTGTGAAACCCTGCACGCATTAATTTCAACTCTTCTTATTAATAACTGCATTGTTTCTTTCCATGTACGAGGGTGAACTGAAATGTTCAGAGGCTGACTATAAAGGAGTGATGCTAGAACTGTGAAACCCTGCACGCTTTAATTTCAACTCTTCTTATTAATAACTGCATTGTTTCTTTCCATGTACGAGGGTGGACTGAAATGTTCAGAGGCTGATTATAAAGGAGTGATGCTAGAACTGTGAAACACTGCATGCATTAATTTCAAATCTTCTTATTAATAACTGCATTGTTTCTTTCCATGTATGATGACGGACTGAAATGTTCAGAGGCTGACTATGAAGGAGTGATGCTAGAACTGTGAAACCCTGCCTGCATTAATTTCAACTCTTCTTATTTATAACTGCATTGTTTCTTTCCATGTATGATGACGGACTGAAATGTTCAGATGCTGACTATGAAGGAGTGATGCTAGAACTGTGAAACCCTGCCTGCATTAATTTCAACTCTTCTTATTAATAACTGCATTGTTTCTTTCCATGTACGATGGTGGACTGAAATGTTCAGAGGCTGACTATGAAGGAGTGATGCTAGAACTGTGAAACCCTGCCTGCATTAATTTCAACTCTTCTTATTTATAACTGCATTGTTTCTTTCCATGTACAAGGGTGGAGTGAAATGTTCAGAGGCTGACTATAAAGGAGTGATGCTAGAACTGTGAAACCCTGCATGCATTAATTTCAACACTTCTTATTAATAACTGCATTGTTTCTTTCAATGTAAGATGGTGGACTGAAATGTTCAGGAGCTGACTATGAAGGAGTGATGCTAGAGCTGTGAAACCCAGCTTGCATCAATTTCAACTGTTCTTATTAATAACTGCATTTGTTTCTTTCCATATACGATGGTGGAGGGAAATGTTCAGAGGCTGACTATGAAGGAGTGATGCTAGAGTTGTGAAACCCAGCTTGCATTGATTTCAACTGTTCTTATTAATAACTGCATTGTTTCTTTCTATGTACGAGTGTGGACTGAAATGTTCAGATGCTGACTATGAAGGAGTGATGCTAGAGTTGTGAAACCCTGAATGCATTAATTTCAACTCTTCTTATTAAAACATACGTTGTTTTCCTAGGTACAAGGGTGGGCTGAAATAATCTTGGGCTGGCTATAAATGATTGAGGGAAAATGTGAAACCCTGCATGCATTAATTTCAACTCTTCTAACTGCATTCTTTTTTTCCATGTACGAGAGCAGACTGAAATGTTCAGGTGCTGACTATGAAGGAGTGATGCTAGAGCTGTGAAAACTTGCATGCATTAATTTCAACTCTTCTTATTAATAACTGCATTGTTTCTTTCCATGTACGATGGTGGACTGAAATATTCAGAGGCTGACTATGAAGGAGTGATGCTAGAGCTGTGAAACCCTGCATGCATTAATTTCAACTCTTCTCATTAATAACTGCATTGTTTCTTTCCATGTACGATGGCGGACTGAAATGTTCAGAGGCTGACTATGAAGGAGTGATGCTAGAGCTGTGAAACCCTGCATGCATTAATTTCAACACTTCTTATTAATAACTGCATTGTTTCTTTCCATGTACGATGGTGGACTGAAATGTTCAGGAGCTCACTATGAAGGAGTGATGCTAGAGCTGTGAAACCCAGCTTGCATTAATTTCAACTGTTCTTATTAAAACATACGTTGTTTCTTTCTAGGTACAAGGGTGGGCTGAAATAATCTTGGGGTGGCTATAAATGATTGAGGGAAAATGTGAATTTTTTTATGCATTAATTTCAACTCTTCTTATTTATAACTGCATTCTTTCTTTCCATGTATGAGGGTGGACTGAAATGTTCGGGAGCTGACTATGAAGGAGTAATGCTAGCTCTGTGAAACCCTGCATGCATTAATTTTCACTCTTCTTATTTATAACTACATTCTTTCTTTCTATGTACGAGGGTGGGCTGAAATGTTCAGAGGCTGACTATGAAGGATTGATTCTAGAGCTGTGAAACCCAGCTTGCATTAATTTCAACTCTTATTAAAACATGCGTTGTTTCTTTCTAGGTACAAGGGTGGGCTGAAATAATCTTGGGCTGGCTTTAAATGATTGAGGGAAAATGTGAAATTGTTCATGCATTAATTTCAACTCTTCCTATTAATAACTGCGTTGTTTCTTTCCCGGTTACAGGGTAGGCTGAAAAGATCTTGAGTAGACCATAACGGAGTGATGCTAGAGATGTAAAATCTTGCATGGATTAATTTCAGCTCTTGTTAGTAATAACTACATTGTTCCTGTCCAGGTACAAAGGAGGGCTGAAAAGATCTTGATCTGGCTATGAAAGAGTGCTGCTAGAGCTGTGAAATTTTACAAGCATTCATTTGAACTCTTATTATTATTATTATTATTATTATTATTATTATTATATGTGTTGTTTCTTTCTAAGCACGTGTGTGGGCTGAAATGTTCGACTATGAAGGATTGATGCTAGAAATGTTAAATCTTGAGTTCACGGCTAGAAACAAACCACGTAATTTGTCGCGAACCCCTTATCTCATTTCTATTTCTTTGGTGAGCTAATTCGAATAACTTTTCCCCACAAACCGCTGCTTCTAAGAGGATGCTTCCATTATCGCTGGAGTCGTCATTCCACACATATCGGCATAATCAGTGTCTCTTAATCTCTAAATTTCTAACTAAAGTGGCTCTCGAGCCTTGTACATTATTGTAAACAAGAAAATCGATTTAGACCTCAAGTTAAGAAAAACGTTGCAAACGGGCCTGGAAAATTGTTCAGTTTATTCTATAGCCTAAAAAAATACATGGTTTCCTTTTTTTCATTCGTTATTTTTACAAGATTTAGATCAGACTAATTGTAGATTGTGGCTATCATATCTGGGATAGTGCTTTTTAGTCTTCATTTTCCAGCTTGATAGATGTCAAAATAGGGTACATGGAATTGTGGGTGGAATACAAAGCTTCCACACTACAACCTCTTCCTGCGCGCACAAAATGTCGCAAGTTTTTCGTTACACCATCATTATGTTTCATCATTCTCATTCTCACTGGCTTTCAATTATCCGGTCCACGTACGATCACAGAAAGGAATAATCAGTACCTAAAATGGTGACCGTTTGGGAATACCAGCAAACTTGGATATCTGGATGGTTTAATGGGTAATGGCAGGGAATTGTTCATAGGAGAGCCGAGTTTAAATTTCAGTTGGGTCCCTTATATTCAGGTTTTTTTAATCATTTCACCCCAAGCAAGGCGTTACCGCGATTGATGTACATGGTACAACAAAGGAGAGTTAGTTTTAGGCAGAAGGAGAGTGAAGAGAAAGTCCAACCAGCTACAGAGGGTGTCAGAGAAAGGGCAAGAAAATGGTGTGAACACAGGAGTGAGACAGTTGCGAAGGTAGAGAGAAAGGAAAAGAACAAGATACACGGGATGATGTAGAAAGGACTGGAGTCAAGTGGATAAGAGATGGGAATTGACATTGCTTTTAAATTCCTGGAGGTTGTAGCTGTCAGGAAAGCAAGTATACGAAAGAGAGTTCCACAGTCGAGAAGTGCGAGAAAAGAAGCTGATGGAGAAGAATTGTCGACTGCATTTGGTTGATTTAACTGTAAAAGGGTGGGACCTAGTTGCCAGTCTGGTTGCTCAAGTAAATTCTTGTGAGGAGGCATCAGTGAGCTTCCCATGAGGGAAGCCACATCCCGCCGGAGAGAAAGTGGCTGGAGTCGAGCTGCCAGGTTGAGACCAATCACATTACAGATTCTCCTTTGGAGCCTGTCGAGAACACTGAGACGAACAGCAGGGACGCCTGACCAGATAAGACAACAGCATTCCATGCACGGTCGGATGGTTGATTTGTATATGTACAAAATGGATTCAGGCGGGAAAAACTTCCTGGCTCGTCACAGTGACCCAATCTTCCTAGCAGTGAATTTAGGTATTGATTTAATGTAATGATTCCACTTGAGGTCGGAAGATAGGGTAAGGCCAAGGAGGCGCAGTGTATTGCTTTCAGGGCGACATACCTGGTCCATGATTATGGGTGGCAGGAGAGATTGCCTGTGATGGTTGACAGCTGCTTCGTTTTAGAAGCATTGACACTTTTTATGCGGGAGTAAATGGTGGTGTCATCTGATGCGGGAGTAAATGGTGGTGTCATCTGCGTAAATGCTTACTAGGGATTTGATCACGTCTAGGAGATCATTTATGAAGATTAGAAATAGCGTCGAGCCTAAGATAGAGTCTAGGGAGACACCAACGTTCGTGCGGTAGCATGTGGAGGCATGCCCGTTCAAGACAACCTTCATTATGCAGTTAGATAGGAAAGATTGAATTAGATCAAGCAAGCGTCCGGTAATGCCATAGCTCTGTAGCTTGCGCAGAAAGACAGCGTGCTACACCCTATCAAAAACCCAAGAGATATCCAGGGCAACAGTACGAGCCTCGTCGGACTTAACGAGAGCCTGGTATATGTAATTCGTGATGGTTGTTAACATATCGGGAGTAGACCTGGCAAAGCAGAATCCATACTCTCTGTCTGAGAACAGTTTATGGGCAGTAAGATGTTGAACTATCACAGCATTAATAATAGCATCGAACACTTTTCCGAAAATTGGTAGGAGGCTGATAGAGCCACAATTGGATGGGTCTGTGTGTTCCTCTAAGTTCTTAAATACAGGAACCACAGAAGAGGACGTCCAGCAGGCAGGAAAACAGGAAGCAGAAAGGTAGTGATTATAAAGTTTAGAGATGACAGAGGAGAATTCAGGGGCACATTTCTTCAGGACAATGACCGGGATTCCTTCCCTCAGCTCGCCTTCTCTGGGTCAAGTTTATGATATAATCTTAGATACCGGAGACGGAGTTATGTAAACATCTTTCAGTTGAGCCTCAATTCTAAGGGGAAAGTCGGGTGCGGGTACTCCTGGCGCGTTAAATGTGGAGTTTGACGAGAATCTGCGAGCAACGTACTCGGCCTTGTCCACAGATGCCTTGAGGACCTCAAATTTATTGATTAAGGGAGGTATGAAGGAATTTCTGTTGTGCAGTACACGTTTGCACAGCCGCCAATAGTCCCTGGAGCCAAACTTGCGGTCACCTATGCGCTGCCTCATTCTTTCAGCAAACAGCTTGGCCTCATTCGGGATCCTCTTACACTCATTACGAGCAGAGACGAATAGGCGCTTATTGTGGTCAAAAGTATGGCTCCGAATTAGCCGTAAGTTGTGGTTCCTGTCTACGGCTATATCGTGTTGAATACATCGGTTCTCGTCTGATCACCGAAGTTAAGCAACATCGAGCCTGTTCAGTACCTAAATGGTACTTTAGGAATACCAGGTGCTGTAAACGTAAAGACCAAGAATGTCCACTGGTCCTCCAGGTTTGGGGCTTGGGTGCAGGGCTAACAACTCTGCCCCGTAAAAACAGTTTGTTACAGAAACAGCAACAAAAAGTTGCTGCCCTATTCACCATCTGGGTGTGATGCATAAATGATGATGATGATGAGTGGTTCCTGTGGGTAATGGCGAGGCAGGAGAGAACCAGGGGAGGAATGAGATTTTGGACGGAACTTCCTGATCGATATGAATGCATCAATGCCAGCTTTCACCCAGGAAGAAACGTCAGAGGCGCAGTCTTCGACTGGGAGACTGAACATTTTCCCCCAAGGTACGTCGCTTAAAAAATCGCAAAACGCATCCCAGTCTGCTCTTTGGTAGTAGTATGAAATTCAGTTAGTAGGAGGCTTCTGGGAGGAGTTACAGTGATAAGAGATATTAATAGAAACAAATGCATAATCGAAGTTACCTAGACGCCAAAGCTGCGGGACTTGACAGGAGTCAGTTATAGAGGTGAAGCAGCGATCTAGTAGAGAAGCGTGTACTGACGGATACTGGGAAAGCGCGTGAGGAAATTCACAACTTGCGTAAGGGATTGAGAAATAGCAAACGCTTTATAAATTTACTCACCTTACACTTTGGAATGGTATGAGTCCACCTCTTCCACCAACTATAGGTTAATTAATAAGACTTTTTCACTAAAATCCTTATTATGCAAAAAATATTGTTAAAATCTAGAAATATTTTCCTGGCTTTAAAAAAACCTGCAAAGGGTTGATATAGTTGTGAAAAAGAAATCAATTATTCAATAAAATCTGAGTAGCAGCGCAGGCATGTTTGTAGGTTTATTTACATTCTTTGGTATATAAACTCCCACGTCCACAAAGTGAGGGATCAGTTTATACAGTGATTGCAATGTAAAATCGATCCATCAATTTATGTTCACGTTATAAATCCTTGGTTTGTTTATCAAATTCTATTTAAGAATAAATCCACTTCTTTCTCTCCAGCTGCGAGTTAATTAGCAAACTGTGTATCACTAAACCATTATTATCTAAAAAACAGTTCAGGTAATCTAAAAAATATTTTCTGGCTTTAAATAACTTGCAACGAGGGTGATAAGCTGTAGAAAAAGAAATCAATTAATCAATGAAATGCTGATTAGCTACCCAGGCATATTCTTATGGTTATTTATATTGTCCAGAATATATGTGTATAGAAGCTACCGTTGCCACAAAAAGAGGGATCAGTCTATTACCCTGTCCTCAGACCTCAAATGGAACCACTATATTGAATCCATAGCAAAATCTACTGCTAAGAAGGTTGGGTCACTATGTCGATCCAGGATGTTTTTTCCACCTGAATCCATCCTGCATATATACAAGTCAACCATCCGTCCGTGCATGGAGTACTGCTGCCATTTATGGTCAGGTGCCCCTGCCGTTCTCCTCAGTGTTCTTGACAGGCTCCAAAAAAGAGTTTGTAATGTGATAGGTACTGATCTGGCGGCTTGACTGCAGCCACTTCCCCATCGTCGAAATGTGGCCTCCCGTTGTCTGTTCCATAAATACTTTCATGGCTTCTGCTCAGACGAACTTAAGTCACTGATGCCTCCTTAACCGGTGTTTACTCGTGCAACCAGTTTGGCAACTGGGTCCCACCCATTCACAGTCAGGTTAGCCAAATGCAGACGACAATTCTACTCCTGCAGCTTCTTCTCTCGCACTTCCTGCCTGTGGAACTCGCTCCCGTATTCTTGCTTTCCTGATGGCTACAACCTCCAGAAATTTAAATGCAAAGTCAATACTCATCTACTAAGCACTGGACTCTAGCTCTCTCCCCACCCCTGTATAACCTTCCCTTTCTCTCCTCCTATGTATCTGTCATTGCACCTGCTATCTCAGCTTTCTCTTGTTCCTTTCTAACTAGGTTGTACTCCTCACTCTTTTCTAATTAATCTTTTTACATTTATGTAGCCCCTTGCATATCAGTGGCGTTTCCGCCTTGCTCGGGGAGAAATGATTAAAAAAAAAATATTGATTACCATATAGATTTGATTCTCTACTTTATATGTACATAATCATTTGTTGTTTATTTATTAAATACTGGTTACGTATGAATCTACCTCTACTCCCCAGCTATAGGTTAATTAGTAATTATTGTATTTGTCTATATTTCTGAAATGATGTAGTGTTTACAGGTAGAACTGACCAACATCTATATCTACGAGACCATATGTCCTTAAAGATATAGACTTTGATTAGTTCCTGTGACTTGACCCAAAGAGTTGTGAGTTCAATACTAGGCTGCAACAGTGGTGAACAAGTAACTTACAGGGTTAGAGGGAGATAACTGATGACTACCAAAAGTGGCACTACTACGCAAGGAATGAAGATCATATACCCCAGTGATTGTAATAAAGGGTTCGGTTCAAAATTCCTAGCACCTGAAGAAGGCCGAAGTGCACATCGGCTAAAACGTCGTACAAATAGCAACAAAGATAAAGACAATATATCGAATAATATAAATACTGCAGTAATCATTGCATCACAAAAATCATTATTATCTTACAATCTAAAAGAACTTTCTAGTTTTAAATAATATGCAAAGGGTTGGTAAGCAGTAAAAATAAATGAATCAATTAATCAGTCAATAAATGCTTCTCGAGAACAGCTACTTTGAGGAAAATTGAACAAATGTACAATATATATATATATATATATATATATATATATATATATATATATAAACACAACAGACCTTACACAATAATTTATCAAACCCTTTGGTTATACATAGAAATAAATTCGATCACAATCTTAATCTAAAGAATGCTACACTTATTAAAAAAGAAAATAACTTATATGGAATATTTTCGAAAATGCCGCTATCTAATTTTATCAACATATGGATCTACGCCCCAGACTTTTACTTAATATCTTAATTCACGAATTAACTTTCATAAAAAATGTCAAGAGCATTTATGACTAACGTTCGTGTATTAGAAATTAAATTATGTCACTTATCGTCCTCCATAATTTACCTAGAATTTTCAGTTAACATCATGAATACTTGTACGTTTCTTAAATTAAAACAATCTTGAAAATGCAACCACATACTCCTATTATAAATATTTATAAAAATTTGTTAAATATTTATTACATTTTCGTTAAATACTTGTTACAAAATAAAATTTTTATATCTGCCTTGATAAAGTTCCTTAGAGAACGAAACGGGTCGATTAAAATAAGTTTTCCTGTTGTAAGTGTTCCTATTGTCTTTTTATAAATATATTCTAAGTATAGCCCGGCGTTGCTTGGGTGTAATGAAAGCTTTAAAACTAATCCATGGTCCTGGAGCTTAGACTCTTTGGACGTTGGCACGAAGGACTAAAAAGCAATAGATGTTTCCAGTTAAAGCGAGACCGTAGACTGAAAGAAAAATGAATGGATGTAAATCAAATTTTGGTTTCCTGGTATTGATATAAAATTTTCTGCACTACTGTAAGAACTGCAACCTTGAAACTTCTGAATATCGTTTCTTATGTCTTCGTCTATGAGTGCATCAAATTTGATTAAAATCGGACCACTCCTTCTATAACCCGATTTTTCCGATTATCGATTTTCGATATTTATCGGGGGTACCTCGACACAAAACCTAGCTAAGAACACTCGCAAGTGCATATAGTACAACTGTGTAAATTTTTAAGAAAATTGGCTCAGCAGTTTCGGAGTCTATAGGTAACGGATACACACACACACAGACACACACATACACAGACAAAGTTCCATTTATAAATAGGTTTAGATAGATAGATCTGAAATTTTACACAACATCTACTTTGTAGTAAGAACTCTTGAATGGTTACTTCCCTGAGCGCTAGACTTTTCAATCGTTAACTATCCGAAAATATTCACTGCTTTCTATCACTTCTGAGGGACATATTAGACGTTTTATTCACTAACCCTCTACCTTGAATGACTCTCAAGACTTGAATTTAGTGAAAATAAGCAACAAAAAAATAACAAAAAAAACCTGTATTTTTATAGAGAGTCTCCAGATGAACGACCCTCCTTAAGCCCGACAGTCCTAATATTCACCACTAAGACTCGTCATACTACGTTCATTGGAAAGAACCACTCCTATTACTTCCGTATGTCATTAGTGAGATGTAAATTACTCCGATGCAGTTTAGTATTTTAAACAATTTTTATTTTAGCAATTTTTATTATATTTTATTTTTATTTTTTAATTTATTTTATTTTTAATTTTAATTTTATTTTATTTTTAATTTTTATTTATTTTACTTTATTTAATTTATTTTTATTTATTTTATTTTATTTTAAATTTTAATTTAATTTAATTTTAATTTTTATTTTATTTTAATTTTAATTTTAATTTAATTTAATTTTTAATTTGTATTTATTTAATTTTTAATTTTTATTTATTTTATTTTTATTTATTTTATTTTATTTTTAATTTTAATTTAATTTAATTTTTATTTTTTATTTTATTTTTAATTTTTATTTTATTTTATTTTTAATTTTTATTTTAGCAATTTTTATTTTATTTTATTTTTAATTTTTATTTAATTTAATTTTTAATTTAATTTAATTTAATTTTTAATTTTTATTTTATTTTTAATTTTAATTTTATTTTATTTTTAATTTTTATTTATTTTATTTTATTTATTTTATTTTTATTTATTTTATTTTATTTTTATTTTTTATTTTATTTTATTTCTAATTTTTATTTTATTTTATTTTTAGTTTTTATTTTAGCAATTTTTATTTTAGCAATTTAATATTTCATTAGTGAGATATGAATTCCCTTTATTACTTTAGTATTTCATTAGTGAATTAGCAAATTCCCCTGAAGCAGTTACTGCACTACCATGTGAAAGCTACTCCCACGACGTTACTTCCTCGGTCTTTACAATCTTAACCTGGTTAATCGTTACGTTCTACATATATCGGCATAAGCTGTGGTGCTTACAATGCAGCGCTCGAATATCCCTTATACCGAATGAATATCATCTAAGACAAAAACAACAAAAAATAGTTCCTATCTTAATGGTAAGGCAAATTGACTGCTGATCTAAAATATGACCTACAATCTGTTATTAATTAGGGAAACAAATGGCTAACTAATTTTAACTCCACTAAGACAAAAAGAAATCATTTTACATAAACTTTTTTGCTTTCAATCAATTGTGTTGATGCTAACATTTAGGACAACAACTCACTGTGCTCTACTTGGTCTCATATATTCCACTGCCATGATTCGGAACGATTATATTAAACTTGTTAGAATCTGTCATACATCTACATAAGTCTGCCATTAGTCCATACATTGAATAGTGCTATTATATCTGGTCAGCTGAATCGAGAGATTCTTGATAAAACCCAAAGAATCTACGACGTTAGAGGCACTGACAGGACATCTCGGTATCAATCACTTTCCTAATGTGGTAACCTAGCTTCCCTCTGTCTTTTCTAAAAATAAAAATAAAACTACTAAAAATATACAATGTTATTTGTCTTGACATGGTATCTCGGCTTCAGTTACTGTCCCACCACCATAACGTAGCTTTTTCTCTTAATAAATGAACCAACTAAGAATCTGCAATGTTTTTGGTCCTGACCTTGTGTCTACGTTTCAATCACTTTTCTTCCACTGTAACGTATCTTCCCTCTGCCTTTTCTATAAACAAATAAAACTTAAAAATCTGCAACGTTATTGGTACTGACCTGACATTTCGGTTTCAGTCACTTTTCCACCGGTGTAATATAGCTTCCTTCTGCCTTTTCTATAAATAAATAAAACTACTATGAATCTACAATGTGATTGGTCTTGACCTGGCATCTCGGCTTCAATCTTTTCCCCACCGCCGTAAGGTAGCTTCCCTCTGCTTTTTCTATAAATACTTGTTTTGGTGAGCTTTCCTCTATGGGAATACGAATTACGAATTTATGCGCCGACTAGATTGACGGTTTTCAGCAGATTACAGTTGAAATGACGACATGTAATTTCTATAGTAATAGTTTTTTCTCTCGCACTTCTCTCTTGCATTCCTCTCAACTTTGATATTAAAAAAATTAAATGCAGTGTCAATTGTTATTTACTCTCTTCTTGATTCCTCTTCTTTTATTGTTCTCTCTCCTTAATTATGTTTTCTTCTTCTCATATTATTATAAGTCCTATACTAACAGTTTCTTCTCTCGCTTATGGAACTCCCTTCCGGCTTCTTGCTTTCCACTCAACTTTGATCTTCAAGATTTAAATACATTGACAATCGTTATTTACTGTCTTCTTGATTCCTCTTCTTTTATTGTTCTCTCTCCTTAATTATGTTTTCTTCTTCTCATATTATTATAAGTCCTATGCTAACAGTTTCTTCTCTCGCTTGTGGAACTCTCTTCCGGCTTCTTGCTTTCCACTCAACTTTGATCTTCAAAAATTTAAATGCGATGTCATTATTCACTGTCTTCTTGATTCTTCTTTTTTTAGTGTTCTTTCTCCTTAATTATGTTTTTTTTCATGAAGGATGAGAATACTGATGAGAGTGGAGTGGACAGGGAAAAGGGCATGATAGAAAGGATGCGAGTCTGAGAGTTAGGAGATGACTATTGACTTTACATTTAAATTCTTGGAGATTGTAGCTGTCGGGATAAGCAAGTATACGGAAGGGAATTCCTCAGGCGAGAAGTGCGAGAAAAGAAGCTATGGAGTAAAAGTTGCGATTACATTTTATTGGTTAAACTGTAACAGTGAGGGTCCTAGTAGATAATCTTTTAGCTCAAGTAAATATATACATAGGGATCACCAGTGAGATAAGTTCATACGAGCATGAGCCGTGAAAGTATTTGCAGGGGAGTCACATTACGCCGGTGAAAAAGTGACTGCATCTGAGCTGCCAAGTTGAGATCGATCACATTACAGATTCTCAAGGACACCGAGGTGGCTAGCAGGGGCACCTGAGCAGATATGACAGCAGTATTCAATACACGGGCGGATGGCATATTTATAGATGTGCAGGATGGATTCAGACGGGACAAATTTCCTACACAGAGAACCGACCTTCTTAGCAGCGGATTTAGCTATGGATTCGATATAGTCATTTCACTTGAGATCTGCTGAGAGAATTAACCCGAAGAGGCGCAGTAATATAGACGAGAGTGAAGCAAAATTTTTAACAATGTAATATTTATAGAAAATGAGTAGAGTCTATTACGACATATTGAACCAACTTTTCTAGCTGAAGGCCTAGACATTACTTAAATATAACCTTTCTATTTCATTTCAGTGGAAAATAGTAGCCGAAAAGACACAGAATGTCTGTCACTTATCCATTCCAACAATTAACAGATCGGATTTACTATCAAGACAAGAACAAATAGTCTTGTCAACAGTAGAAATAACTAGTTTAGAATTGTTTTTACGAATTACCAAACATTTGCAAGTTGTTTAAAGCAAGAAAATATTTTTAGATTGTTATGATATTTTGGAGGCAACAATGATTTGCCTATACAGGTGAGTTGAGGTGGATTTATACATTTCTTAAGGATATTTCCACCTAAGTGAATAGAATGAACTCAAGTGGGTTTGTAACTCGGTTCCACACTGTCTAATATCAAGCCTTTATTGATTAAACCACCTGCATATCTAAGATGTTATTCCAAAGCGTTCACCTTATCTTGGTACTAAATAAGGAAATCTTCAAAGTTCTGTTAAAAACAGAGAAAATCGTTTAATTGTAACTAAATTCTTAATCTATGTTTCATATTGTTTAGAACATGGCTTTCCAAAACGTGTGGGGCAGTTAGCAGCTCATCTTTATTTATCAATGTCACGTCTCTCGTTTGACGATCAATTTGCACAAGCTCGTCAGGTAAGTGGTTTTCTGTCTTCGCCGATCGATCTTGCTCTAAATATGCTCCAGAGTGTCAGCTTTGCTAAGCCCTACTTTCACATGACGTGTCCATGGAATATAAGTGGTCGTTTCTTGATTTGCCATATTTCTGTTTCTACTTTCATTGTAGATTTTTAGCTCAGTTCATGGAAGTCTTAGTATCCTTCTGTAGTGCCCAATTTCTGCTACTTTATTTCTTTCTCATCCTCAGCGAAAGTGTCCAATATCAACTGCTCACGAATACGATGGATAATATATATCAATTCGGCTCTCATTTTTCTTTCTTTCTTCTTCTTCTTCTTCTTCATCATCATCATCTTCATTTTATTCTTCTACTTCTTCTTCTTCCTTCTTTTTCTAATTTCTCCTTATTCTTCTACTCTCTCCCCTCCTTTCTTCTTGTACTTTTTCTTTTTTTTTCTTCCTAGTTTTCTTCCTGTTCTTTTTTTTTCTTTACTTCTAATTTTTCGTTCTTCTTTTTCCTTCTCCTCTATTTTCTGTTTCTACTTTTTCTTTTTCCTCTTATTTCTCTTTTTCTTTGTTCGTCTTCTTCTTTATTTTCTTTTTCTTCCTCCTCATTCGCTTATAATTAACTCTTCTTCTTTATTCTTTCTCTTCCTCCTCTTTCTATATTTCTTTCTTCTCCATTTTCTTCTAATTTGTCTTTCTTGTTTCTTCTTCTTCTTCTTTTTTCTTCTTTTTCTTCCTCTTTTCTTTTTATTCTGCTTTTTCATTTACTTCTTCTTCCTCTTCCACCTCCTTCTTTTGCATTTTAATTCTCTTCTTTCTTTTTCATTCTTATTCCTTCTTCTTCTTCTTACTTTTTCTTTTTCTTCTTCTTACTTTCTTTTTGTCTTCTTTTTCTTTTCCTTTTTCTCCCTCTTCCACTTTTTTTTCTAATTCCTCCTCCTGTATTTCTTCTTTCTTTTTCCTCCTCCTTTTTTCTTCTTCTTCTTCTTCTTTCTTTTTCTTTTCCTTTTTCTTCTTTCTTTTTTGACCTCCTTTTTTTCTTCTAATTTCTCCTTTTTTATCTTTCTTTCTCCTTCCCTCTCTTTCTTTTTTGTTCTTTTTGTTTTTCCTTGTTCTTCTTCTTTTACTTCTTCTTCTTCCTCCTCCGCCTTCTTTTTTTTCTTACCAAACTTTTCCGTTTCTCGGCACCCTGCTTAGCTTTAGAAATGCATCTTTGCTAGACCTATATGTACATCACACCTCGGTGTCACATTTTCTATATTCTGTCAAAATTCTTTGCAAATATTGAAACTTCTGTATCCGCTTGATAACGACATCCTCAATTCGTAACTTCCGTCTTGGGCATTTTTTTTTCTTTTTTTCGCAAAAAGGATTCGAATTATTAGTTAGGGATGTATAAAATTGAAAATAAAAACTGTAAAAAGCTAAATAATACGAGGGTCCATAGGAGGGATGCTAGAGGTGTGATATCTTGCATAAATTGCCTCCAGATATTCTTACTAACAACTGAATTGTAAACCTAAATCTGACTCTTCAAAGGACTTCAAAATTAACTAAATTAATTAATTAAAGTTATTCTAATTTAAACGGAAAATATTAAGGTAAAATGAGAAGAAATAACTGCAGATAATCTACAAGAAAACTGAATGCATAGTCATCAGCAAAAAGAGGACCTCAAAATGCCAACAACAGCTCGTATACTAAAATCGAAAAGTTAAAAAAAGTTTAAATACCTGGAAAGTGTTCTAACAAATAAGTGCAAGTGTGACGCTGAGGTTTTGCGGTAGATTGGTTGCCAAACTGTCCTGTTATTTAATCCATAACTGGAGGGAAGAAATACATTAATACCTTTCCCAATGATATTTTTGCATTAGTGAATGCAAGGGATTAAACTGGAATTTGAACTCGGCTTCCCGATCTCTCGTTCCGAGGCGATATCCAATGTACTACAACGCACGTCAAAGATATATTTAAGAGGGAAAGCGAGATATTTGAAAATGACACCAAGAAAGCATTCTTCGTGTTCCCCACTGAAGAAAACATTGATCTATTCATGTTCACTACATCGTGATGGGTGAAGGTCGATTGAATAAAAATAAAATAGCCAAGGCTATTTGCATAACCCGTAAAAGAGTTGAAAATATTCTCCACAATGAACTTGGCATGACAAAGGTTTATGCTCGATAGATGCCACATCTTCTGGAATCGTTTCAAACGCGTACCGGACTAATGCTATTTGACAGATCTGGTTGGTTTCATTAAACGTTTAGTGAGTTTTGTGTTCTTTAATTTGAGCCAGAGATAAATAGACAATCCAAGCAGGAGAAACACGTATTCTCACCAGCTCCAAAGAAGACCAGAGCTATTTCAGCTAAAGGGAAGGTGGTTGCCTCAGTTTTATGAGATGCAAAACGGATTGTGTTTATTGAATATCTTCATAACATCAATCGGAAGTTCTATTTTAACCCTATTTTCAAATGGCTGGTATTAATTTTAAGTGATTTTCAAGATGAGAAAAGAGTTCTCTAAAATTGAAGAATACAATTATTTTCGTCGGCAAAAGTAGCTGAAGTGTTAAAAAAACCCAAGTATGAGATTTACCGAGTACAAAATTATTTTCAAGTGAATTCATCAAAGTGATTTGAGACAAAATATATGTCAATGGGTTTTGGTGATGTGTGTCCTGAATTTAAAATGAGGCCTTGACAAGTTCCTGTATACCAGGCCAGTTGATAAGAGCAGTCAAACAAATAAAGGGAGTGTGTTTACTAGTGGAATTCGAAATGCTTAAATGTAATTATATTTTACTTTCGAGCTGGTAAAAGTTATACAGGGAGGTAAATGAAAACTTTACACTCCACTTTCCACACCGGTTGGGGTACTGTTCAACAAAATCAGAATGCAAGACGAGAATTAGAGAGTCGGCCCCAGAGTCTTGGACACACAGGTTGGAAAGTGTTTTGAAATACGGTCGGCCTGAACATTCGTCTGCTGCTAGAAATAGAAGAGGGGAGAGAGGAATATTGCAAATTCAACCGACTGATCGTCCCGTAAAAACAATACAACACCGATATTCTACTGAAATACCAGCCGACTGATATTTCTTTCAGTCACTGTTTTTGACTTGCTTGTAATCTTGTAATTATTCGATGTATATAAAAATATATAAATCTAAACCGTATTGTTCCGGTCTTAAAACTGATTTTTATTATATACAAATCCCTTGCAAGTTTGAATCATCCTCATCAAGTGGTAATAATTGTCCTGCATTGATTAATCCAAGATCAACAACACAACGTGAACGAAATCAACCAAAGGTCAGGGAGATTGACTGGACACTGCGAAGGGTTATGTTATACTATTCCAACTTGCTGAGACAATAAAGTCTATAAAGGCTAAACACATTGGAAAACTGCAAGGCTTCAACGAACATGTTGTTGGTTTCAATAGTTGTATACCTGAACTGGTTGATCATACTCCATATTCACCTGGTTAGAAACCTCTTGACTATCATCTGTTTCCCAATATAAAATTACTTTGCTGAGAACCAGTATCAAAGTAGTTTTAGCATCATATCTGCGGTTGATGTCTTTTTTTTATCAACAGTATGAACAATTTTCTTCGAACAGTGAAATGTCAGTTTACTCGGAAAGACACAATGTAGTTACTAATAAAAAGAATTAGAATTAATTCAGGATAGAAACACGTCACTAGCATCATTCCTTCACAGTGAGTTCATGATCTTTTTAGCCAGCCATCATTCCTGGAAAGAAACATTGCTGTTATTAAAAAGAGTTGAAACGAATGCATGCAAGATTTCTTGGCTCTAACATTATTCTTTCATAGTGAGTCTATGAACTTTTCAGGCCATCCTTGTATGCGATAAAAAAAACACCCCTCCATGTAAATTGAATCAAAGGGAATTATTTAAAAGCATATTAGCCAAAGGTTTTGTTATTTTGATTCAGCTAGTAAGTAGGTTTTTTTGTTGGATTTGATAACTCCACGCCCTAACGCTGTAGGGTACAGGTATTTAACTAAACAAAAAATAAATAAATGAATGAATGAATAAATAAATAAATAAATAAATAAATATAACTGAGATGAACTTCATCGCCGTAGTAATCTTTGGAATTATTTTCGAACTTTTGTTCTCATCTTGGTTGATATAGGTGTTATAATAATCACAACGTTTCGACCAAGTACCCTCTGCTCATCATCAGGTGTCTATATATTGGCTGATGTGGATCATTTCCTTGTTTATTGCAAAATCTATGGACACCTGATGATGGCCCAAGGGTACTTGGTCGAAACGTTGTGACTATTATAACACCTATATCAACCAATATGAGAACAAAGGTTCCAAAATAGTTCCAAATATTATTGAAAATTATTCATCTCAGAAATAAGTACAAATTATCGCAGTAGTAGTTTGTAAGTATTTTACCAACTGAATGCTTTAATCATGTCCTGAGTTTTGAATACTGTCCTACAAAAAAATTCTTTGTTGAACTACAAGGGAGGGCTGAGTAGTCTATAGGCTGACCTTTGAAGGAATTATGCTAGAGCTACGAAATCTTGCATGCATTATTTTTAACTCTTCTTATTTATAACTGCATTGTTTGTTTTCAGTTAAACTGAGATCCAACTGTTCGGAAAAGACTTTAAATGTAACAAATTCTCTTGAAAATATTAAAAATTGGTATTATATTATTAAGCACCTGCAAAAGAAGGGTGTAGCACTCAAACACATTCATGCTGACCTGTTTGCTATATAAGGGACGATACTCCAATTTTATCAACAAAGAAAAGGTGGGTAGGTGAATTAAAGGTAACCCAAGGCCTGGACATCCTGCAGTTGCCACTACTGATAAAAAAACATTGATCGTATTCACCACAAGATGTTGGATAACAGGTGACTGACTTATAAATAGCCACTGCTATTAGCATATCCCATGGGAGAATTGAGAATAATGTACACCATGAACTTAGAATGACAAGGGTTTGACTTGATAGGTGCCACGTATTCTGAAACTGATCAAAAGTTGACCAGGTTTTGAGGCAGATCCAGATGTTTGGCTTGGACATTTCTTAACCCAGCATGAATGTTGAGTTCATCATTTCAAGACACAGAGAAAAACATAATCTAAGATGTCTAAGGACATTTAATCCACAGGGCGGTTAATGGTCACCGGTTTTTGTTGTACTTGTTGACTATCTTCAAAGAGTCACACCCTTAATGGAGAGTAATATGCCAACTTGTTGAGGCAGTTATGAAAGGCAATTACGACTAAATGCGCAAGAAAACGGATGAAATGGGTCTTATTTTGTCAGGATTATTGTTGAGTTTGTCATTTTGAGCCAGAAACAGAGAAACAATTCATACTGTGAAAACATCCCTCTCCTACTTCAAAGGATGCCATAGTCATTTCATCTACAGGGAAGCTGAAGGTGTCCTATTCAAAAGAGCCACACCCTCAATGGAGAGTAGTATGGAAACTTGTTGAGGCAGTTACAGAAGAGAATCAGAACGAAATACTCAAGAAAATTTATGATTGACTTATAAATAGCCACTGCTATTGGCATATTCCATGGGAGAGCTGAGAATAATGTACACCATGAATGGCGAGGATTTCGGCTTGATGGGTGCCACGTCTTCTGACATCTGATCAAAAGTGCACCAGGCTGATCAAATCACGAGAAAATCTAACATTTTTTAGGCAAATCCAGATATTTGGCGATGCCCTCAATAAAGCCACACCCTCAAAGGAGAGTAATATGGCAACTTGTTGAGGCAGTTACGAAAGACAATCAAAATCAAATGCTCAAGAAAATTGATGAAGGGTAATTCTCCATAACACAAATCATCGATTTCAATGGCTGCTCTGCATGACCGTAGTTTTAAATAGGTTGATCACCATCCCTATTCTCCTGATGTGGCCACATTTAACTACCATCTCAATTGGAGTAGATAGTCTAAACTATCACCTGGTTCACACTCCACCCACGTCTATTGAACAGGTGTAGAGGCTCATTCCTTGTTCCCTGTTTAGGATGTGGTTTCCGGTTTTCTCTTTTCCAATCTTTTCACTTTTTTTGCTTATTTTTTTTTCAATTGGAGTAGATAGACTGAACTATTGCCCGGTTCACACACCACCCACGTCTATTGAACAGGTATAGAGGCTCATCTCTTGTTCCCTGTTTAGGATGTGGTTTCCGGTTTTCTCTTTTCCAATCTTTTCACTTTTTTTTGCTTATTTTTTTTTCAATTGGAGTAGACAGACTGAACTATCGCCCGGTTCACACTCCACCCACGTCTATTGAACAGGTGTAGAGGCTCATCCCTTGTTCCCTGTTTAGGATGTGGTTTCCGGCTTTCTCTCCTCTAATCTTTACACTCTTACGTAGCCCCCTGCACATCAGTGGCGTTACCGCCTTGCTCGGGGTGATATGATTAAAAAAAAAACAAGAAAAAACACTTTGCTGGGGACTAGTACCGAATTGATGATGAGATCTATCTGCTGTTGATGATCGTTTTCACAACAGGATTGGATTTAAACACTGCAACGTGGATGGTAGAAGTGCGTAAGCCAAAAAGGAAACCCTGTTGAAAAATAAACCCCGTTTGGTCACATTCCATGCGAGTATCTTGGTCAGCCTGTGAACTTTTGAGTGGACCCTTGTAGATACTTTTAAGTAAAGACGAACTGAAAGAAAATAAAAAATAAATACAGGGTGAAAACATTTGATAAGAATAGTGTTGCGAAAAGCATTTTTACATTTTGCGCAAAAAAAGATATTTTGGGAAAAGTTGATATTCATTCAGAACAGTATTGTAGAAAAAAATTTAAACAAAAGAAAAAATATGTCCTTTATTTTTTTTCTCTCTCTTGAAAAAACGTTAAGTGGAATTTTCTTTCTTTTGCCTAAAGAACGCAAGTTATTTGTGCTTCAAAACATGGCCGCGGGACATGCATAGAATCCGATAATCGGCAAAGTATGTTTCGTCAAATAACACGAATTCTCAGTTATTTTGCTGGGGATAAAATCTCCCCGAAGCAAATTCCATTTGTTTTCACTCAATAAAAAAAAGCAGATTCAAACACACGCATGCACCCTGAAAAACGTCCACGCAAACACACACACCGGAAGCGGTGGGCAAATTATTGTCGTTTTATATTTTTAATTTTGCTCATGCATGTTGTATGCTTTTATGTTGTTGATTGCACAATGTAGTAGAGTCAGTTGGGCACCGTCTGTTAGAAAAAGAGAATCATGACGCAATTCACTCAAAATTTGAATACGGTGTGCTATACTGCTTATCATTTTCGCTGAAAGCTTAAATACAAAGATTCGGAGAGTTAGATGATTAATTGTGGATACAAAAATGTTTAGTGTGGTCACTAGTGATAATGACGTCATGACTATTCATCTTCCCACAGGGCCTCAGTCGCGACACGAAGACATATTTAAAGTGTCTTAAAGAGATATTGTTGCTCTGGGGTGAGAGGTTGGCTACTGGACTATGCCACACAAGACCATGTAAATGTAAGACCATTTCTGCGACCACACCACCCTTTCCATCTGTCTACCTAATTACCCAGGTCTCAACAATATGCGTGGGGGAGTTGAGAAAAAGACCAGCAAAACGCCTTGCAAGACAAATGATGACTGTCATTTTAATATATAATATATTGCTGTTAATTTTGTTATAAAATGGTTTATTGACCATTCTGCAATAAAGAAAATATTGTTCGTTATTTTGCTATAATAAGTATCGTTGTTCATACAAGGTTTATGGAAACATTCGCCAAATTCAACAGGGAGACCGACCAGAAGAGTAGCACGAAATTGTCTAGAGACAGTAGTTAAAGTCAAGGTCTAAAATTTTGTATAAACTTACTCTTTAGTAATTCAGAATATTTGTGTGTAATTTTGGTAAATATATCTGTTAAAATGAGATGTCAGTTTTATTTGCATTTTTGTGCTTTTTAGTCGACAATTCATCCATCGCACCCTTTATAGATATAGACGTTGAGGACATAGGAATCAGTACTGCATGGCTGAAGCCAATGGTGATTTTATAGAATAAATTTACTATTTAGTATTTCCAGATATTCTTGTGTAATTTTGGTAAATATATCTGTTAAAATGAGATGTCAGTGTTATTTTCATTTTTGTGTCATTTAGACGACAGTTTATCCATCGCACACTGCAGAGCATTTATAGATATAGACATTGGGAACATAGGAATCAGTACTGCATGTTTTAAGCCAATGGGGATTTTATTGAATAAATTTACTCTTTAGTATATCCAGATATTTGTTTGTAATTTTGGTAAATATATCTGTTAAAATTAGGTGTCAGTGTTATTTTCATTTTTGTGCAATTTAGTCGACAATTTATCCATCGCACCCTTTATAGATATAGACATTGAGGATATAGGAATCAGTACTGCATGGTTGAAGCCAATGGTGATTTTATTGAACAGATTTACTCTTTAGTATTTCAAGATATTTTAGTGTAATTTTGGTAAATACATCGATTAAAATGTGACGTCAGTGTTATTTTTATTTGGCCATCATTCAGACGACAAGTCATCTATTTCACCTTGTATATATAGAGAGTTCCATTAAAACTAAGCAGTAAATGAAACTATTATTGACTTCATTATTAGAGCATGTTACTTGAGTCATGGTAATTCAGTCAGTTAAGTTCCATACGTGAAACACGCTTGGGCGATCATGTCTCGAAAGAGACAGGACTGACTGGGCGGAACATTATCCCGCAGTAGATTGCCATTGCTTCCTACGGTAAACTGGTTACTAGCCAAGTCTATAGAACCCAATATGCTCTATTATTTGACTCATAGCTAGAGCGGAAAGAGATACATTATATAATTAAGTAGTAATTAGTGGGGGATCAGTTTATTATTGCATGACAATAGAAAACCGACCACCCACTTTATGCCAGACTTAATCATGTTTCCAGCTATTATATTCAGTCAGTCAGTTAAGTGCCATACGTGAAACAGGCTTGGGCGATCATGTCTCGAAAGAGACATGACTGACTGGACAGAAGATTATCCCGCAGTAGATTGCCATTGCTTCCTGCGGTGGACTGGTTGCCAGCCAAGGCTATAGAACCCAATCTGTCCTATTATTTAACCCATAACTGGAAGGAAGAGAGGGATAATACATTTCCCAAGGATATTTGCGCGTAAGTGAATGCAATGAATTCAACTGGAATTTGAACTCGGTTTCCCGATTTCTCGTTCCAAGCCGATATCCACTGCACCATAACGATGTGTGAAAAACAATATCACCCAAATGTCCGCCAAGGCTTCAGCGGCACACATCCACTTGATGGTCAACATTTTTGATGACGTCTCGGCATAATTGCTTCTTGATCTCACGAACATGCATTATTATCTCATCCTACATCTGTTGAATTGTTGTTGGCATAGACCTTACTTCTGAGATGACTTCAAAGGAAGAATTCTAAAGACGTCAAGGCGCAATCGACCAATTAACATTACTGTTTCGAGAGATGATGCAACTGAAAATGTCTCACTCAATAAAGCTTGTTGGCATAGACCTTATTTTTGAGATGACATTAAAGGAGGAATTCTAAAGACGTCAAGGCGCAATCGACCAAATGACATTACTGTTTCGAAAGATGATGCAATTGGAAATTTCTCACTCAATAAAGCTTGTTGGCATAGACCTTACTTTTGAGATGACATTAAAGGAAGAATTCTAAAGACGTCAAGTCGCAATCGACCAAATGACATTACTGTTTCGAAAGATGATGCAACTGGAAATGTCTCACTCAATAAAGCTTGTTGGCATAGACTTTACTTTTGAGATGACTTCAAAGGAAGAATTCTAAAGATGTCAAGTCGCAATCGACCAAATGACATTACTGTTTCGAAAGATGATGCAACTGGAAATGTCTCACTCAATAAAGCTTGTTGGCGTAGACCTTACTTTTGAGATGACTTCAAAGGAAGAATTCTAAAGACGTCAAGTCGCAATCGACCAACTGAAATTACTGTTTCGCGACAAGATGCAACTGGAAATTTCTCACTCAATAAAGCTTGTTGGCATAGACCTTACTTTTGAGATGACTTTAAAGGAAGAATTCTAAAGACGTCAAGTCGCAATCGACCAAATGACATTACTGTTTCGAAAGATGATGCAACTGGAAATGTCTCACTCAATAAAGCTTGTTGGCATAGACCTTACATTTGAGATGACTTCAAAGGAAGAATTCTAAAGATGTCAAGTCGCAATCGACCAAATGACATTACTGTTTCGAAAGATGATGCAACTGGAAATGTCTCACTCAATAAAGCTTGTTGGCATAGACATTATTTTTGAGTTGACTTCAGATGAAGTATTCTAATGACGTCAAGTCGCAATCGACCAATTGACTTTACTGTTTAGAGAGATGATGCAATTGGAAATGTCTCACTCAGTAAAGCTTGTTGGCATAGACATTATTTTTGAGTTGACTTCAGAGGAAGAATTCTAATGACGTCAAGTCGCAATCGACCAACTGACTTTACTGTTTCGAGAGATGATGCAACTGAAAATGTCTCACTCAATAAAGCTTGTTGGCATAGACATTATTTTTGAGTTGACTTCAGAGGAAGAATTCTAATGACGTCAAGTCGCAATCGACCAACTGACTTTACTGTTTCGAGAGATGATGCAATTGGAAATGTCTCACTCCAATAAAGCTTGTTGGCATAGACATTATTTTTGAGTTGACTTCAGAGGAAGAATTCTAATGACGTCAAGTCGCAATCGACCAACTGACTTTACTGTTTCGAGAGATGATGCAATTGGAAATGTCTCACTCAATAAAGCTTGTTGGCATAGACATTATTTTTGAGTTGACTTCGGAGGAAGAATTCTAATGACGTCAAGTCGCAATCGACCAACTGACTTTACTGTTTCGAGAGATGATGCAATTGGAAATGTCTCACTCAATAAAGCTTGTTGGCATAGACATTATTTTTGAGTTGACTTCAGAGGAAGAATTCTAATGACGTCAAGTCGCAATCGACCAACTGACTTTACTGTTTCGAGAGATGATGCAATTGGAAATGTCTCACTCAATAAAGCTTGTTGGCATGACCATTCCTTTTGGGTTGACTTCAGAGGAAGAGTCAATGACGTCAAGTCGCAATCGACCAACTGACTTTACTGTTTCGAGAGATGATGCAATTGAAATGTCTAACTCAATAAACTTGTTGGCATAGACATTATTTTTGAGTTGACTTCAGAGGAAGAATTCTAATGACGTCAAGTCGCAATCGACCAACTGACTTTACTGTTTCGAGAGATGATGCAATTGGAAATGTCTCACTCCATAAAGCTTGTTGGCATAGACATTATTTTTGAGTTGACTTCAGAGGAAGAATTCTAATGACGTCAAGTCGCAATCGACCAACTGACTTTACTGTTTCGAGAGATGATGCAATTGGAAATGTCTCACTCAATAAAGCTTGTTGGCATAGACATTATTTTTGAGTTGACTTCAGAGGAAGAATTCTAATGACGTCAAGTCGCAATCGATAAACTATTTTACTGTTTCGAGAGATGATGCAATTGGAAATGTCTCCTCCATAAAGCTTGTTGGCATAGACATTATTTTTGAGTTGACTTCAGAGGAAGAATTCTAATGACGTCAAGTCGCAATCGACCAACTGACTTTACTGTTTCGAGAGATGATGCAATTGGAAATGTCTCACTCAATAAAGCTTGTTGGCATAGACATTATTTTGAGTTGACTGGAGGAAGAATTCTAATGACGTCAAGTCGCAATCGACCAACTGACTTTACTGTTTCGAGAGATGATGCAATTGGAAATGTCTCACTCGTAAAGCTTGTTGGCATAGACATTATTTTTGAGTTGACTTCAGAGGAAGAATTCTAATGACGTCAAGTCGCAATCGACCAACTGACTTTTACTGTTTCGAGAGATGATGCAATTGGAAATGTCTCACTCCAATAAAGCTTGTTGGCATAGACATTATTTTTGAGTTGACTTCAGAGGAAGAATTCTAATGACGTCAAGTCGCAATCGACCAACTGACTTTACTGTTTCGAGAGATGATGCAATTGGAAATGTCTCACTCAATAAAGCTTGTTGGCATAGACATTATTTTTGAGTTGACTTCAGAGGAAGAATTCTAATGACGTCAAGTCACCAATCGACCAACTGACTTTACTGTTTCGAGAGATGATGCAATTGGAAATGTCTCACTCCATAAAGCTTGTTGGCATAGACATTATTTTTGAGTTGACTTCAGAGGAAGAATTCTAATGACGTCAAGTCGCAATCGACCAACTGACTTTTACTGTTTCGAGAGATGATGCAATTGGAAATGTCTCACTCAATAAAGCTTGTTGGCATAGACATTATTTTTGAGTTGACTTCAGAGGAAGAATTCTAATGACGTCAAGTCGCAATCGACAGCTGACTTTACTGTTTCGAGAGATGATGCAATTGGAAATGTCTCACTCAATAAAGCTTGTTGGCATAGACATTATTTTTGAGTTGACTTCAGAGGAAGAATTCTAATGACGTCAAGTCGCAATCGACCAACTGACTTTACTGTTTCGAGAGATGATGCAATTGGAAATGTCTCACTCAATAAAGCTTGTTGGCATAGACATTATTTTTGAGTTGACTTCAGAGGAAAATTCTAATGACATCAAGTCATAATCGACTCAGCATTTTACTGTTTCGAGAGATGATGCAATTGGAAATGTCTCACTCAATAAAGCTTGTTGGCATAGACATTATTTTTTGAGTTGACTTCAGAGGAAGAATTCTAATGACGTCAAGTCGCAATCGACCAACTGACTTTACTGTTTCGAGAGATGATGCAATTGGAAATGTCTCACTCCATAAAGCTTGTTGGCATAGACATTATTTTTGAGTTGACTTCAGAGGAAGAATTCTAATAGCGTCAAGTCGCAATCGACAACTGACTTTACTGTTTCGAGAGATGATGCAATTGGAAATGTCTCACTCAATAAGCTTGTTGGCATAGACATTATTTTGAGTTGACTTCAGAGGAAGAATTCTAATGACGTCAAGTCGCAATCGACCAACTGACTTTACTGTGTTTCGAGAGATGATGCAATTGGAAATGTCTCACTCAATAAAGCTTGTTGGCATAGACATTATTTTTGAGTTATTCAGAGGAAGAATTCTAATGACGTCAAGTCGCAATCGACCAACTGACTTTACTGTTTCGAGAGATGATGCAATTGGAAATGTCTCTCACTCCATAAAGCTTGTTGGCATAGACATTATTTTTGAGTTGACTTCAGAGGAAGAATTCTAATGACGTCAAGTCGCAATCGACCAACTGACTTTACTGTTTCGAGAGATGATGCAATTGGAAATGTCTCACTCAATAAAGCTTGTTGGCATAGACATTATTTTTGAGTTGACTTCAGAGGAAGAATTCTAATGACGTCAAGTCGCAATCGACCAACTGACTTTACTGTTTCGAGAGATGATGCAATTGGAAATGTCTCACTCAATAAAGCTTGTTGGCATAGACATTATTTTTGAGTTGACTTCAGAGGAAGAATTCTAATGACGTCAAGTCGCAATCGACCAACTGACTTTACTGTTTCGAGAGATGATGCAATTGGAAATGTCTCACTCAATAAAGCTTGTTGGCATAGACATTATTTTTGAGTTGACTTCAGAGGAAGAATTCTAATGACGTCAAGTCGCAATCGACCAACTGACTTTACTGTTTCGAGAGATGATGCAATTGGAAATGTCTCACTCCATAAAGCTTGTTGGCATAGACATTATTTTTTGAGTTGACTTCAGAGGAAGAATTCTAATGACGTCAAGTCGCAATCGACCAACTGACTTTACTGTTTCGAGAGATGATGCAATTGGAAATGTCTCACTCCATAAAGCTTGTTGGCATAGACATTATTTTTGAGTTGACTTCAGAGGAAGAATTCTAATGACGTCAAGTCGCAATCGACCAACTGACTTTACTGTTTCGAGAGATGATGCAATTGGAAATGTCTCACTCCATAAAGCTTGTTGGCATAGACATTATTTTGAGTTGACTTCAGAGAAGGAATTCTAATGACGTCAAGTCGCAATCGACCAACTGACTTTACTGTTTCGAGAGATGATGCAATTGGAAATGTCTCACTCAATAAAGCTTGTTGGCATAGACATTATTTTTGAGTTGACTTCAGAGGAAGAATTCTAATGACGTCAAGTCGCAATCGACCAACTGACTTTACTGTTTCGAGAGATGATGCAATTGGGAAATGTCTCACTCAATAAAGCTTGTTGGCATAGACATTATTTTTGAGTTGACTTCAGAGGAAGAATTCTAATGACGTCAAGTCGCAATCGACCAACTGACTTTACTGTTTCGAGAGATGATGCAATTGGAAATGTCTCACTCCATAAAGCTTGTTGGCATAGATTATTTTTGAGTTGACTTCAGAGGAAGAACAATGACGTCAAGTCGCAATCGACCAACTGACTTTACTGTTTCGAGAGATGATGCAATTGGAAATGTCACTCCATAAAGCTTGTTGGCATAGACATTATTTTTTGAGTTGACTTCAGAGGAAGAATTCTAATGACGTCAAGTCGCAGTCGACCAACTGACTTTACTGTTTCGAGAGATGATGCAATTGGAAATGTCTCCTCAATAAAGCTTGTTGGCATAGACATTATTTTTGAGTTGACTTCAGAGGAAGAATTCTAATGACGTCAAGTCGCAATCAAACCAACTGACTTTACTGTTTCGAGAGATGATGCAATTGGAAATGTCTCACTCAATAAACTTGTTGGCATAGACATTATTTTTGAGTTGACTTCAGAGGAAGAATTCTAATGACGTCAGAGTCACCAATCGACCAACTGACTTTACTGTTTCGAGAGATGATGCAATTGGAAATGCTCACTCCATAAAGCTTGTTGGCATAGACATTATTTTTGAGTTGACTTCAGAGGAAGAATTCTGGCATTAAGTCCGTCAAATATGACTTTACTGTTTCGAGAGATGATGCAATTGGAAATGTCTCACTCAATAAAGCTTGTTGGCATAGACATTATTTTTGAGTTGACTTCAGAGGAAGAATTCTAATGACGTCAAGTCGCAATCATTAACTGACTTTACTGTTTCGAGAGATGATGCAATTGGAAATGTCTCACTCAATAAAGCTTGTTGGCATAGACATTATTTTGAGTTGACTTCAGAGGAAGAATTCTAATGACGTCAAGTCGCAATCGACCAACTGACTTTACTGTTTCGAGAGATGATGCAATTTGATGTCTCACTCAATAAAAGCTTGTTGGCATAGACATTATTTTTGAGTTGACTTCAGAGGAAGAATTCTAATGACGTCAAGTCGCAATCGACCAACTGACTTTACTGTTTCGAGAGATGATGCAATTGGAAATGTCTCACTCAATAAAGCTTGTTGGCATAGACATTATTTTTGAGTTGACTTCAGAGGAAGAATTCTAATGACGTCAAGTCGCAATCGACCAACTGACTTTACTGTTTTCGAGAGATGATGCAATTGGAAATGTCTCACTCCGCAAAGCTTGTTGGCATAGACATTATTTTTGAGTTGACTTCAGAGGAAGAATTCTAATGACGTCAAGTCACCAATCGACCAACTGACTTTACTGTTTCGAGAGATGATGCAATTGGAAATGTCTCCTCAATAAAGCTTGTTGGCATAGACATTATTTTTGAGTTGACTTCAGAGGAAAGAATTCTAATGACGTCAAGTCGCAATCGACCAACTGACTTTACTGTTTCGAGAGATGATGCCTGGTGGGAAATGTCTCACTCAATAAAGCTTGTTGGCATAGACATTATTTTTGGGTTGACTTCAGAGGAAGAATTCTAATGACGTCAAGTCGCAATCAACCAACTGACTTTACTGTTTCGAGAGATGATGCAATTGGAAATGTCTCCTCCATAAAAGCATTTGGCATAGACATTATTTTTGAGTTGACTTCAGAGGAAGAATTCTAATGACGTCAGAGTCTGTCGACCAATTGACTTTACTGTTTCGAGAGATGATGCAATTGGAAATGTCTCACTCAATAAAGCTTGTTGCTTTAGACATTATTTTTGAGTTGACTTCAGAGAAGAATTCTAATGACGTCAAGTCGCAATCGACCAGCTGACTTTACTGTTTCGAGAGATGATGCAATTGGAAATGTCTCACTCAATAAAGCTTGTTGGCATAGACATTATTTTTGAGTTGACTTCAGAGGAAGAGTCTAATGACGTCAAGTCACAATCGACCAACTGACTTTACTGTTTTAGAAGATGATGCAATTGGAAATGTCTCACTCAATAAAGCTTGTTGGCGCAAGACATTATTTTGAGTTGACTTCAGAGGAAGAATTCTAATGACATCAAGTCGCAATCGACCAACTGACTTTACTGTTTCGAGAGATGATCGCAATTGGAAATGTCTCACTCCATAAAGCTTGTTGGCATAGACATTATTTTTAGGTTAAACTTCAGAGGAAGAATTCTAATGACGTCAAGTCGCAATCGACCAACTGACTTTACTGTTTCGAGAGATGATGCAATTGGAAATGTCTCACTCCATAAAGCTTGTTGGCATAGTGCCGTCCTTTTGGTTGACTTCAGAGGAAGAATTCTAATGACGTCAAATCGCAATCGACCAACTGACTTTACTGTTTTGAGAGATGATGCAATTGGAAATGTCTCACTCCATAAAGCTTGTTGGCATAGACATTATTTTGGAGTTGACTTCAGAGGAAGAATTCTAATGACGTCAAGTCGCAATCGACCAACTGACTTTACTGTTTCGAGAGATGATGCAATTGGAAATGTCTCACTCAATAAAGCTTGTTGGCATAGACATTATTTTTGAGTTGACTTCTAGAGGAAGAATTCTAATGACGTCAAAGTCGCAATCGATAACTGACTTTACTCGTACTGATGATGCAATTGAAATGTCTCACTCAATAAAGCTTGTTGGCATAGACATTATTTTTGAGTTGACTTCAGAGGAAGAATTCTAATGACGTCAAGTCGCAATCGACTTCAACTGACTTTACTGTTTCGAGAGATGATGCAATTGGAAATGTCTCACTCCATAAACTTGATGTGGCATAGACATTATTTTTGAGTTGACTTCAGAGAAGAATTCTAATGACGTCAAGTCGCAATCGACCAACTGACTTTACTGTTCGAGAGATGATGCAATTGCGATGTCTCACTCAATAAAGCTTGTTGGCATAGACATTATTTTTGAGTTGACTTCAGAGGAAGAATTCTAATGACGTCAAGTCGCAATCGACCAACTGACTTTTACTGTTTCGAGAGATGATGCAATTGGAAATGTCTCACTCAATAAAGCTTGTTGGCATGAACATTATTTTTGAGTTGACTTCAGAAGAATTATGACGTCAAGTCGCAATCGACCAACTGACTTTACTGTTTCGAGAGATGATGCAATTGGAAATGTCTCACTCAATAAAGCTTGTTATTTGCATAGACATTATTTTTGAGTTGACTTCGGAAGAATTCTAATGACGTCAAGTGCGCAATCGACCAACTGACTTTACTGTTTCAGAGATGATGCAGGCTGGAAATGTCTCACTCCATAAAGCTTGTTGGCATAGACATTATTTTTGAGTTGACTTCAGAGGAAGAATTCTAATGACGTCAAGTCGCAATCGACCAATTGACTTTACTGTTTCGAGAGATGATGCAACTGAAAATGTCTCACTCAATAAAGCTTGTTGGCATAGACCTTACTTTTGAGATGACTTCAAGAAGAGAATTCTAATGACAATCAAGTCGCAATCGACCAACCTGACTTTACTGTTTCGAGAGATGATGCAATTGGAAATGTCTCACTCAATAAAGCTTGTTGGCATAGACATTATTTTTGAGTTGACTTCAGAGGAAGAATTCTAGCGGCATCCAGTCACCAATCGACCAACTGACTTTACTGTTTCGAGAGATGATGCAACTGAAAATGTCTCCTCAATAAAACTTGGCATGAACATTTATTTTTGAGTTGACTTCAGAGGAAGAATTCTAATGACGTCAAGTCGCAATCGACCAATTGACTTTACTGTTTCGAGAGATGATGCAACTGAAAATGTCTCACTCAATAAAGCTTGTTGGCATGACATTATTTTGGAAGTTGACTTCAGAGGAAGAATTCTAATGACGTCGATCGCAATCAAATAATACTGACTTTACTGTTTCGAGAGATGATGCAACTGAAAATGTCTCACTCAATAAAGCTTGTTGGCATAGACATTATTTTTGAGTTGACTTCAGAGGGAAGAATTCTAATGACGTCAAGTCGCAATCGACCAATTGACTTTACTGTTTCGAGAGATGATGCAATTGGAAATGTCTCACTCAATAAAGCTTGTTGGCATAGACATTATTTTTGAGTTGACTTCAGAGAAGAATTCTAATGACGTCAAGTCGCAATCGACCAACCTGACTTTATTTCAACGAGAGATGATGCAACTGAAAATGTCTCACTCAATAAAGCTTGTTGGCATAGACATTTTTGAGTTGACTTCAAGAGGAAGAATTCTAATGACGTCAAGTCATAATCGACCAATTGACTTTACGCTTCGAAGATGATACATGAAAATCTCACTCAATAAAGCTTGTTGGCATAGACATTATTTTTAGAGTTGACTTCAGAGGAAAATTCTCTAATGACAGTAAGTCGCAATCGACCAACTGACTTTACTGTTTGAGAGATGATGCAATTGGAAATGTCTCACTCAATAAAGCATTTGGCATAGACATTATTTTTGAGTTAGCTTCAGAGGAAGAATTCTAATGACGTCAGTCGCAATCGACCAACTGACTTTACTGTTTCGAGAGATGATGCAATTGGAAATGTCTCACTCAATAAGCTTGTTGGCATAGACATTTTTGAGTTGACTTCAGAGGAAGAATTCTATTGACGTCAGTCCACCAATCAACCAATTGACTTTAGTGTTTCGAGAGATGATGCAACTGAAAATGTCTCACTCAATAAAGCTTGTTGGCATAGACATTATTTTTGAGTTGACTTCAGAGGAAGAATTCTAATGACGTCAAGTCGCAATCGACCAATTGACTTTACTGTTTCGAGAGATGATGCAATTGGAAATGTCTCACTCAATAAAGCTTGTTGGCATAGGCATTATTTTTGAGTTGACTTCAGAGGAAGAATTCTAATGACGTCAAGTCGCAATCGACCAACTGACTTTACTGTTTCGGAGATGATGTACCTGGAAATGTCTCACCCAATAAAGCTTGTTGGCATAGACATTATTTTTGAGTTGACTTCAGAGGAAGAATTCTAATGACGTCAAGTCGCAATCGACCAACTGACTTTACTGTTTCGAGAGTGATGCAATTGGAAATGTCTCACTCAATAAAGCTTGTTGGCATAGACCTTACTTTTGAGATGACTTCCAAAGGAAGGAATTTAATGACGTCAAGTCGCAATCGACCAACTGACTTTACTGTTTCGAGAGATGATGCAACTGAAAATGTCTCACTCAATAAAGCTTGTTGGCATAGACATTATTTTTGAGTTGACTTCAGAGGAAGAATTCTAATGACGTCAAGTCGCAATCGACCAATTGATCTTACTGTTTCGAGAGATGATGCAACTGAAAAATGTCTCACCTAATAAAGCTTGTTGGCAGAGACATTATTTTTGAGTTGACTTCAGGGGAAGAATTTAATGACGTCAAGTCGCAATCGACCAATTGACTTTACCGTTTCGGAGATGATGCAACTGAAAATGTCTCACTCAATAAAGCTTGTTGGCATAGACCTTACTTTTGAGATGACTCTAAAGGAAGAATTCTAATGACGTCAAGTCGCAATCGACCAACCGACTTTACTGTTTCGAGAGATGATGCAATTGGAAATGTCTCACTCAATAAAGCTTGTTGGCATAGACATTATTTTTGAGTTGACTTCAGAGGAAGAATTCTAATGACGTCAAGTCGCAATCGACCAACTGACTTTACTGTTTCGAGATGATGCAACTGGAAAAATGTCTCACTCAATAAAGCTTGTTGGCATAGACATTATTTTTTTGAGTTGACTTCAGAGGAAGAATTCTAATGACGTCAAGTCGCAATCGTCTAACTGACTTACTGTTTCGAGAGATGATGCAATTGGAAATGTCTCACTCAATAAAGCTTGTTGGCATAGACATTATTTTTGAGTTGACTTGTGGAGGAAGAATTCTAATGACGTCAAGTCGCAATCGACCAACTGACTTTACTGTTTGAGAGATGATGCAACTGAAAATGTCTCACTCAATAAAGCTTGTTGGCATAGACATTATTTTTGAGTTGACTTCAAAGGAAGAATTCTAATGACGTCAAGTCGCAATCGACCAACTGACTTTACTGTTTCGAGAGATGATGCAACTGAAAATGTCTCACTCAATAAAGCTTGTTGGCATAGACCTTACTTGTGAGATGACTTCAAAGGAAGCATTCTAATGACGTCAAGTCGCAATCGACCAATTGACTTTACTGTTTCGAGAGATGATGCAACTGAAAATGTCTCACTCAATAAAGCTTGTTGGCATAGACCTTACTTGTGAGATGACTTCAAAGGAAGAATTCTAATGACGTCAAGTCGCAATCGACCAACTGACTTTACTGTTTCGAGAGATGATGCAATTGGAAATGTCTCACTCCATAAAGCTTGTTGGCATAGACATTATTTTTGAATTGACTTCAGAGGAAGAATTCTAATGACGTCAAGTCGCAATCGACCAATTGACTTTACTGTTTCGAGAGATGATGCAACTGAAAATGTCTCACTCAATAAAGCTTGTTGGCATAGACCTTACTTGTGAGATGACTTCAAAGGAAGAATTCTAATGACGTCAAGACGCAATCGACCAACTGACTTTACTCTTTCGAGAGATGATGCAATTGGAAATGTCTCACTCCATAAAGCTTGTTGGCATAGACATTATTTTTGAGTTGACTTCAGAGGAAGAATTCTAATGACGTCAAGTCGCAATCGACCAATTGACTTTACTGTTTCGAGAGATGATGCAATTGGAAATGTCTCACTCAATAAAGCTTGTTGGCATAGACATTATTTTTGAGTTGACTTCAGAGGAAGAATTCTAATGACGTCAAGTCGCAATCGACCAACTGACTTTACTGTTTCGAGACATGATGCAATTGGAAATGTCTCACTCCATAAAGCTTGTTGGCATAGACATTATTTTTGAGTTGACTTCAGAGGAAGAATTCTAATGACGTCAAGTCGCATTCGACCAATTGATTTACTGTTTCGAGAGATGATGCAATTGGAAATGTCTCACTCAATAAAGCTTGTTGGCATAGACATTATTTTTGAGTTGACTTCAGAGGAAGAATTCTAATGACGTCAAGTCGCAATCGACCAATTGACTTTACTGTTTCGAGAGATGATGCAACTGAAAATGTCTCACTCAATAAAGCTTGTTGGCATAGACCTTACTTGTGAGATGACTTCAAAGGAAGAATTCTAATGACGTCAAGTCGCAATCGACCAATTGACTTTACTGTTTCGAGAGATGATGCAATTGGAAATGTCTCACTCCATAAAGCTTGTTGGCATAGACATTATTTTTGAGTTGACTTCAGAGGAAGAATTCTAATGACGTCAAGTCGCAATCGACCAATTGACTTTACTGTTTCGAGAGATGATGCAACTGAAAATGTCTCACTCAATAAAGCTTGTTGGCATAGACCTTACTTGTGAGATGACTTCAAAGGAAGAATTCTAATGACGTCAAGTCGCAATCGACCAATTGACTTTACTGTTTCGAGAGATGATGCAATTGGAAATGTCTCACTCCAAAAAGCTTGTTGGCATAGACATTATTTTTGAGTTGACTTCAGAGGAAGAATTCTAATGACGTCAAGTCGCAATCGACCAATTGACTTTACTGTTTCGAGAGATGATGCAATTGGAAATGTCTCACTCAATAGAGCTTGTTGGCATAGACATTATTTTTGAGTTGACTTCAGAGGAAGAATTCTAATGACGTCAAGTCGCAATCGACCAATTGACTTTACTGTTTCGAGAGATGATGCAACTGAAAATGTCTTACTCAATAAAGCTTGTTGGCATAGACCTTACTTGTGAGATGACTTCAAAGGAAGAATTCTAATGACGTCAAGTCGCAATCGACCAATTGACTTTACTGTTTCGAGAGATGATGCAATTGGAAATGTCTCACTCAATAAAGCTTGTTGGCATAGACCTTACTTGTGAGATGACTTCAAAGGAAGAATTCTAATGACGTCAAGTCTCATTCGACCAATTGACTTTACTGTTTCGAGATGATGCAATTGGAAATGTCTCACTCAATAAAGCTTGTTGGCATAGACATTATTTTTGAGTTGACTTCAGAGGAAGAATTCTAATGACGTCAAGTCGCAATCGACCAATTGACTTTACTGTTTCGAGAGATGATGCAACTGAAAATGTCTCACTCAATAAAAGCTTGTTGGCATAGACCTTACTTGTGAGATGACTTCAAAGGAAGAATTAACACGTCAAGTCGCAATCGACCAACTGACTTTACTGTTTCGAGAGAGATGATGCAACTGAAAATGTCTCACTCAATAAAGCTTTGTTGGCATAGACCTTACTTGTGAGATGACTTCAGAGGAAGAATTCTAATGACGTCAAGTCGCAATCGACCAATTGACTTTACTGTTTCGAGAGATGATTGCAACTGAAAATGTCTCACTCAATAAAGCTTATTGGCATAGACCTTACTTGTGAGATGACTTCAAAGGAAGAATTCTAATGACGTCAAGTCGCAATCGACCAATTGACTTTACTGTTTCGAGAGATGATGCAACTGAAAATGTCTCACTCAATAAAGCTTGTTGGCATAGACCTTACTAGGAGATGACTTCAAAGGAAGAATTTAATGACGTCAAGTCGCACCGACCAACATCTACTGTTTCGAGAGATGATGCAACTGAAAATGTCTCACTCAATAAAGCTTGTTGGCATAGACCTTACTGTGAGATGACTTCAAAGGAAGAATTAATGACGTCAAGTCGCAATCGACCAACTCATTCCTACTGTTTCGAGAGATGATGCAACTGAAAATGTCTCACTCAATGTTTGTTGGCATAGACCTTACTTGTGAGATGACTTCAGAGGAAGAATTCTAATGACGTCAAGTCGCAATCGACCAATTGACTTTACTGTTTCGAGAGATGATGCAACTGAAAATGTCTCACCAATAAAAGCTTGTTGGCATAGACCTTACTTGTGAGATGACTTCAAAGGAAGAATTCTTAATGACGTCAAGTCGCAATCGACCAATTGACTTTACTGTTTCGAGAGATGATGCAACTGAAAATGTCTCACTCAATAAAGCTTGTTGGCATAGACCTTACTTGTGAGATGACTTCAGAGGAAGAATTTAATGACGTTGCTGCAATCGACCAATTGACTTTACTGTTTCGAGAGATGATGCAACTGAAAATGTCTCACTCAATAAAGCTTGTTGGCATAGACCTTACTTGTGAGATGACTTCAAAGGAAGAATTCTATCAGACGTCAAGTCGCAATCGACCAACTGATCTACTGTTTCGAGAGATGATGCAACTGAAAATGTCTCACTCAATAAAGCTGTTGGCATAGACCTTACTTGTGAGATGACTTCAGAGAAGAATTTAATGACGTCAAGTCGCAATCGACCAATTGACTTTACTGTTTCGAGAGATGATGCAACTGAAAATGTCTCACTCAATAAAGCTTGTTGGCATAGACCTTACTTGTGAGTTTATTTCAAAGGAAGAATTCTAATGACGTCAAGTCGCAATCGACCAATTGACTTTACTGTTTCGAGATGATGCAACTGAAAATGTCTCACTCAATAAAGCTTGTTGGCATAGACATTATTTTTGAGTTGACTTCAGAGGAAGAATTTAATTACGTCAAGTCGCAATCGACCAACTGACTTTACTGTTTCGAGAGATGATGCAATTGAAATGTCTCACTCAATAAAGCTTGTTGGCATAGACATTATTTTTGAGTTGACTTCAGAGGAAGAATTTAATGACGTCAAGTCGCAATCGACCAATTGACTTTACTGTTTCGAGAGATGATGCAACTGAAAATGTCTCACTCCAATAAAGCTTGTTGGCATAGAACTTACTTGTGAGATGACTTCAAAGGAAGAATTCTTAATGACGTCAAGTCGCAATCGACCAACGACTTTACTGTTTCGAGAGATGATGCAATTGGAAATGTCTCACTCCATAAATCTTGTTGGCATAGACATTATTTTTGAGTTGACTTCAGAGGAAGAATTCTAATGACGTCAAGTCGCAATCGACCAATTGACTTTACTGTTTCGAGAGATGATGCAACTGAAAATGTCTCACTCAATAAAGCTTGTTGGCATAGACCTTACTTGTGAGATGACTTCAAAGGAAGAATTCTAATGACGTCAAGTCGCAATCGACCAACTGACTTTACTGTTTCGAGAGATGATGCAATTGGAAATGTCTCACTCAATAAAGCTTGTTGGCATAGACATTATTTTTGAGTTGACTTCAGAGGAAGAATTCTAATGACGTCAAGTCGCAATCGACCAATTGACTTTACTGTTTCGAGAGATGATGCAACTGAAAATGTCTCACTCAATAAAGCTTGTTGGCATAGACCTTACTTGGGAGATGACTTCAAAGGAAGAATTTAATGACGTCAAGTCGCAATCGACCAATTGACTTTACTGTTTCGAGAGATGATGCAACTGAAAATGTCTCACTCAATAAAGCTTGTTGGTATAGACCTTACTTGTGAGATGACTTCAAAGGAAGAATTTAATGACGCTGTCGCAATCGACCAATTGACTTTACTGTTTCGAGATGATGCACCAGCTGTTCCCACCATAAAGCTTGTTGGCATAGACATTATTTTTGAGTTGACTTCAGAGGAAATTTTAATGACGTCAAGTCGGCAATCGACCAATTGACTTTTTACCGTTTCGAGAGATGATGCAATTGAAATGTCCACCCAATAAAGCTTGTTGGCATAGAGACATTATTTTTGGAGTTGACTCCAGAGGAAGAATCTAATGATGTCAAGTCGCAATCGACCAATTGACTTTACTGTTTCGAGATGATGCAACTGAAAATGTCTCACTCAATAAAGTTTATATAGACCTTACTTGTGAGATGATCAAAGGAAGAATTCTAATGACGTCAAGTCGCAATCGACCAACTGACTTTACTGTTTCGAGAGATGATGCAATTGGAAATGTCTCACTCCATAAAGCCGAGCAAGTAATAGACATTATTTTGAGTTGACTTCAGAGGAAGAATTTAATGACGTCAAGTCGCAAATCGACCAATTGGACTTTACTGTTTCGAGAGATGATGCAATTAAATGTCTCACTCAATAAAGCTTGTTGGTATAGACTTTACTTAGAGATGACTTCAAAGGAAGAATTTAATGACGTCAAGTCGCAATCGACCAATTGACTTTACTGTTTCGAGAGATGATGCAACCGAAATGTCTCACTCAATAAAGCTTGTTGGCATAGACCTTACTTTAGAGATGACTTCAAAGGAAGAATTTAATGACGTCAAGTCGCAATCGACCAATTGACTTTACTGTTTCGCGAGATGATGCAACTGAAAAAAAAATGTCTCACTCAATAAAGCTTGTTGGCATAGACTCCATTTGTGAGATGACTTTAAAGGAAGAATTTAATGACGTCAAGTCGCAATCGACCAACCGACTTTACTGTTTCGAGAGATGATGCAATTTGAAATGTCTCACTCCATAAAGCTTGTTGGCATAGATACTATTTGAGTTGACTTCAGAGGAAGAATTCTAATGACGTCAAGTCGCAATCGACCAATTGACTTTACTGTTTCGCGAGATGATGCAATTGAAATGTCTCACCTAACAGTTTGCTAAGATAGACCTTACTTGGTGAGATGACTTCAAAGGAAGAATTCTAATGACGTCAAGTCGCAATCGACCAACTGACTTACCGTTTCGAGAGATGATGCAATTGGAAATGTCTCACCAATAAAGCTTAAGGGTATAGACATTATTTTTGAGCTGACTCAGAGGAAGAATTCTAATGACGTCAAGTCAGCAATCGACCAATTGACTCCACGTTTCGAGATGATAATTGGAAATGTCTCACTCAATAAAGCTTGTTGGCATAGATATTTATTTTTGAGTTGACTTCAGAGGAAGAATTCTACATTGACGTCAAGTCGTAATCGACCAATTGACTTTTACTGTTTCGAGAGATGATGCAATGAAAATGTCTCACTCAATAAAGTTTGTTGGCATAGACATTATTTTTGAGTTGACTTCAGAGGAAGAATTCAATGACGTCAAGTCAGCAATCGACCAATCCTGACTTTACTGTTTCGAGAGATGATGCAACTGAAATATCCACTAAAAGTTGTTGGCAGACCCACGGTAGGATGACTTCAAAGGAAGAATTTAATGACGTCAAGTCTAAATTTGACCAATTGACTTTACTGTTTCGAGAGATGATGCAACTGAAAAAATGTCTCAATTAATAAAGTTTACATAGACCTTACTTAGAGATGACTTCAAAGGAAGAATTCAAAGGACGTTGTCGCAATCGACCAACTTGACTTTACTGTTTGGAGAGATGATGCAATTGGAAATGTCTCACTCCATAAAGGAGTATAGACATTATTTTTGAGTTGACTTCAGAGGAAGGAATTCTAACACGTCAAGTCGCAATCGACCAAATTGGACTTTACTTCGTTTTTTGAGAGATGATGCAATTGGAAATGTCTCACTCAATAAAGCTTGTTGGCATAGATCCACGATGACTTCAAAGGAAGAATTCTAATGACGTCAAGTCGCAATCGACCAATTGGACTTTACTGTTTCGAGAGATGATGCAACTGGAAAATGTCTTACTCAATGTGCTGCTGTAGACCTTACTTGTGAGATGACTTCAAAGGAAGAATTCTAATGACGTCAAGTCGCAATCGACCAACTGACTTTACTGTTTCGAGAGATGATGCAATTGGAAATGTCTCACTCAATAAAGCTTGTTGGCATAGACATTATTTTTGAGTTGACTTCTAGAGGAAGAATTTAATGTGACGTTGTCGGTAATCGACCAATTGACTTTACTGTTTCGAGAGAGATGCAATTGGAAATGTCTCACTCAATAAAGCTTGTTGGCATAGGACCTGTACTTTGTGAGATACTTGTGTTGAAGAATTCTAATGACGTCAAGTCGCAATCGACCACTTTACTGTTTCGAGATGATGCAACTGTTACCACCAATAAAGCTTGTTGGCATAGACCCATTTGTGAGAGATGACTTCAAAGGAAGAATTTAATGACGTCAAGTCGCAATCGACCAATTGACTTTACTGTTTCGAGAGATGATGCAATTGTCGTCTCACCAATAAAGCTTGTTGGCATAGACATTATTTTTGGAGTTGACTTCAGAGGAAGAATTTAATGACGTCAAGTCGCAATCGACCAACTGACTTTACTGTTTCGAGAGATGATGCAACTGAAAATGTCTCACTCAATAAAGCTTGTTGGCATAGACATTATTTTGAGTTGACTTCAGAGGAAGAATTCTAATGACGTCAAGTCGCAATCGACCAATTGACTTTACTGTTTCGAGAGATGATGCAATTGAAGCTGTTCACTCAATAAAGGAGTAATAGACATTATTTTTTTGGAGTTGACTTCAGAGGAAGAATTTAATGACGCTGTCGCAATCGAATCAATTGACTTACTGTTTCGAGAGATGATGCAACTGAAAATGTCTCACTCAATAAAGCTTGTTGGCATAGACCTTACTTTTGAGATGACTTCAAAGGAAGAATTCTAATGACGTCAAGTCGCAATCGACCAACTGACTTACTGTTTCGAGAGATGATGCAACTGAAAATGTCTCACCTAATAAAGCTTGTTGGCATAGACCTTTACTTTTGAGATGACTTCAAAGGAAGACCCACGACGTCAAGTCGCAATCGACCAATTGACTTTACTGTTTCGAGAGATGATGCAATCGAAAATGTCTCAATTAACAGCTTGTTGGCATAGACCTTACTTCTTTTGAGATGACTTCAAAGGAAGAATTCTAATGACGTCAAGTCGCAATCGACCAACTGACTTTACTGTTTGAGATGATGCAACCGAAAATGTCTCACTCAATAAAGCTTGTTGGCATAGACTCCACGGTGAGATGACTTCAAAGGAAGAATTTAATGACGTCAAGTCGCAATCGACCAACTGACTTTACTGTTTCGAGAGATGATGCAATTGGAAATGTCTCACTCAATAAAGCTTGTTGGCATAGACATTATTTTTGAGTTGACTTCAGAGGAAGAATTCTAATGACGTCAAGTCGCAATCGACCAATTGACTTTACTGTTTCGAGAGATGATGCAACTGAAAATGTCTCACTCAATAAAGCTTGTTGGCATAGACCTTACTTTTGAGATGACTTCAAAGGAAGAATTCTAATGACGTCAAGTCGCAATCGACCAACTGACTTTACTGTTTCGAGAGATGATGCAACTGAAAATGTCTCACTCAATAAAGCTTGTTGGCATAGACCTTACTTTTGAGATGACTTCAAAGGAAGAATTCTAATGACGTCAAGTCGCAATCGACCAACTGACTTTACTGTTTCGAGAGATGATGCAACTGAAAATGTCTCACTCAATAAAGCTTGTTGGCATAGACCTTACTTTTGAGATGACTTCAAAGGAAGAATTCTAATGACGTCAAGTCGCAATCGACCAACTGACTTTACTGTTTCGAGAGATGATGCAATTGGAAATGTCTCACTCAATAAAGCTTGTTGGCATAGACCTTACTTTTGAGATGACTTCAAAGGAAGAATTCTAATGACGTCAAGTCGCAATCGACCAACTGACTTTACTGTTTCGAGAGATGATGCAACTGAAAATGTCTCACTCAATAAAGCTTGTTGGCATAGACCTTACTTTTGAGATGACTTCAAAGGAAGAATTCTAATGACGTCAAGTCTCAATCGACCAACTGACTTTACTGTTTCGAGAGATGATGCAATTGGAAATGTCTCACTCAACAAAGCTTGTTGGCATAGACATTATTTTTGAGTTGACTTCAGAGGAAGAATTCTAATGACGTCAAGTCGCAATCGACCAATTGACTTTACTGTTTCGAGAGATGATGCAACTGAAAATGTCTCACTCAATAAAGCTTGTTGGCATAGACCTTACTTGTGAGATGACTTCAAAGGAAGAATTCTAATGACGTCAAGTCGCAATCGACCAACTGACTTTACTGTTTCGAGAGATGATGCAATTGGAAATGTCTCACTCAATAAAGCTTGTTGGCATAGACCTTACTTGTGAGATGACTTCAAAGGAAGAATTCTAATGACGTCAAGTCGCAATCGACCAATTGACTTTACTTTTTCGAAAGATGATGCAACTGGAAACTTTTCACTCGATAAAGCCATTGCTGCATTTGCTGTGTTGTATGTGCCGCCATCTTGTTGAAACCACAAATCTTCGACATTTATAGTAGTCAGATTTGTAGTTATTTGATTGAGGTCATAATTGCCAAGAATCAAATGACGTGATAAAGAAGTGATTTTAATAAATTTTTACGAATAACACTTATTTAATTTCAATCCGTCTTAATGCAACACTCTATATTTGTACCTGACGATTGTAATATTTCTGCTCCTGTTCGTCAAAAATTCATCAACAGCTATGAGGTTATATACACTGTGATACTGATACTTATTCTTTTTTTGTTTTGTTTTTTTTAAGTTGCACAACAGATGAGAGTCAGATCGGGCCAAATCATGGAGGGTGATAAATCAAATCAGCAACAGACTCTTACAAAATCCAAATGTTGTATCAAATGACGAAAAACAAATATGCTTTTACTAGTAGTATAAATTTAAAATCTGGCTTCATGAGTATGACGATAAATTACATCCGGCAGCAAAGCCCCTGATCTAGAGATTGGGGGTTCTGTAGAGCGTGGAACCACCTTTAAATTGCCAGTCCTGGGTATGACGATGAACTACATCCGGCAGCAAAGCCGCTGATCGAAAGATTGGAGATTTTAAATTAGAGGTGTGGATATGCCGTTAAACAAGCAAATCTAATCATTCAACAAAAATACAAATTCCGATTATTAATTAGAGAATCAATTATTACTCCACTCATATATAAAACCTTACAGCACCTGGTATTTGCAAGTAGTCACTCAAGTAGGTACTGATCAGGCACGACATTGCTTAACTTCCCTGACAGAACTAGAACTAGAGTTTTATCCTGATGAAGCCGTCATTTGGGAGACTTGTTAAAACCAATAGCGATTATCTACTAGAATAAGAAATGTTTTTCGTGAGTATGCAAAACGGACAGCCGGGGTTCTATAGATTTGTAGCATTTTCCAAGGTCTGAATGATTATCTACTTAGGTCCTCCAAGGCTTGTAGGAAGAGGATGGGTATAGACATGTTCTTTCACATAGCTTCATATAAAAAATTGCTTGGTGTCAAGTCATGTTAACGTGGGAGCCATTTTAAAGACACATTGTCATGATCAGTTGCACGACCGATCAATCTTTTTCGTAGATTCTCATTGGAATAAGTCCACACTTAGTTTTGACATATTTTGTTACAATTTGAGATTATTTGAGCGAGTGTTGACTATAGCAATTTGTAGTGATAACTTGTATTCTTAGACACCCTGCTCATTTTTTGCAACGAAAATATTTTATTGTAAACTAACCAACACTACATTTATCTGTAGCAGAAAACATAAAATTACGTTCAAAATATTTAGATTTCGGCATTAAATAACCCAAAGAGATGTTGATATGCCGCTAAGCAAAATCAAGAAAAATATATTAATATATACCAACTATATATTTTATAGTTGAATTACCAACAATACATTTTATGGAAAGTGACCGACCATACATTTTATCTGTAACTGAAGGCAAACAAGTGCGTTCAAAAGATTTAGATTTTGGGATTAAAATAAGAATAAAATGTAAAGTTGTTCATTTTGCAATAAATCTCTCTATCAGCATCAGTTTGTTCAGATCTATCTTTCTGATCACATCTCTCTCTTTATTTTCCTATAAATCTATCATTTTCTTTCCATTACCTTTCTGCCAATCTATCTATCTATCTATCTATCTATCTATCTATCTATCTATCTATCTATCTATCTATCTCGTTCTATTCATTATCTTATCTATCTATCTATCTATCTATCTATCTATCTATCTATCTATCTCGTTCTATTCATTATCTATCTATCTATCTATCTATCTATCTATCTATCTATCTATCTAATTCTGTTAATATCTATCTATCTACCTATCTATCTCAGTCTGCTCATATCTATCTATCTATCTATCTATCTATCTATCTATCTATCTATCTATCTCAGTCTGTTCATATCTATCTATCTATCTATCTATCTCAGTCTGTTCATATCTATCTATCTATCTATCTATCTATCTATCTATCTATCTCCGTCTGTTCATATCTATCTATCTATCTATCTATCTATCTATCTATCTCAGTCTGTTCATATCTATCTATCTATCTATCTATCTATCTATCTATCTATCTATCTATCTATCTCAGTCTGTTCATATCTATCTATCTATCTATCTATCTATCTATCTATCTATCTCAGTCTGTTTAAGTTTCTGTTTAGCGCCCCCTTTTTCTCGTGCATGTGCGGAGGGTTTTTCCCTGATAATGGCCTCCTGAGAGATAATTATTCTTTTGTTTTTTTCGTCTTTCTATTTTATTTAGTGTTTTTATTTCATTGTATTTTGTGCTTCCATCAATCTATCTATCTATCTATCCATCTATCTATCTATCTATCTATCTATCTATCTATCTATCTATCTATCTATCTATCTCAGTCTGTTCATATCTATCTATCTATCTATCTATCTATCTATCTATCTATCTATCTATCTCAGTCTGTTCATATCTATCTATCTATCTATCTATCTATCTATCTATCTATCTATCTCAGTCTGTTTAAGTTTCTGTTTAGCGCCCCCTTTTTCTCGTGCATGTGCGGAGTGTTTTTCCCTGATAATGGCCTCCTGAGAGATAATTATTCTTTTGTTTTTTTCGTCTTTCTATTTTATTTAGTGTTTTTATTTCATTGTATTTTGTGCTTCCATCAATCTATCTATCTATCTATCTATCTATCCATCTATCTATCTATCTATCTATCTATCTATCTATCTATCTATCTATCTATCTGTCTATCTATAAAGCTAGCTAGCTAGCTAGATAAAGCTTTGTAAGATAATTTCCTTTCTTTTCCTTTTAATTTAACCCTGTTAATCATCAGCGTACGAGTGAAAGCGGCAGGCGATGTTATCGTGCGAGATTCCCTGTCGGCTCGGCCAATTTCCGATTGGTTTGGCACAAATCACCGTGGTGAGATCTCGTCCAATCGGTCAGGATTGTACCCGTAGGAACACGGAAAGTCTTTTAGGTGAAAATTTCCCCTCTTGATGCGTCAAATCCATTTGTGTGCAAAGTCCCTTATGCAATACACAGATCAAACCTTTTGAATTTTTTCACCAGCTTTAGAAGTTTAAGTGAAATAGCAGTAAGCCGGTTTTTTATCTATCTATCTATCTATCTATCTATCTATCTATCTATCTATCTATCTACAAACACACACACACACATACATACATACACACACATATATATATATCGTTAAGTGAATTAATATGCATATGAGGGTACACAAATGTGTTATTATTCAGGTGTTCATAAAACAGTGCTCAATACTATGAAGAGAGCATATATAATGAATTAGAGCACTCCGGCTGTTGGGCGTGTAATAATGATATACGCGTAAAAAAGTCTGCCTTCTTCCACCGAACGCCCATAGCCCAGAGGTAGAATCGCCGACTGACGACAATTCGGTCGGGTTTCAATACTGGGTAAAAAAGCAATCGCAGTCTAACCGTACTGATGAGCTGTGATACAGTAAAACAGACCTGTCTGCGGATGACTATAGTATATATATATATATATATATATATATATCCACATATAGTTCTACACCAGAGTTTTATGCTTTATGCAATCATCAGGTGCATTTTTCAAACTGAAAGTTTAATAGATTTGAATTCAAGTTAACTTGATGTTAGAGTTAAATCGTATAAAGTTATGTTATTGCTTTTTAATAACAATAGTAATTTTTTTAAAATTTCAAGAGAACATGTAAATAAAAAATTGAAATTTATATTTAAAATTCAAATTTAAATTTAGAATGAAAAAGATATAAAAATAGTAAAACGCAGAAAGATGAAATAAAAAGACCATAATTCATTATTATTAATAATACTGTAAATAATAAGAAAGAAAGAAAAGAAGAAAGAGGCAAACATACAGGAATCTATATCAATCGGTGTCTAAGAATTTAAGTAAGTATTTTTTTCTATGGCAACATGTGGTCATTCAATCGCTTTTTTGTTTAATAGATTGGGGTTATTTATATAGTTTAATGTGACAAGTGTTTCTAAAATAATTAACTTACATCTAACTTCTTATCTATTGAAAAACTAGCATTATAGCCCGGCGTTGCTCGAGTGTAATGAAAGCTTTAAAACTAATCCATGGTTCTGGAACTCAGACTTTTTGGACATTGGCACGAAAGACTAAAAAGCAATAGTTGTTTCCAGTTAAAGTGAAACCGTAGACTGAAAGAAAAATGAATGGTTGTAAGTCAAATTTAGATTTCCTGGTATGGATATCAAAAAAGTTTTTTCGTAATAAACTGAACTTTGAAGGCTAAATAAGTCCTCTGAGTAAATGGTATTATGGCTGAGACTAAGAACTACAATTATACCTACGGAGAGCCAAATCCGAAGCAAAAACTAAAATAAAAGGGCTGAAAAAATACAGATATACAGGCAGATAAACAGACAGGTCTCCCTAAAACTTTAGTCAGCAACAACAGAACGCAATTTACGGGAAGAGAATTCAAAGAGTTCTGTTCATCATTGTCCATCGATCACGTGACAACGCCAGTATATCATCCAAGATCGAATGGACAGGCGGAAATATCGTGGACACATTTCAACGAGCGTTAAAGAAATGTCAATCTGTGCACATGAATGAAAGAACTATTCAAATATTTTTGGTAGTATATAGAATTACGCCAAACACGAATAAGACTTCAGGATTATCGCCAGCAGAGTTAATGTTTGCGAGGAAAATACGTTCTATTTTCGACAGGCTGTTGCCTAGTCACGCGAAGAAAACTGCGAGAAAAGAAACTCGGATGGCTAAAGCGTATCAGCCAGGTAATAAACTTTTTCAAGAAGTTTAGGACCGGAAAATGTATTGGGAAGAAGGAATTATAACCAAAAGAATTGGACAGATCTTCTTCTTCTATGTGCCCTGTCCCTTCATGACGTAGGCGATCATGGCTCGCTACGTCTCCCTATCCCTTGTGGCTCTTAGTATGTTTGCTCCTGCAACCCCCGTTCCGTCATCCACCTGATCAGACCCTGCAAATATGTTATCCACTGCCTTCCTCTGTCTCTCCTTCCTTCTATGTGACCAGTCAGTATCAGGTTATCCAGGCTCTCTTTCCTCATTGCATGTCCCAGGAACTTCAGTTGTCTCTTCCTGATGCTCAGCATCAATTTCCTTTTTGTTGCCATTCTTTCGTTGCTTGTATACTCAGTCCACGATATCCGTAGCATCCTTCTGTAGAACCACTTTTCGGCCGCTTCCAGTTTTGTCCTCATTTTCGATGATATTGTCCAGCATTCACTGCCGTATTGAAGAACTGACATCACGTAGCAGTCTAGCACTCTTTTCTTCGTTTCTATTGAGATTTTCCTGTGTGTTAGTATTTTGCTCATCTTCTGGAACGCGTCCTTCGCCTTCGGATCTCCGTGTCGCACTTTCCATCTTCTGTTCGAACACTTCCTAGGTACTTAAATTCTTGTACTCGTTTGATTCTGTTATCCCCCTACATGTATTTGGCATTTTGGGTTGTAACTTTTGCTGATGACCATGCACTCAGTTTTCTTAAAGTTTATTTGTAGTCCCTTCTAGTCACTCTCCACTGGTACTTTTTGTATGAGGTCTTGTAGTTTCCTTTCCGTGTCCGCAATCAGCACTGTATCGTCCGCATATCTTGTTGTTCAGGTTGTGGCCTCCAATAACAAATCCTGGCGTGTCATCTATGGTCCTCAAAATATCCTCGCTGTATAGGTTGAACAAATCCGCTGAAAAGACACATCCTTGTCTTACGCCTTTTCCTATCTTTGTGTATCTACTGAGGTCGTTACCTGTCCATATGCAGGCCGTTTGCTGCCAGTAGAGATTCTTGATTATTCTTATGTCTTTCCCGAAAATGTCGAGGCTGCCTAGCATCTCCATCAATTCTTTGTGTCGTATTTTGTCGAATGCTTTCGCGTAGTCAATGAAGCATAGGTACAAGTCTTTCTTCATTTGTAATGCCCTTTCAGAGAGCATCCTAATCATGAATATGGCGTTCCTTGTTCCAGTGTCTGTGACGAACCCGCACTGTTCCTGCCCTATCTCTGGCCTGATTCTGCTTCTCGCTCTATTCATCAGGATTCTGACGATCAGTTTTGTAATGTGACTCATTAAGCTGATAGTTCTGTCTAGTTCGCACTCGTTTGCACCAGGTTTCTTCGGCAACGCAAAAGACAGTGGATTCAATTAAAACCCAGACACACTACAGACGTTATGGAAAATACCGAAGAAGTTAAAATGGAAGTCCTGTATGATACATCTGAAATTCCCGTTGCAGCAAGTCAACATTCGCCAATGGAGGTATTCCCGACCTCAAGGCCAGATGTACCAGTGTGCCAAACGCCACAACGGCCACGAGGATTGAGGCGAAAATGTTGAAGCTAAATTTAAAGCTCAGAGGGGAGGTGATGTAATGAATATGCATACACCTTGGTTCCCCCTTACAGTAATGTGGTTGGCTGGTGTCAGCCATAAATAAGGAGGAAGGCGAGGACGCATATCTATCTATCTATCTATCTATCTATCTATCTATCTATCTATCTATCTATCTATCTATCTTGTCTGTTAATATGTATGTATGTATTAATATCATCTCTCTGTTTATATATATATATATATAAACAGATATATATATATATATATATATATGTCTTATATATATATATATATATATATATATATATATGTCTGTTCACATGTATCTATATCGTTCGTTTTGTATCCACTGATTTTAATATGAAAATCTCTTTTTATCTATCTATCTACCTCTCTATCTATCTATCTATATATCTGCACAAACACACGCACACACACACACACCCATGCGGACACACGCACGCACACACACACACACACACACACACACACACACACATATATATATATATATATATATATATATATATATATATGAGTATTTTTCTTTATGCATACAAATACATTGCAGCATATATCTACTGAATATCTGCACAGGAATACATTTCTATAGCTATTTTATTTATTCGTTCTTCAGCTACGAAGCTATTTTAAATACAAATATATATATATATATATATATATATATATATATATATATATATATATATATTGAAAACGTAGCAGAAGATAAATAGATCAATAGATACAACAATTGATCACAATAAACCGATAACAATAGAACATTACATTGGCGGGAAGAGAAAAATGACCCTTGAAAATAGCCGTTATAAAATCATAAGTGCTGCAAACGAATGTTCCTATTGGGAATAACGGAGAAACAAAGGTTCCTATCGATTGGAGCGCTAATGTCAACACAACAGAATAATGAAGAAGACGAAATCAAATGCGCACATCTTCTTGAAAACATAATCTATTATAACATTTCCTTAATCCTTTCAAGAGACTGTCAGATTGACTTGATATTTACATATGATTACTTTCTTCTTCTTTGAGCTATGTCCCTTAAAGACGTGGATGATCAGTGATCTTCACCCTTTTCTGCACTCTCTTGATCTTAGTGGATTTGCGTTGGCGTGCAGTGGGTGTCGGCTCGGAAAGAGAAATCTGGCAGCAGAGTTCGAATTCCAGTTGAATTCTCCACATTCACTTACGCGCAAATACTCTTGGGAAAGTTATTAATCCGTCTCTTCCCTCCAGTTATGGGTTAAATGACAGGACAGATTGGCTGGCAACCAGTCTATAAAATGTAATGCCAACCTACTGCGGGATAATTTTCTGGCCAATCAGTCATGTCTCTTTCGAGACATGATCGCCCAAAGCGTGTATCACGGATGGCACTTGACTGACTGAGACCTAATGTCCAGTAACCCATTTTAAAACTGAATTTTTGGGACTTATATCCTTTCATTTACCTGATTTCATATTGCAATTTTTTTAGAGATTATATATATATATGTAAAATATGTATAGATTTCTTTACAGTAGGCCATTTTTTAAGCTGCGATTAATTCAATATAATCTTTTCACTTTATGCCAGTGGTAAGTCCGACAAGACGCAATGAGTGACACCCTTGGAGGTTAGCATCAACCATTCCATTAGAAGGTAAAATGCGTTCTCTCAGACAATTAAAATTAACAATGTACTTCTTGCCTCATTTAACAACAAAATGTAAACCATTTTCACATCTATTCTTTGCATGACGATAAACCGCAAAGCCTCTCATCAGGGGATCTAACCCTTTAAGTAGCATGGAACAATATCTTAATTGATGTTGTACTCAGGTCCGAAGGGAACTGGATGTAGCACTTTTTAGGGTCCCAGTTATGTCTAAATGGTGAACCGACAAACAAAACACTCTTTCTTCTATGTGCCCTGTTCATTCAGGACGTAGGCGATCATGGCTTTCCATGTTTCCCTTTCCCTGGTGGCTCTTAGCACGACTCATCCTGTTACACAATACAACCCTCGTTCCGTCATCCACCTGATTAGGTCCTTCAAATATGTTATCCGTTGCTTTCCTCTGTCTCTTTTCCCTCTATCTGGCCTGTTAGTATCAGGTTCTCCAAGCCCTCCTTCCTCATTGTATGTCCCAGGAACTTCAGTTGTGTCTTCTTGATGCTCAGTATTAATTTTCTTTTTGTTTCCATCATTTCTAAGACCTCCTCATTGCTCACAGGCTCGATCCATGATATTCGTAGTATCCTTCTGTAGAACCACATTTCAGTTGCTTTAAGTTTTTCTTCATCTTTGATGATATTGTCCACCATGTACTACCATATTGAAGGACGGACATCATGTAGCAATCCAGTACTCTCTTCCTTGTTTCTAGCGAAATTGTCCTGTTTCTTAACACCTTACTCAACTTCTGGAATGCTTCCTTCGCCATGCCAATTCGCCTTCGGATCTCTGTGTCGCACTTTCCGTCTACTGTTATAACACATCTCAGGTATTTAAATTTTTGTATCTGCTTGATTCTAGTATCCTAGTATCCCCGACCTGTATTTGGCATATTGAGCTGCCCTTTTTACTGATGACCATGCATTCGGTTTTCTTGCAGTTTATTTCTAGTCCTTTCTTGTTACTTTCTTCAGCTACCTTCTGTAGGAAGTCTTGTAGTTTCCTCTCTGTGTCTGCTATCAGCACTGTATCATCTGCATAGCTTAAGTTGTTTAAATTGTGGCCTCCAATTACGAATTCAGGCATAACTTCTAGGGTCCTCAAAATATTCTCGCTGTACAAGTTGAACAGATCCGCTGAAAAGACAAAGCCTTCTCTTACGCCCCTTTCTAGCTTTGTATATTTACTCAGTTCATTACCTGTCCGTATCCAAGCGGTTTGCTGCCATTAAAGATTCTTGATTACTCTCAGGTCTTTTCCAAATATGTCCAGGTTGCCGAGCATCAATTCTCTGTGGCGTATTTTGTCAAACGCCTTCGCATAATCAATAAAGCACAGGTATAAGTCTTTCTTTATTTGTATTGCCCTTTCAGAGAGCATCCTAATCATAAATATGGCATTTCTTGTTCCCGTGTCTTTAACGAAACCACATTGTTCATATATCTGGCCTGATTCTGCTTCTCGCTCTTTTCATCAGGATTCGGACGATCAGTTTTGTTATATGTTTCATTAAACCAATAGTTCTGTGGATTTCGCACTCGTTTGCTCCTGGCTTCTTAGATAGTGCTATGAAGATAGACTTGCTGTTATAAATTTCATTTAATATGTCAGTAATTCTCTCTCTATCAAATTATTCAAGGGCAATCAGCAGCTCTATGACTATGTCGTCTGCTCCAGCTGCTTTGTTTCTATTCAGTTTGGCTAATGCAGATTCCACTGCAGACTTTAATATTTCCGGTCGGTCCTCATCTTTGCGTATTATTGGTTGCTGTCTCTTGTGGTGAAAAAGATTTTTTATATATTCTTTCCAATGTTGGAGTATTTCTTCTTTCTCCAAAATGATTGTTTCATCCTTAGATTTTAGACATCCTGTTGAAGAGCAGGTTTTTTTGTCCTGTCAGTTCTTTTATTTCTTTATGCATGTCTGCTTTATTATTCCTGCTCAATCTCTCTACTTCTGTACATTTGTCATTGAGCCATTCCTCTTTAGCCTGTCTGCATTTTCTTCTTATTTCTTTGTGTAGTTCCCTGTACTCCGTTCCATGTCTTGATATCATTTTCTGCCTCCTTTGCATCATGTCAAGAATTTCTTCAGTCATCCACTTGATTTTCTTTCTACTCCTAATTTCCTCTGGGGAAATGTTGTTTGCTGATGTCACTATTGCTTCCTTTAGCGCGTCCCATTTCAAGTGTCCTTTCCCAATTTGTTCTTCGTATTTGGTTTTCACGCTGTTAGTGTATTCTTTCTGTAGGTTGAGATCATTCACGAGTGTGTTGTATATTAGTTTTTGTGCTGCACTTGGCCTCTTCAATCTCCAGAGTTTCACTTTTAATTTGCAGATGACTGGGACGTGGTCTCTTCCACAGTCAGCGCCTGGATAGGTTTTGCTTTGCACCACTGCATTTCTAAATTTGCTGTTTATGGTTATATAGTCTATCTGGTTTTTCGTGTCACCTTCTTGGCTTCTCCATGTCCATAGATGTCGTGGGTGTTCTTGAAACCCGGTGTTAGTTTTGACCTGGTCATTTTCTATGCACTATTGAACCCATTTTTCTCCTCGTTTGTTGCGGATCTCTAAACCAGAGTTGCTAGTTGCCATACCCTTCCTACTTTGGCATTCAAATCTCTCATGATGATCCTGATTTCTTGGCTTTTACATTGAACCTTGGCCTTCTCTAGAATGGAGTAAAAAGATTCTATTTCTTCCTCGGTGCTTTGTGTTGTTGGTGCATAGATGACTACAATTGCTATGTTGAACGATCTCCCTTTCGGTTTGACCAGGAGAACACTTTCGGAGAACTGGTAGTATCCCAAATCATATTTCTTCATTTCTTTGTCCAGTATTAAGCCGACTCCTTTTTCATTATTTTTGCCTCCGGCGTATATTATCTTATTGTCGTCGCTGCTGAAGTCTCCATTATTTGGCCATCTGGTTTCGCATATTCCCAGAATATTGATTTTTAGTCTGTTTATTTCCAGCCTGACATTCTCTAGTTGTCCGCAGCTGTTCAACGTCCTGGCGTTCCATGTCCCCAAGGTAATCCTTTCTTTGTTGTGCATAGTCGCAGGGTAACGGTCCAAAGACACCTGTTGCTCATGTCGTTCCTTCCCGGGCGAGGGACATATTTTGGGAAAATCTGTCCCCTTTACGCCGTTGTTGCTAAAAGTCGCCGGATGACGGTCAGGTGACACCTGTTGCCCATGTCGGTCCTTACCGGGCGAGGAATTGCTCTCTTTGGAATCAGCCTCCTTCACGCCATTAGGTTTAATATGTATTCGTTGTATAGCCATGATTTTACGCAGGATAGATAATGGAGTGGTATCCTGTTGCCTTCTCTAGGGTGATTTACTGAGACGACATCTCTAGTTAGCTGGTCGTTGACTAATCAAGAGTTCCTCCGCCCTTTGCAGATTAATCTTGTTTTTAATTTATTTTGTTATCCTACCGGGTTACTAACATCCCGTATATAAAAAAAAGGAAAGAGGGGTGAAAGAAAGAACAAATATTAAGTATATACTTAGTATAAGTTCAACGAAGTAGTCCTGTAAAATAAATGTCAATGCAGCTAGTTTCTCCTAACTAGCAAAAGAGAAAGCATCACATATCCAGTAAACAGAAGATATTTTCTTTGAAATTTCGTCATTCCTCAAATAGGGCTTCTATTTCAATCGGATAATTTTGGCAAATGCTGATTTTGCGATAGCATGTGGTCTAAGAGGTGGCGCAGAGACGAATTATGCTATAAACTATTTTACAATACAAAAATCAATTTTAAATTAAACTTAATATATTTATAAACTTGATACAAAAAAAGATAATTTAAGTTATTCTTAAAAACAATATTGAAAGCAAAGCATGAAAAACAGTGAAACGAAGAATTACCTATTACTCTACAAAAATGACACGACACATCTTAACAAAACTTAGCATTACATATTCACTTAACAGAATATATTTTCTTTGAAATTTTGTTCTTTATCAAAGAGGGCTTCCGTTTCATTTGGATAATTCCGGCAAATGCTGATTTTGCGATAGCACGTGGTCTAAGGGGGAGTGGGACAGAGACGAATTATGCTATTAACTATTTTACAATAAAAAAATCAATTTTAAATTAAACATTAATATATTTATAAACTTAATACAAAAAACACTATGAAAGTATAAAAATTGATGTTTATATTAAAGGTACCAGCAATACATTTTAGATAAAAATTAAATCAACACATATTTATAGTAAAGTTAACAGCAATACACAAAAACTAACAAGGAAAAGGCAAATTCGAATCCCCCCGGAAATAGCATATTTGTCTTTAATAATATATCTCGAAAGTTGTTATGTTGCCCTATCTGTAGGAATGGACTCTTCCACCGTGACTTCCGGGAGGCAGTGGTAAGGCAGTCGAGACGCAGAATAAATATTCCGTTTGGACTTACACTTCTATTTGCTGATAATTAACACTCTTACTTATATATGTTATATTAAGGGCAGCCCAAAATGCCAAATACAGGTCGGGGATACTAGAATCAAGCAGGTACAAAAATTTAAATACCAGGGAAGCGTTATAACAGGAGACGGAAAGTGCGACACAGAGATCCGAAGGCGAACTGGCATGGCGAAGGAAGCGTAAGGTATTAAGAAGCAGAACAATTTCCCTAGAAACTAGGAAGAGAATACTGGATGCTACGTTCTGTCCGTTCTTCAATATGGCAGTAAAATCTGGAAAATACCATCAAAGATGAAGGAAAAACTTAAAGCAACTGAAATGTGGTTCTACAGAAGGATGCGAATATCATGGATTGAGCATGTGAGTAATGATGACGTCTTGGAAATGATGGAAATAAAAAGGAAATTAAAACTGAGCATCAGAAAGAGACAGCTGAAGTTCCTGGGACACGCAATGAGGAAGAAGGGTTTGGAGAATCTGATACTAACCGGCCAGATAGAGGGGAAAAGAGACAGGAGAAAGCAGCGGACAACATATTTAATGGACCTGAGCAGGTGGATTACAGAACGGGGGTTGCGTGGTGTAGAAGGAGAAAGCGTGCTCAGAGCCACCAAGGATACGGAAACGTGGAAGACCATGATTGCCTACGTCCTGAAGGGACAGGGCACATAGAAGAAGAGAAGATTCTAATACATTTGGTTGAACCTACCTTTTTTATTTTTGTGTCTTTCTTCCTGGTTCAAACAGGCCACAACAACTTGGCAACGAAGATTTCGCTACAACAAATACTTAGGCCGGTAGATGAAAGTAAGTAAATATGCAAAACACTCTCTGTATCAAAGCGAAAGACAATTTGACTCACATTATCCAACCACGTCCCAATTTCAATATAACTTTTATTAAGAAAGAAAGACAGAAAGGAATACGGGATGATAGAATTGTTAACGTCTGCTAATGCCTCATAAATAATAGACTGTTACATTTTATCACATGGAAAGAGGGGAAAAGACAATATTTGGTTTTAGTGAGAAAAAGTAAGAAAGAAAGAAGTGACGATAGTCGTGTTTAATGATAGTTTCAGTGAAATGGAAAAGTTTTCGATTTCAAATCTTTTAACTTGTACTTATGATTATTATGACAATATATTGTTAAGGTTGTTAAGATCAAATCTTTAACGGCGCAATAGAGGAATTTCTACGGATATTTTTGTCGTAGAACTCGCCATGAACTTCATTGGCTTAAGAATTCATACTTATCAGAAAGTTAGAATAGACCAATCGTAAAATTTTTAAGGGTTTTTTTCATTTCACATCAGACCAGCGATATTACCACTTGTGAGAAAAACTAGATACAGGGATTATGAGTAAAAGATAAAAGATAAATGAGTTTCAAGAAAATGGCATTTCAATTTTTGGAGACTGAAGGAACTAAATGGAAGAGAGTTCAAAAATGGGAACAGCAAAAAAAGAAACTGTTAGAAGTGGGGGTTACATTTAACTATTTCAGCGGCAAAAAAGGGTGGAACCTTGATGTCAATCTAGTAGGACGATCAAGTTCACGCTAACAGGATATCAGGGGCAAAGATCAGCAGAGCAGTTTCCATAAAAGGATTTGTAGAAAATTCACAGAGAATCAACGCCACGGCGATCAGAAAGTGACTGAAGCCGAGATGCCAAGTCATATTGCAGATCCTTCATTGGATTTTGTCTAGAACATCGAGATGAATAGCAAGAGCACCCGACCAGATATGGCAACAGTATTTAATGCACGAACGCATGGTAGATTTGTAAATATGCGAAATGGATTCTGACGAAAATCTTGAGATGAATAACAAGAGCACCCTACCAGATATGGCAACAGTATTTAATGCACGAACGCATGGTAGATTTGTAAATATGCGAAATGGATTCTGACGAAAATCTTGAGATGAATAACAAGAGCACCCTACCAGATATGGCAACAGTATTTAATGCACGAACGCATGGTAGATTTGTAAATATGCGAAATGGATTCTGACGAAAATCTTGAGATGAATAACAAGAGCACCCTACCAGATATGGCAACAGTATTTAATGCACGAACGCATGGTAGATTTGTAAATATGCGAAATGGATTCTGACGAAAATCTTGAGATGAATAACAAGAGCACCCTACCAGATATGACAACAGTGTTAAACGCACGGATGAATGGTAGATTTATAAATGTGCAAAATGGATTCTGACTAGAACCACGAGATGAATAACCAGAGCACCCAATGAAATATGGCAACAGTATTAAATGTACGGAAAGCTTGTAGATTTATAAATGTGCAAAATGGATTCTGACAAAACCTCGAGATGAATAACAAGAGCACCCTACCAGATATGGCAACAGTATTAAACGCACGGATGAGTGGTAGATTTATAAATGTGCAAAATGGATTCTGACAAAAACCTCAAGATGAATAACAAGAGCACCCAATGAGATATGGCAACAGTGTTAAATGTACGGACCAATGGTAGATTTATAACTGCGTAAAATGGATTCTGACAAGAACCTCGAGATGAATAACAAGAGCACCCAATGAGATATGGCAACACTGTTAAATGTACGGACAAATGGTAGATTTATAAATGTGCAAGACCGAAGTTTGCTAGCTATAGATTTTTTTTAAATCATGTCACCCCAAGCAAGGCATTCCACTGCCACTATAGCGCAGGGGGTTACACAGGGCGATAGACGAGTTAATGCAGCTAAAGTTTTGTTGTTGTCGTTCTGCTTCGGGGTCCATTGAAAAGATGAGACCAAAGTAGCACAGTCTTTTTATTTTTTTATTTTCGTTAACTCTACTGCATAAATGTCATTTTAATTTCAGGTGCTTTTTATTGAAACTCCAGTCTCTCTTCACTGTTCTCCAAAATGTTAATCTTGTACCAGTAGCGTAAGGTGCCAGTGTATTTTGCTTATAATTAACGAAACCTTTGTAGATGTTTTTAACGTAACAGATAAAAAGAATTTCACAAAAGATTGCAATACGTATAATTGGAAAAATGAGTAAACATTCTCACAATAGCCAAGAATCCAACAATATATGTCATTATATGTTTTAATTTATGTTATCGATAAATGGTTGCATTAATATCAAAAGTAGTCACTATTCGGAACATGTGCTAGTTTTGCCAACCAATTTTCAGCAACATTGGTTATGCAAAGAAAACAAAAAAAAAGAGTACTGGATTGCTATGTGATGTCAGTTCTACAATATGGCAGTGAATGCAGGACAATATCATCGAAGATTAAGGAAAAACTTGAAGCAACTGAAATGTGGTTCTACAGAAGGATGCTGGATATAAAGTGGGGGATCAGTTCCATATTACAATCAATATATAAACTGATCCCTCACTTTGTGGTCATATCAGTTTCTATACATTTATATTCCTGAGGTCCAAAAGCACAAGGATGCATTCCAGGAGTTGAGAAGAATATTAAGAAACAGGACAATTTCACTAGAAACAAAGAAGAGAGTACTGGATTGCTATGTGATGTCCATTCTTAAATATGACAGTGAATGCTCGACAATATCATCGAATATGAAAGAAAAACTTGTTGCAACTTAGATGTGGTTCTACAGAGGGATGCTGCGATTATCATGAATCGATAATGATGTTTTGGAAAGGATGGAATCGAAGAAGAAATTAATACTGAGCATCAGGAAGAGACAACTAAAGTTCCTGGGACATGCAATGAGGAAGAAGGTCTTAGAGACCCTGATTCTAACAGGCCAGATTGTTATATAAGAATAAATAACTCAACAGGAATAGGTTAATTGTTGTATTCCGTGAAAATAGTATTTACAAAGGTTATTAGTATCCAATACAAGAATAAAGGTTAATCGTCTCAACCGTCGTAAGACGTAGTATGAGCAATGGGTACTTCCGGGTCGTCACCGGAAGTCTACGACTGACTTGTCGATCGGCTGCTCGGCACACTCCCCTACGTAGATGCCACCATTACTTTAGATAGTAATGGAATAGTCCATTATAGCCGAATAGGCGCGGGCATCCCAACACCCCTCCTAAGACTTTTGCTTTTTCGGATCCACTGTTAACTGGTGCGTCGCTTTCCTTTTTCTGGTGGATTTTCTATTATTTACTTCTTGCCCCTGAGGCATCTGTAGCTGAAATGTGTCATACAGATCTTCTCCATTTTCGTCCCACCTTTGAGACGCGACAGTTGTTTCCTCCGAAAGCCTTTCTTTATTTGGTTCACATGCCTTTTGTGTACAAATTTTGGCCCTTGAACCATATAAAGCATGTTTCCTACGCGTTCTTTTATTTTCCCTGGCATCCCAGAAGCAGTATTATTTTTGTAATTCCTGAAATAAACTTTTTCATTTATCAAGAATCTTCTTTTTTGTGTGCTCACGATGGGTATATCCACTTTCTTCGTCGGATTAATTTGTCGAAAACCGATCGCACCTTTCTCGCGAACATCAGTTCGGCCGGCGACAATGCTGACGGCGCGGCTTTGTTCTGTGTAATTCTATACACTTGCAAAAATAACTGCAAAGCCTTTTTCGTGGGTGTCCCTGTTGCTTTTCTTAGTGCTCTTTTCAGGGTGTCCACGAACCTTTCCGCTAATCTGTTTGAACGTGGGTGATAAGGTGGGGTTTTTATGTGTTCCACCTGAAACGTTTCGCAAAACTCTTTGAAATCATTCGACGTTTAATTGCGTTCCGTTATCGGTCACAATTGTGTCCACGACACAAAATCTCGCAAATAGCTCGTGTAGTCTGCTTATAGTGTTTTCCGTCGTGTGTCGCTTCATTTGGAAAACCTCAGGCCACTTGCTATAGCTATTTACTATTATTAAATAATATATTTTCCCAATCGAACCGGCAAAATCAATATGTACTCTTGACCATGGTCTGTCTGTTTTAGGCCAGGGTTTCTGTAATACCTGCGGCGATTTCGCCGCAAGAGCACAACCTTCACATTTACCAACCATGGTCGCGATGTCTGAGTCCATGCTCGGCCAGTATACGTAAGACCGCATCAGGCTCTTCATCCGGTTCACTCCTGGATGTCCCGTATGGAAGTCTTTTAGAATTCTTTTCTGTAATACCTTGGGCATCACTACTCTTTCACTAGATAATAATACATTGTCACAGATTGAAAATGTTTCTGAAATTCGCTGGTCCTTTTCCGTTAGCTTTGTTTTTACATCCTTGATGTATTCATCCTTTAATGCTTCCTTCTAGATGTCTGATAATGACACAAGTAATTCTCTGATAGTTTCCGTAAGCGTATTTTTTACTTCTACTTCAGATCTAAGTGCCGTTATTACCGTGTCCTCCAAAAGTTCACTAGATTTTGGAATGAGCCTAGACAACCCATCTGCGTGCCCAATCTTGCCTGATGGTAGGTATTGTAAGTTGAAGTTATAATTTAATAGTAAGGTACCCCATCTCAACAACCGGTTCGCAGTATACGTGGGGAGTCCTTTTTGGAACCGTAAATGGTTAACAGTGGTTTATGATCCGTCTGAAGTGTAAAATGTCTCCCATGAATATATCTATGGAATTTGGTAACCGCGAAAATTATTGCCAATGCTTCCTTTTCAATTTACGAATAGCTACGTTCAGCCGGCAGTAGTGATCTGCTCGCATGTGCGATCGGCTTCATTTCTCCGTCCTTACACCTATGTAAAATACATGCGCAAATCCCGTATGTGCTGACATCGCAAGCTATTACGATTTCTAACTTAGGATCGTTATGAGTCAAAAATAAATCTGATGTTAATTTGTCTTTGATTTCTTCAAACGCTTGCTTGCATTCCTTTGACCAGCACCATACTTTGTCTATTTTCAGTAATTCAATTCAACGGCGCACGCAACTTATGTAGATTCGGGATGAAATCTTGATAATAACTCACCAAACCCAAGAAGCTTTGTAGAGTTTTCACGTCTTTTGGTTCCGGCATGTTCCGAATCGCATAAGAGCGATTAGGATCTGGTTTCTTACCATCTTTATTCACAACATGGCCTAGGTATTTGATTTCTTTTAACAAACAATCACATTTATTCTCCTTGACTTTAAAACCATCATTGCATATTCTCTTGAATACTTTACGCAGATGATCTTTGTGTTCCTCGACCGTTACACTTTTGATTAAAATATCATCGAGGTATGCAATAGCGAAGTCTAGTCCAGCTAACATATTGTCTATAGTCTGTTGGAAAACCGCTGGAGCCTTTTTTATCCCAAACGCCAACCGTTCGTATTTGTATAATCCCTTATGGGTATTTATACACAATAACTTAGAACTTTCATTTTCAACCAGGATTTGAAGATATGCCTCACTGAGGTCGATATTTGTGAAAAACTTCCCCCCATTTAGCCTAGAAAATACTTCCTCTGGGCTCGGTTGAGGATAATGGTAGTCCTCAATGGCGTTATTCAACCCAGTAGAGAAATATATATCCCCCGACTTCTTTTTCACATAAACTGCTGGCGCGGCCCAGTCACTATATTCGATTTTTGACAATACGCCTAATTTCTCTAATCTCTCCAATTCAGCGTCAGTTTTGCTGATAGCCGCATAAGGCGCATTTCTTTTCTTCTTGAATACAGGTGTCACGTCTTCTTTTAATTTAATTCTTGCAGTCGTTTTAGTACACCTGCCTAATCCTTCTGCAAATACTTCGGGGAAATCTTTCTTTAACTCCGCCTTCAATACTTTTATATCGTCAGTCGTGTCTTTTATATTCTTGCAATAAGCACTTATGGGCAGATCCCACAAATCAAACTCATTAATCCAATCTGTCCCAAACAAATTGTTTGTTCCATTCATGACGAACATTTTTAATTTTTTAGTTTGGTTATTAAAGTTGACATTGAGAATCAGTTCACCCTCGAATTTGATTTTCTTTCCTGTAACTGTTTTCGCAACTTTATTCGCCTTCCTCAAGATTGGTTTATTCAGCATTCGCCACGGTTTTGTGTTTATTATACTTATGTCAGATCCACTATCGAGCTGCATTTTTACTGTCTGTTTGAGTATTTTTACCTCTAAAAATTTCCTAATACCGTGATTTTTCTCATCCGATCTTGATATTTTTACTTGCGTTTTAGTTCTAAATCTACATTTGGCCTTTTTATGACCTTGCCTGTTACAGTTTCTGCAAGTTTTACGTCTAAACGGGCAGTTGCTATACCAGTGCCATTCGCCACAGCCATAGCAAGCTTTTGGAGGGTTTTTTTTTTCAAATTTTGTCCCACCCACCATAGGCGAGTGATTCTTTTGTCTCGGAGACAGAGACCGGAAATGTGACTTCCGTTTTACTTTTTTAACGTTTGCTACTGCAGATTCCTGAATTTTCTTGGCGTCTTCCTTTATGCTTACGCATTTTTGACAAAAATCCGCCAAATTTTGGAGTGAGATATCCTGCTCGCTTTCCAGCTTTGTTAAAATTCTCCTCCTCATTTCACTGTCTTTCCCCGACACTAGGCCTTGCACAAAAATTAGGCATTTAAAATTATCTGCTGATAGTTCCGAAAGCCTAAAATCATCACAGTTGTTGTTGACAACCGAGGCGAACGTTGTATAGTCTTCGTCCTCGTTTGTTTGTAAATTTAAGCACTTCCACCTTTTGTGAAACAAGAACAACCTTGGACTAAATAATTCCTTCAGCAGACCTACTGCTTCGTTAAATTCCAGGTCCCTTGTTTTTCTTGGTAGAATAAAATCTGTGAACTTATTGTGTTCATAAGTCCCTAGTTTTCTGATGAGCAGTCTAATCTTTTTTTCAGAAGACCGGGACTTGCAATCAATTTCATAGAAATCCTGGTACCGATGATAATATCTCTCGAACGTTTTATCCTCGTCCGGATTATATGTAAAACTTTCGATGGTTGACCAGATAGTATTTTGCGAAAAAGTACTATCGTCCGAGTTTTTATTTTTTTCAAGAATTACTTCCCGTAAGAGCTCTTGCATTTCTATGCTCTTTTTTGCATTTTCTTCCTGCAATTTTTGTTGTTCTTCCTGAAATGTTTGTTGTTTTTTTTCTCACTATCCAACTGCATCTGTAACATTTTTTCTTGCAATTCCATTTACTTTTCGTCGTTTCTATCTTGTATTTCTATTTGTAGTTTACGAAATCTTTCTTCGCTTTCTCTTTGTTGTTGCATCTGATAATTTATCAGTTCCAACATGGAAGCTTGAAATTGTTCCATTTTTTCTTTTTTCCAGAGAACAGAACTCAAATATATATTTCTCTCTTTTCACAGAGGGGAGGGTCACAAATTTCAACCCAAAAGTTTTTCGCAACAACAGAAAAATAGCAAAATGTAACGTGCGATTTCTTCGCTGTGTATACGACTTTACCGCGTACTTTTGCTTTTTTCTTTTTCGTCGTAGTTACAAATTTTCCTGTGCTCGACGAGTGAAAAAAAATTCCCCGTTTGCTTACTAAGAATCAGTCTTTCCTCTGAGTAACAACTCTCGTTGCCACTGTTCTGCTGTGGCACAAGTTTGTATTTTTCTTCCACGTCAATTCGACAATCTTCTTCCACGTCTGTTCGACAATCTTCTTCCACGTCTGTTCGACGATCCTCGTCGCCACTGTTATGTCGTGAGTAAGAATAAATAACTCAACAACAGGAATAGGTTAATTGTTGTATTCCGTGAAAATAGTATTTACAAAGGTTATTAGTATTCAATACAAGAATAAGGGTTAATCGTCTCAACCGTCGTAAGAGCAATGGGTACTTCCGGGTCGTCACCGGAAGTCTACGACTGACATGTCGATCGGCTGCTTTACATACTTTACATATTAATGGAATACTCAATTATAGCCGAATAGGCGCGGGCGTCCCAACACAGATAAACGGAAAATGAGACATGGGAAAGCAGCGGATAACATATTTGAAAGGCCTGAGCAGGTGGATACGGGCGTTGTGTGGTGTAACATGAGAACGCGTGCTAAGAACCACCAGGGATAGGGAAACATGTAAAGCCATGATCGCCTACGTCCTGAAAAGACAGGGCACATATAAGATGAAGACAAAGAAGGTGCCAAACTGATCTACTATACTGGGTAGTCGACAAAACTGAAAACGAACAACATGCATGCACGAAATCAAATATATAAAATGAAGGCAATTTAGCCCTCACACCCTGCATATGAGTTCAGATCAAATATACAAGGTAACCAAAACATTTCTGTCCGTTTTTGATTACTCATTGAATGAAGTTGAAACATATACGAGATGTGTGTAGCAATTGTTTTTAAATTCAGACAGCCTGAAGTAGGAAGAGCAGACGTTATAAGCCGGACATTTGTGAAGAGGACGGAAGTGTCTAGAAATCTCGTTAGGGGCTGTTTGCTTTACGACTTCAAAGTGGGCTTATCAGCAGCTGCATCAAGTCGCCAAATATGTCAAGCATTCGGGGATAATGTTGTGGATGAACGTACTGATTTGTCTCTCCATGATGAGCCTCGCAGTGGACGACCACAGGTCTTGAATGACGGCGTCCTGAAGGCGGCCATTGAAGAGAACGTGTGGTGAACTTGCAAGACAATTCAACATTTCCGACGAAACAGACTTCACCTGCACGGCCTAGGTAAGACATACAAACTGAGCAAGTGGGATCCGCAAACGCTGTTAGAGATCCACAAGGGAGAATGAGTGGCAGCCTGCGTAGGCTACTTTCTTGCCACCATACCGCATCCTTATTCAATCAAGTGCTTACCAGTGATGAAAAGTGGGTTCTGTACGAAGCTACCAAGCTTTCTAGATATTGTTTGTCTCCTCAGGATGCTGTCCCTCATACTGCAAGACAGGTGGACAGGTCGTCAAGTGGTTCATTATGAACTGCTACGCACGGACCAAACGGTCACTGGAGACCTATACTCGCAGCAATTAAAACATGTGCAACAAGCATTGCGTCAGAAGGAGCCAGCACTGGTGAATCGCAAAGGTGTGCTTTTCCTCCATGACAACGCCAGGCTGCATGTTGAGCGAGTGATCAGGGATATCATACAGCAACTTGGGTGGGAGACTTTGTGCCATCCACCTTATTCACCTGACCTTGCGCCATTCGATTACCACCTCTTCTACTCCCTGGATAATCATCGTGGGAAATGCTTCACCAATGAAGCAGACTTTCGCAAAGCCCTCACGGACTTCTTTGCGTCAAGGGCATTGAACAGCTAGAGACACATTAGCAGAGGGCGCTGGATGCCGATGGCGATTACTTCGAAGACGAAATATAAGTTACAAATACTGAGAAGCCTTTCATCTTTTTCCTTTAAAAACGGACAGAACTTTTTTGGTTACCTTGTAGTTCCAGCATGGATCGAAATTTTATGAAATTATACGTTAATGAACCAAATAGGAAACATTTATCTATCTATCTTATTTCACTTTCCCTAAAGGTTTATCGGAAAGTGAGATATGGAGAGAAATGCAGTGAAATTCGGGTATTTTTACTTTTGCATATTTTTTATTTTCATTTGTCAATCAGGTTTCACTTGTGTTCGACTTGTCAATCAATGCAACGTTGGTTTAAGAAGACTTTATAACAAGTACAATAGGTCTGAACCCTCATAATCTCATTCTCTGATGGAGCATGAATAAATATGGAACATGTTAGATTGATAAACATTTCCTTTATTTATTTAATAGTTTATATATATATATATATATATATATATATATTAAAGAGGTTGTGTTTTAACTATTTTTGGCACAGATATATCTAAAGAAACAGCGGTCGAATTCGAAATGATCAAATTTGATTAGGAAACATTTTAACCCATTAGCGATTTCCCTATTGAATTATACCAATTCTGTCCACTTGTAGCGTTCTCAAGAGAATTGTTATACTGCGAACAGCACAAAGTGATGTTGAATTAATATTGGATAAAGCATCCATTCTTAACTCATGAATAATTGCAACGATTGCTGAATTTTTATTTACGAAAGCCCAAATCGTTATTTTCAAAGCCTTTCCCAAAGCACAGAAATCATTCAATAATTTATTAGTTTGGCATTGGTTAGAACAAAAACATTTAACAACTTCAGTTGCCAAAAAGAAACTGTCTCTCCCTAACTTTCTATTCTTCCAAAGTTATTAGAGGCATTTACTTTAACTCCATGTTAGAGAAATCATAAAAGTGTAGTTTCTTTTTTAATCGTTTCATCCCATGCAACGCCCAACATGTGAGCAGGAATTACAGTGAGAGGCACAGTGGGTATTGAAGAAATGAGAAAAAAAAGAACGGAATTCAAAAAAAGATATAAGATGACTATTGACGTTGCATTTAAATTTTCAGATATTGTAGTAAACAGGGAACTAAATAAACGGAAGAGAATTCCACAGGCGGAAAGTGCGAGAAAAGAAACTGTTCGTATAGAAGTGTAAGTGCATTTAGCTATTTCAATATTTCATTATGGTGAGAACGCAAGAAAGAAGTGCTTCAACGAAAACCACGAAATCTAAAAGAATGGAATGTAATAGTGTTATATATCGACAAACAACAAACACGCACATATATAAAAATATAAAGTTGTATTTTTATTAATGACGATGAACCGTGTAGAATAGGGAACAGAGAATTGAGAGAGCGCGCTTCTAATGGGTTGACGGGAGTGTAGTCTTATCTGTTGTGTCTCTCTCTTCACCGGCCGATCTCTGTTGCTCCTCTACTGGCGAATCCGTGTGCCGAGGTCTTTTTATAATCTTCCAGAACCGGGACTTTTTCTTCCGGTTTTGCCTCGCCCACGCACGCCCACGTAATTCTCAGAGACACCTGTTCTGTTTGCCTCTGTAGTTATTTCCGCTGCTGCCGGAAATAAGGTCAAAAGACATCCGTTCCTTTCAACGACCGGAAACACCCTCGCTTGCATCAGACTTCCTCGGGTGGGGCCAGATTGTTATATTACAATAGTTAACAGTGTTTGTGTATTTGTAATTTTTAATTCTTTAAGCAAAATGTTATAAGGGGGTTACAGGGTGTGAAAGTGAAAGAGAAGACTGATTGTAAGAGGTTTGAGGAAAGAAGAAATGATAAATGGAAATCAAGAAGATGGAAGATGGCGATCGACGTTGCATTTAAAATACTGGAGATAGTAGCTGTCAGGGAGCAAGGAAACGAAAGGGAGTTCCATTGGTGGCAAGAAAATTTAAGTAGAAGTTGCGGTTACATTTAACTATTTCGATGCGAGACCCCCATTAGTGTGCAGCGTGTTATAGTGAGAGGAAGGACTGGGTACAGGAGGAATTGAAGAAAGGATAAAAAATTGATGAGATTCAAGAAGATGGAAGATGGCGATCGACGTTGCATTTAAATATTCAAATATTGTAGCGATAAGGGAATTAAGTAAACGGAAGGAAGTTCCACAGGGGGGAAAAGCGAGAAAAGAAATTTTAGGCGTAGAAGTGTCGGTTACATTTAAGTGTTTCAGCAGTACAAGAGTAAGACCTAATCCAAAACAATATGAAATAGAGAAAATTATTAATTTTAAATTAACATTATGTGCTAAAATTCTTAATGACATTTTTAAATCATTTCACCCCAAGCAAGGTGGAACCGCCACTATTTGGAATGCGGTTACATTCAGATAAAAAAAAAAGAGATACAAGGGATGTCGAAAAAGGGTAAGAGAAGAAAGGGAATACAGAATAAGAAAGTTGGTAATTGACATTGAATTTCAGTTTTTGGAGATTATAGCTATCAGAGAAGCAAGTAAACGGACGGGAGTTACACAGACGGATATGCGAGAAAAGAAACTGTTCGAATAGAAGTGGTGGTTACATTGAACTCATTCAACGGTGAAAGGATGTCAATCTAGTAACACGCTCAAATTCACGTGGAAAAAGTTCATCAGAGCAGTTGCCATGTAGAAAAGACAGCGAGAAAACACACCACGTCAGTAAAAATATGTCGAGATGCCAAGTCAGTACTGATAACATTGCAAGTTCTTGTTTGGATTTTGTTGAGAACCTCAAAATGAATAAAAGTTACCACCAAACCAGATATGCAACAGTATTCAATGCACGAAATAAATGTTAGGTTCAAAAATGTGTAAAATGGATTTTGACGAGAAAAACTTTCTGGTCCGACACAGAGTCCAAAACTTTCTGGTCCGACACAGAGTCCAAAACTTTCTGGTCCGACACAGAGTCCAAAACTTTCTGGTCCGACACAGAGTCCAAAACTTTCTGGTCCGACACAGAGTCCAAAACTTTCTGGTCCGACACAGAGTCCAAAACTTTCTGGTCCGACACAGAGTCCAAAACTTTCTGGTCCGACACAGAGTCCAAAACTTTCTGGTCCGACACAGAGTCCAAAACTTTCTGGTCCGACACAGAGTCCAAAACTTTCTGGTCCGACACAGAGTCCAAAACTTTCTGGTCCGACACAGAGTCCAAAACTTTCTGGTCCGACACAGAGTCCAAAACTTTCTGGTCCGACACAGAGTCCAAAACTTTCTGGTCCGACACAGAGACCCAACCATCCTAGCAGTAGATGCAGCTATAGATCCGATATATTCGTTCCACTTTACGTCAGTTGAATCCAGATTGAGGCCAAGGAGGCGCAGTGTGTTGCTCTCAAGGAGACTTGCATCGAGAATGCTGATGGATGTAAATTTCTCTATGGTGGTTAAAGGACAGCAGCTTTGTTTTGGAGGTATTATTATTTACAGACATTTCCTGCCCCAGTTAACAAGAGATTTGAGATCAGTTTGAAGAGCAGCAGCGAGGCTTACTTTGACAATTTTTCTATTGAGATATGAGTAAATGTTGGTACCATTTGCCTATATGCCAACTTGGGAATTTATGACGTCAGGAAGATCATTAAAAAATAAAACAGAATCGGCGTAGGACCTAGAATCGACCCTTAAGGGACACCCGAGATCAAGTGAAAGGATCTGGAAGCAAGCCCCGTTCAACACTGTCTTCAGTTAAAGATTTGATACAAACGGAAGGCCAGCATGTCAAACCCTGTCAGAAGCTTTCGAGATACCCTAAGCAACAGTTCGAGTTTTACCGTTATTATAAAGAACACAAATTTACATTGTATTCCGGATAATAATGGGCTAACATTAAATGTAATACTGTAAAGTTTACAATACTACACTTACATTTAAACTACCGGCCATAATTATTAGGCAACTTTAGTGTTTTAATAAAAAAGATGTATTTCATACGACTTTTTAGTATTTATTGCCAAGTGAATAATTGTAAATGAAAACAGAATGGTTCTTTTGTTAATACTGCACAATATGTGCATCAAATGAATATATAAATATCTAATAATTACCTATATTACAATTTCATCAATGAAAGAATGAAAATAAATTAGGATGATTTGGATGAGTTCATCTTTGCTTCCTTGCCTTGTAAAATTTTGGAAAGTAATAATAAAAAAAGAACGATTCTATTTTTATTTAGAATTATCCACTTGGCATTAAACACTAAAAATAGTATGAAATACATCATTTAGTTTAAAAATATGGGGTTGCCTAATAGTTATGGCCGGTAGCGTATATATAGACATATATAGCAAATCTAGAGGGTGCGATGGTTAAATTATCGCTATTTGCCTTGTAAAATTTTGCAAAGTAATAATAACAAAAGAACCATTCTATTTTTATTTAAAATTATCCACTTGGCAATAAATACCAAAAATAGTATGAAATACATCATTTAGTTTAAAAATATGGGGTTGCCTAATAGTTATGGCCGGTAGCGTATATATAGACATATAGAGCAAATCTAGAGGATGCGATGGTTAAATTGTCGCTATTTGCCTTGTAAAAAATTTTGCAAAGAAATAATAACAAAAGAACCATTCTATTTTCATTTAGAACTATCCACTTGGCAATAAATACTAAAAATAGTACGAAATACATCATTTCTTTAAAAAACTGGGGTGGCTTAATAATTATGGCCTGTAATGTATATCATACACCGCATTCCTTAACATTGACTTGACTAGGCTGAATTTTTGGTTAATTTTTAGGACCTTCCAACTCTTACTGAGTTATTTAATCATTAAATGTCCTATGGAGCTGGTTTGGTTTGTTTAACGGCATATCAACGTTTTATGGGTCATGCCAAAATTTTATTTTCTCTTGGGATTTTCATTTTTTTTTTTTTTTCATGTTTTGACCCCCAGTGTGTGGTTCCCTACATGCTCATAGCTGGGGACTTAACAGGTACTACTACCTTAATTTAATGTGTATTTACAAACGATAGCAATTAAGAGGTGGTTTCATACACCTCACAACCTACTGATCAGAGGACATGCTGATGGATGGAGTTTCTTTTTATGTCAAGCACGGTTGCATGGGGCACCTATTGCGAATCCGTATCAACTCACACAGACACACACAGGCACACAGGCTCACAAAAATAGACTATATCCTCAGTAATCATCATTCCTTACACTAATACCTACCTCTTGAAATTAAGCACACACACACACACACACACACACACACACACACACATATATATATATATATATATATATAACGAGAGAAACTGTTATAGAAGAAAAAGTGCGAGAATCCGTGACGGTTTTGTTTAAAGTGTAAATTTATTATTACTATTATTATTGATATTACTTGCTTTTTTGTATATTATATCAAGTGTCCATAAAGGTATTTGTGTCGCTACACGCGTTTCGAGTCTAAAGTCGACTCTCTTCAGGCGAATAAACTTGTAACTTCACATATAGAGATCTGTTTTTTCTTTCTGATGGTCAAAGTATCGTGTATAAATAAATAAGTCTCGTGGTGAGCAGGTCAGAAACTTCATATGCGTGTGTGACTGTTGGGTGTTTTCACACTCGCACGTTAAATTTCTTCTGTCACCTTCTTTGGTTATAAAAAGTTTCACTGACCTGCGAAATTTGATTTCGTCTTTATTCTTCGAAATTGTTTTCAGCTATTTTGATTCAATTCTACTCTACGTGTCGTCTAGTTCTTTTTGTTTTTATGATACTATTTAAATTCAGTGTGTGTCTGTGTGTGTGTGTATTGTCTTTTTTGTTTTTTTATCACGTTTAAATTTCGTGTGTCTGTGTGTGTGTCTTAAGTTTTTCATGTTGTTTTGTTGAGGGAAGGCTTTTACATTTTTTTATAAATATTTCTTCCTGCATCATGAGTGTGTGATAATCTGCATTTTGGTAGATAGGCATTACTCTGAATTTACGTCCACTACATTCATGTAAATGTTGCGCAACATAGAATTTCCTGTTATTGGCTAGTTTAATGTTTCTTCTGTGCAGGGTTACTCTTTTATTCAGGCCTTGTGTCTCACCCACGTATATTTTGGCGCATTCATTACATTTTAGAGCATAATTTACGTTTTCAGAGTTGCAGTTCAGATTTGTTTTTATTTTATTAAGCCAAAAGATGATAGCATAAGTAAAGAACAGATTTGAAACGTGTTTTTAATTTAACACGGTTCTTTTATTAAATTTCTTCATAAATCTGTTAATAAGAAAAGGATTTAAAAATATTTTTTTTCAATTTTTAAATCTGCGTCTTATTAACAAATCACCTGAAGACACCACATGGTAGAAACCTAGGTCGTGTAATAACTCGTTTACAAATGAAAAATATTAAAAATTCTGTTGAGTTGAGCTATATTTTTGGCATCAAGATTGTTGTTTTGTAGGTAGTTTAATGATAAAATGTATTTTGGTAAGCAGGGTTTTTAACGTAAAGTGCTCAATATCGAGGCGGAGATAGAGAGTTCATAGGTTTAATGCTGATAATGTCACTTTAACTGAATGCCGACTTCGAAGTTTTGTGAGTACACGATAATGATGTTTTCACTCATCAGGGCAGATTTTTTTTTCAAACGATATTTCAGGTAATAATTGGATAGGGTTGTTGTTTTAATTTCTAAAAATGTTTTAATATCGAATAGCATTGTTTTTTCTTTTCTAATGATGTATATTATAATCCTAATAAAAATTGTTGTTTTAATATCTAATATTATTCGTTTTAATTTCTAATAATAATACTATATTGATAAAGCAGTGCTTTTGCTGTATTTACTGTTGTTTAAAGGCAACATGCGGTTATTGAAACGTTTTCTAAAACACCTCGTCGTGCTATCATCATAGGATAATACGTATGTCAATTAATACATACATATATATATATATATATATATATATATATATATATATATATATAAAGTAGGTATATTTTGGCAGTATCTTTTCTTTTAAACAAGTTGTGTTAAACGATAGAGACAACATAGTCTTATATATTTTCTTTTGAATTTTTTCATAGTAATAATGTAAACAACATGTACACGTAAAGATATGTGCTCACGTAGATGTGTGAATTATATGGAATACTTAGTTGTTAAAGATTTTAAATACCGTAAAATTACGTTAGAGAATTTGAACCTCGAAGGAACTAATTATGTAAATTATCAAATTACTCAGTGGAAAAGTATTATTTACCTTAATTATATTTCAAATAAACCCTTTAAACACAACTCAGTACATGTCCAGAAACTTGGTAAGCTGTGCGATTAATACAAGGGTTTTAAAGAGGCACTACATATCAGAAGTAAAAAAACCTCTTATCAACCACCCTGCCTTTGAATTTAAAAAATTTTCATCACGTTTATTTATTTCCTTTTAAAATGTTGTAACACTTTTCCTGCTACAAGGCAATATTTAATTTTTAAACTGTAATATAGTCCCTGATGAGGAACGATGACGTTCAAATGTATTAGGAGAACCTTTTTACAATTTTTATACAAATATAATTTGGAAATAAAAAGCCTAATCAGAAAAAATTCAAATGAAAACATTTAAGACAATGTTGTCTCTTTCATTTAACACAACTCGTTTAAAATGTATATATATAAAATTAATAGCTCTGTTTACACTACATGGAGCTCAGTTTTATTAACACCCGAATAATACTTTTATACATATGTGTATTAGAGTACGTATATTTATTAATTCACACACACACACACACACACACACACACACACACACACACACACACAGATATATATATGTGTGAATTAATATATATATATATATATATATATATGGGCACCTCCGCGTGATGTAATGGTTAGCAAGATCCTCTTGCTAGAATCATTATGTCTGAGTAGTGAGTTCGATCCTCACTTGGTACCCCCTACATTCGACCGTGTGTCGCGTCTAAGCTACGTTTAGAAAATGCTCTTCATTCAGGTTTGGGGGTTGGGCGCTGGGCGCTGGGCTAACAAAACTGCCCTATAAGAAAACAGTTTATTACGGATACAGCAAAAACGATGCCCTACACACCAATGGGTGTAACGGAAAAGTTTATTTTTTTTATTATATATATATATATATATATATATGCTGTTTTGCTGTATCACAGTTCATAAGTATTGGTTAGACATCTAAGATTGAAACCTGACTGAATCGACACTCGGTAGAGGAAGGCGGTTATAGAAAATGTAATCACAGTATATATATATATATATATATATATATATATATATATATATATATATGTATTTCATTTGTGAATGAGTTATACGCAACCTAGGTTCCTACTATGTGGTGTCTTTAGGCGATTCGCAAATCGCCTGAAGACACCACATGGTAGAAACTTAGGTCGTGTAATAACTCGTTTACAAATTAAGAATATTCAAAAGTTCTACAATATAATAGTATTGAACAATTCTTAATACAACCGTGTGCTGGTCTAATTTAATTATGACCAAAAGCTAAATTATTTTATTACTACATATACATATATATAATTATAGAGTTATGTATCAATTTTACATTGCGATATGGAAATTTCTGTTTCGAGATAGGTTCTCATCATCAGGCAATGTTGATGTGGTTGTGCAGATGATTTACATTTAAATGACAAAATCTTTTGGTTTGCTGTGAATGTATGCGGGTCTTTTTTTTCGTGGTTAATCAGAATGGAGATTCACTTTGGGTTTTGACCCCAAAGAATACATGCTAACCAACTTTTTCCTCTTTTTTCCTTCTTCCTTTTTCCTCAATCCTATTCTTCCCTTGTTTGTTTCCCTTCCTTAATGTTTTACCTCCCATTAATTTGAAGTGCCATACGTGAAACACGTTCGAGCGATCATGTCTCGGAAGAGACATGACTGACTGGGAAGAAGATTATCCCGTAGTAGGTTGCCATTGCTTTCTGCGGTAGACTGGTTGCCGACCAAGGCTACAGAACCCACTCTGTCCTGTTATTTAACCCATAACTGGAAGGAATAGACAGATTAATACCTTTCCCAAGATTATTTTCGCGCAAGTGAATGCAATGAAATCAGCTGGAATTCGAACTCGGCTCCCCGATTTCTCGTTCCGAGCCGATCTCTAATGCACCACAACGCACATCCTTTCAGTCAGTTAAACGCCATACGAGATACACACTTGGGCGATCATGTCTCGAAAGAGACATGACTGACTGCGCAGAAGATTATCCCGCAGTAGGTTGCCATTGCTTTCTGTGGTAGACTGGTTGCCGACCAAGGCTATAGAACCCAGTCTGTCCTTTCCCAAGGGTATTTGCGCGTAAGTGAATACAATGGATTCAACTGGAATTCGAACTCGGCTCCCCGGTTTCTCGTTCCGAGCCGATATCCAATGTACCACAACGCACATCCTTACCAATCCCCTATTCTTTCCTTACTTATCCTTTTTAGTGTATTTGTTAAAGAAAAGATTTTTTTTAAAAAACCTAAACTGTAATTTTTTTGTTCAATCTATCTATTTGTTGTAAAGTTTTTTTTTCCATTATACAAAGGGGGATAATAATAAAATAATTTAGTTTTTGGTCATAATTATATATATATATAAGACCTTGAATAAGTTCCCACTGTTGTTTTTTTTTTTTAATCATGTCACCCCGAGCAAGACGGTAACGCCACTGATGCGCAGGGGGCTACGTAAGAGTGAAAAGATTGGAAAAGAGAAATCCGGAAACCACATCATAAACAGGGAACAAGGTATGAGCGTCTTCACCTGCTCAATAGATGTGGGTGGAGTGTGAACCGGGCGATAGTTTAGTCTATCTAATCCAATGGAAAAGAAAAAGAAAAAAAGAGTAAAAAGATTGGAAAAGAGAGAGCCGGAAACCACATCCTAAACAGGGAACAAGGGATGAGCCTCTTCACCTGCTCAATAGATGTGGGTGGAGTGTGAACCGGGCGATAGTTTAGTCTATCTAATCCAATGGAAAAGAAAAAGAAAAAAAGAGTAAAAAGATTGGAAAAGAGAGAGCCGGAAACCACATCCTAAACAGGGAACAAGGGATGAGCCTCTTCACCTGCTCAATAGATGTGGGTGGAGTGTGAACCGGGCGATAGTTTAGTCTATCTAATCCAATGGAAAAGAAAAAGAAAAAAAGAGTAAAAAGATTGGAAAAGAGAAAGCCGGAAACCACATCCTAAACAGGGAACAAGGGATGAGCCTCTTCACCTGCTCAATAGACGTGGGTGGAATGTGAACCGGGCGATATGAAAAGTAATGCTTTACTTCCCAAAATTAGTAAAAAACATGCAACTTAGAGTATTGACTATCGGTAGCTAATATTTATATAAAACTTACTTGCCAAAATATCTTTTTTATTTGCAAAACCACTGAAAAAAGAAAAATCCTGGAATTAAGCATGATAACAACTCAATATATATATATATATATATATATATATATATACAGGTTGTCCCAAAAGTCGCACACCATCCAGATTTTTATAAATTCACAGAAGATTTACGAAAGCTGGTGTTTCAAATTGATATGGCAATAAGCAGATTATTCTCCCACCACAACCAAGCGTACTGTAGCGGGTATTCCCAATCAGTCACCCATCTAAGTACTGAACCAGCTTAACGTTACTTAAATTCAATTTACAATTGCAACCCATGATTTATTACACCACCAACACATCCAGGCTTACAGTACCTTTTATACTCAATGAGTCACCCATCTAGGTAGTGACCAGGCTTAAACTTACTTAACTCCAATTTCCAATTCATCATCCATTCCATCACCTACACATCCAAGCTTACAGCACCTGGTATACTCAATGAGTCACCCATCTAAGTACTGACCAGGCTTAACATTACTTAACTCCAATTTCCAGTTCCAAGCCATTATCCAGTACATCACTTACATATCCAAACAGTCACCCATTTAGGTACTGACCAGGCTAAACATTACTTAACTCCAATTTTCAATTTCAACCCCTTATCCATTACATCACCTACATATTTAATCAGACACCCATCTAGGTACTGACCAGGCTTAACATTACTTAACTCCAGTTTCCAACTTCAAGCCATTATCCATTAAATCACCTACACATCCAAGTTTACATCAGCTGGAATTCCCAAGCAGTCACCCATTTAAGTACTGACCAGGCTTAACATTACTTAACTCCAATTTCCAATTTCAAGCCAATTTCCATTACATCACCTACATATCCAATCAGTCACCCATCTAGGTACTGATCAGGCTAAACATTACTTAACTCCAATTTCCGATTTCAAGCCATTATCCATTATATCACCTACACATCCAAGCTTACAGCACCTGGTATTCCCAAGCAGTCACCCATCTAGGTACTGACCAGGCTTAACATTACTTAACTCTAATTTCTAATTCCAAGCCATTATCCATTACATCACCTACATATCCAATCAGTCACCCATCTAGGTAATGACCAGGCTTAACATTACTTAACTCTAATTTCTAATTCCAAGCCATTATCCATTACATCACCTACACATCCAAGCTTACAGCACCTGGTATTCCCAAGCAGTCACCCATCTAGGTACTGACCAGGCTTAACATTACTTAACTCTAATTTCCAATTTCAACCAATTATCCATTACATCAACCTACACATCCAAGCTTACAGCACCTGGTATTCCCAAGCAGTCACCCATCTAGGTACTGACCAGGCTTAACATTACTTAACTCTAATTTCCAATTTCAACCAATTATCAATTATATCACCTGCACATCCAGGCTTCTAGCACCCGGTATTCCTAAGCAGTAACCCATCTAGCTATTGAGTGATAGCAGAACCGGTATTTCATCGTGATATGGCCGTAAACAGTAATAAAACTTTGGGCATACATATATCTGCCTGTGTTCGTACGTTTTAAATCGCTTAAACGCAGCAAAAGAAAACATTAAAAAACAATAAATTCGAAAACGAAAGAAATGTTTCTTTTTGTCCATAAGCTAATTATTTTTCTTCCAATTTTAGATTTCTTGAAAACGATTTCTATTGCTGAAATCTGAGTATTAAATAATTTCGCCATTAAATCGAGCAGATTACTTTTTTTCAAATCTTTTATTAGGAAACGCATTTTAAAGAGAGAAAAATATCCATTAGCTGCAAGCAGAAAAAGAAATCTTACATTTCTTACATAACGCCGCCTTATACATCAGTTACACACGCATATATATATATATATATATATATATATATACATATATATACATTTATATATATATATATATATATATAAACAAATACTCTGTGTAGTGCAAGACTATTACTTTGAATTCAGAATATAATTCAACGTTGGTTCCACTTCCCATGTCTTGTCTTGAAATAAATTACACCTTCAATGTTATGATAATATTTTTGATATTTTTTATTTTAAGTGAGTTCACACCAAGCAACGCAGTAAAGCCACTAAGACACAAGTGATTAATAGGTGTGGAAAAAAAATTTCTGAAGCACCGCAAATAGCGGTTTACTTTTTCGAAAAATCAACGTTGACTGAAACACATGAAACTGGGAAAATGTTGCACAAGCGAAACGTGTGGTAGAAGAATCTGTCAGCATAGAACTTACGGTTACAGCAGGCCTACACAACTGTAAATTGATGAAGTCTCGACACTAGTCTATTACTCTGCTTAATGTTTTTTAGAAAATAGGCACCATAGCTAAGAATGTTAACATAAAATTATTTATAAAAAAAGGTGAATAGTAATAGTATCTGAAGCAGAGACCCCAGATCGGGACCAATAATACAGCTGATTTGTCTTTAGATTTTATAAAGAACATATATATAGATCTATATTAATGTATATTGGTCAGTATATTTTATTAAAAAACGACCAACGAGTCGTGCACGGACTTCCCATGTGTTTGTCGTCGGAAATTCAGGTCCCAAAAAGGAGCGAAGATTCACCTAACAAAAATGGGTTGTGCTTCTCTTGAAACGGTTCAGGAGCAGCGCTCTGACAACGCCGATAAGACGTCGGAAAACCAAAGAGAGGATGCATACCCAAGTGCTGGGGATATCCAAGCTGTTGAATCAAAGGATGGGACGCAACGCAAATTTCCAAGAATCAAATTTCCACCAACATCTAACTCGGAATTGTGGTGTATGCTAAACAAAATCATTAGCAAAACATTACTCATTCGTAATGATTTTCACGTTGCATTCTCAGAACGCAAGGTTTCCCGCTTTTTGAAATTTTTCGTTAATCTATTTGAGCACGTATATCTACAACACACTTTTATATCGTTATAATGGGGCCTCACATTAGTGAGCGGGGGCGGTGTGAAAGTGAATCCGTTGAGAGGAAGGCCCCGAAACGGTGCACATTCTCTCATGATGACCCCAATTTAAATATAAATTGGAGAGGATCACATTAAAAGAAATTTAATGAAGTCATATGCCGTAGAGAAGTTCGGTGGAAATGCCATTGGCATAAGGAACATTCAGCTCGCTTCAGGTAAGTTTTATAAATTGGAGAGGATCACATTAAAAGAAATTTAATGAAGTCATATGCCGTAGAGAAGTTCGGTGGAAATGCCATTGGCATAAGGAACATTCAGCTCGCTTCAGGTAAGTTTTATAAATTGGAGAGGATCACATTAAAAGAAATTTAATGAAGTCATATGCCGTAGAGAAGTTCGGTGGAAATGCCATTGGCATAAGGAACATTCAGCTCGCTTCAGGTAAGTTTTATAAATTGGAGAGGATCACATTAAAAGAAATTTAATGAAGTCATATGCCGTAGAGAAGTTCGGTGGAAATGCCATTGGCATAAGGAACATTCAGCTCGCTTCAGGTAAGTTTTATAAATTGGAGAGGATCACATTAAAAGAAATTTAATGAAGTCATATGCCGTAGAGAAGTTCGGTGGAAATGCCATTGGCATAAGGAACATTCAGCTCGCTTCAGGTAAGTTTTAGTTACTTTCAAGCAATTACCTTCATCATTAGATCTATATTAATGTATATTGGTCAGTATATTTCAGTAAAAAATTTCATTAAAAACGAACAACGAGGAAGATTTTAATAATTCTTGATTTAATTTAATTTAGTATTGTTACATGTTTCCTTTTTGCTGGAAATAAGGAATGTAAAAATGTTCAATAATTTTTGAGTTTCCAAATGCTGTCAGTCAATTCACTGGCCATTTTTAAGGGTGTTAATTTTTCGATGTTATTTTATCCTCATGTTTTCGCTGTAACGATTCTTTAATATTTTAAAAATAGGCGTTCTTTCAAAGCTATCACGTGACGCACGCGACGGTGCATTATGTGAGCGTCTGTCTATTTTTTATAAAAATTTCAAAATTTCATATCCACTCTAAAATAATTTAAGCTTAATGGAAAATTATTTGATATATAGTGTCTCTCCTATAGCGAGGTGCCTTTGTGATACCCTGTCGCGTGTGTCACATGATAGCTTTTTAAGAACGAGCTTTAAAAATACGATACAGTCAAAAAGACACAAAACAATTACTATATATATATATATATATTAATCATTTCACCCCGAGCAAGGCGTAAGTGCCACTGATGTGCGGGGGGCTACATAACTGAAAGAAAATTAATTAGAGGAGGGAGAAGAGGATTACAAAACAATTAGAAAGAAGCAATAGAAAGATGAAAATGCAGGTGTGATGACAATTGCAAGGGGGGAGAGAAAGGGATGGATATACGGGGTGGGAGAAGGGCTAGAGTCAAGTGGTTAGTAGATGAGTATTGACACTCATTTAAATTTCTGAAGATATAGTTATTATTTCTATATTTTCGTTCACGACGCTTGACACTAGATTTGAACGATGAATCGAATATTTTTAGGCATTTAAAACAACATGCCTGGCCACATACACAATTCCGGAACACCCTCGTTGAAAACACATCTATGCTTAAACAGGAAAACAATAAACAAAAATTCTTGAAGCTATATACATAAAACAGTTCAAACCTAACTTGAACAAGATAAACTATGAAATCTCCACAAATATCCTTAAATGCCTATAATTAATAAAGAGACCATTGGTTTATTTCAGTGGCTCACCATACTCAATATTTCTTGTTTTCACTCTCGTGTGGTCATGTGCGATGTCATGAGCTGTGATGCGACATTCACTTTCAGCGTTTTATATGCACGAGTTTGTTGTCGCTTAGAAATCTTCCATGAAAACAAAACCAGTTTGTCATTATCGTTTGTCCGTGGTTACAATATATAATGTAATTTGACATCTTTCAAAATAGCTTATGTAAGCCGAAAGCTTAGACTGGATTATTAAAAAATTATGTATCAATATTGTAATTTTCTTTTTTCTTTTATTATAATGCTATTAAGCTTATCAGAGAATATGAAAAAAAAACTACATAAAATAAATAGACAAAACTTGTCTGTATTATTTAATAAAAAATGCATTAATATAGTTTTGAGCACCGATAGTTTGGGCGTCAAGATTGTTGCTTTTTCAGTAGCTTTACTGATAAAAAGCAGTTTGGCAAGCAGGTTTTGATCACAAAGTGTTCGATATCGGGGTGGAGATAAAGCGATCATAGTTTAAGTGCAACGAATTTGTAAATTTAACGGAACAGGTTCGTGCCGACTTCGGTTTTTCGGGAAGACACTATTATTATCCGCTCATCGTGGTGTTTTTACGAAAAATCGAATTAAGTATGAACCTGTTCAGTTATAGTGACAAATTATTGGCAATAAAACTATATATACACTACATATTTATAAATATTTGATAATTACCTATATTGCAGTTTCATTAATAAAAGACTGAAGAAAATTTAGGGTTCATCTTTGCTTCCTTGTCTTGTAAAATTTTCCAAAGTAATAATAACAAAAGAACCGTTCTATTTTCATTTGGCAATAAAGACTAAAAGTAGTATGAAATACATAATTTCTTTAAAAAAAAGAAACTGGGGTTGCCTGATACGTTGGCCGGTAGTGTGTGCATAGATAGATAGATAGATAGATAGATAGATAGATAGATAGATAGATAGATAGATAGATCATGAAGAGACTGGGATAGATAGATAGATAGATAGATAGATAGATAGATAGATAGATAGATAGATAGATAGATCATGAAGAGACTGATAGATAGATAGATAGATAGATAGATAGATAGATAGATAGATATGAACAGACTGAGATAGATAGATAGATAGATATGAACAGACTGAGATAGATAGATAGATAGATAGATAGATAGATAGATAGATAGATAGATAGATAAGTATTTTATTTGAACATTATTTTTAATCCAAATATTAGAAAGAAATTAAATATGTCGGTTGTTAAAATTCGTTTCGTTAATCTTTTAATATTCCGTAATATATATATATATATATATATATATATATATATATATATATATATATATATAATCTTCTGCTGGAAAGGCAAGACTGTTTTGCTGTGTCACAGTTCCTCATTGCAGTTATATTATTATTGTAACTTTAAGCTGGGATCGAAATACGACTAATTTGTTATTAAACGAATATCTTACCACTAGGCTATGCGTCCACGGCAGAGCTTCACAGCGGGTTATTTAAAGGATGCAAACAAATCACGATGAGCGTTTAATTTGAGTGCCGAACAACAGCACAACAGCGTTTCATCTAGTAGTCAATGAACTTATCATAAATCATACATAGTCACCGTTCATCATGAAATCAAAAACCCTCTCTAAAGTGCTCTATCAACTAGCGAGAGCAAAGAAGATATATATATATATATATATATATATATATATATATATTTTTTTTTTTTTTTTTTTTTTTTTTTTTTTTTCAAATTAAAGTACCCCCAACCATTGTTACCTACGGGTGGTCCTTGGCCACCCGCAGGTTTCAGGCCACCTTGGCCACCTACAATGGTTTCAGGATTGTTCTTTTTTTTTCGCCTGATCAACATGAAGGAAAATTGGAATAAATGTAAGCAGAATATGATGTTTAAGTGCGTTTCTCTTTGTGTGCGAGGGTGTGTATATATCTCAGTGAGGGGGTGAATCAAATCTAATCTTACCACTCTAAGCCAAGCATGCCGCCATATTCCTGAACAGATGGAAAATTGTGACTGTGTTTACTACATTTTATGGAAGGGTGTAAACCGCTGGTGAACCGCGATTGAATCCTAAATTGCCAAGAAGTTTCGTATGGTATGTATTTCGGAAGATGGAAAAAAGTGTAGCTGACGGAAGATACATAAATCAATACCCAATCAGTATCGACTGTGTCTCCGTGGAGAGTGGGTATGATGTTGAAAGACCCGAAACCCATAATGAACCTCTGCTACAAGCACAGCTGATGATGTGTACTAAAGCATCCAACAGATGTATTTTACGAATATATATATATATATATATATATATATATATATATCAGAGAGAGAGAGAGAGAGAGAGAGAGAGAGAGAGAGACAACCGTTCAGATTGCAGAAAAAATGAAACTCGGATTACTATAAGGGCTATTCTTTCATATAATTTACCGATGGTAAGTGTTTTTTCCTCTCTCCAGGCAGTCTAGACAACGAGCTCTTTACATCGAGCTCTTTACTGAGTAGGTAAGTATGTATGTGTGTGTGTGTGTGTGTGTGTGTGTGTGTGTTTGTGTATGTGTGTGTGTAAATAGACAGATAGAGAGAGATAGAGAGAGATAGAAAAGAGAAAGAGAGAGAGAGGTACCTCCATTAAATCACTAAAAAACAGCATAGTATGAATAAAAAGGTTCGAAACTTAATAGAAACGAAATTTTTTCCATCAAAATGTTTGTAAAATTATTAAGAAGAAAAATCAAAGTAATTTTATATATTTTTAAAATTTCTTAACCCCCTTCTAATATGTTCAAAATTTTGGCAGAAAATTTTGTTTTGATTTGAGTTAGCGAGTAACGAAAACGTTACGACTGTTTACAACGGAAAACGTAATGATTATATAAATCAATGAAATTTTAATGAGTTTTAATTTTTTGTAATCTATAATTTTATAAGTTTAACACAGGACTTATTGGGGAATATGAATCATGTATTTTTTTATTTTAAATTTTGCAACAGTATCCGAAAATCTGCTCCGAAGATTAAAATAAAATATACAATAAAACTTTGATATTATTTAGTTTGATAAGCTTTTAATTGCTTGAATATAAAAAAAATTAGGACATTACAGTCTGAAGAAAAAAATTTCGATCTCTAACGAAAAATTGATTATTATATTGCCTATCGAAAATTGAAAAGCTTAAGTTTCAACAATCATATTTTTAAAATAATTACAAAAAAAGTTTTTATGCGTAAATATGTTCATTTTATGAAGTACGACGTTCCATAGACGTCATAACAAGTTTCCATAGGTGTCATATTGATTTTAGAAGTTAACAAATGTTTGGGATTATTCCCCTTACATGGAAAACCACAGAAAATAAAATATTCTTGAATGTCGTTTTTCTCCGAACACAAGGTATTGGATAAATACATAATAACATAATAGTGTAACGAAATATATATATATATATATATATATATATATATATATATATATATACTTAATAATGCAGTATTATAAAAATTAAATTAGATATTTTTACCATGCCTTAAACTTAATGATAACTTAATATGAAAAATACATCAGAAAAATATTAATAAATAACATAATATAACTTAGCTCAGTCATTTTAGTTTCATTCTTTCTTATTAAATTATAAAATTATTTTAAAAGAAATTTTTATATTTTAATTTTTATTTATTCAGAATGCATATTCAAATGTCAGGTTATAAAGGTAAAGTAAAACTCTATAAAATATTATATAATTGCTGAAAATATGTTAAATTTTTAATTTTACTATATATTTAAAACCAAATAAAAAAAATTAAAATTTGAAAATGTTCCGTTTTAAGCTACACAAAATTCTCACGTTTGGATCGCCATGCTTAGTGTTTTTGAGAGCTTCCGACTGTTATTAAATTATTCGTCACTTCCGATAACACCGATAAGAGGAGTACCGTAGTTTTATCATACATTTCTGGCAGTAAGCAAGTACTAACGTTTGAAATCAAGTAAAAGTAAGTCTCAATTTAAATAAATGACTTTAAAAACGTATCAGCGATGTATATTTTATTTTTGCAAGATTTTTAAAACAGAAATTTGGCTACTGTTTACAAAATGTGTCAATTGCTGTCAATCGATTAAAAATGGTGGAAAAATTCAAGGTTTTTTTAAAACACAAAATCTTTAGATATATATATGTATATATAAATACAAATGCAAATTTAGCATTTTCTTTCGTAAGCCTTGAACTTAATAACTCAAAAAGAAAGGATTCTTGGACTACAGTAAATGTAGTTTGATTCATCCTGTACATGTGCGTGTGTGTGTGCATATATATATATATATATATATATTAAAAAACAAAAACTGCTGATGCAACCAACGGATAACTTTCGAAAATCTAAAAGCGACCTTACCGACTCAGTAAAGTGCCTGGACAGAGAAACAAACTCTTACTGACGGAAAATTCTATATATGGAAACCCTTTGTCTTAATCCAAGTGTCACGCTTATGCGATCTGAACGGTTATCTATATATATATATATATATATATATATATATATACAGACAACCGTTCATATATATATACGTGTATATATATATATGTATATATATATATATATATATATATATATATATGTGTGTGTGTTTGTGTGTGTATGTGTGTGAGTGGAAGAGCAGTGTTATTTTAGTCATACCGACTTGAAATTTTCATGAAGGCATTATTTTAATTTCTTCAACGCCCCCCCCTCAAAATCTTTTTTGTTTCCCTTCTACTGTTTCCCAAATTTTTCGCATTTATATAAAGTATTTATGCAATTTGATTTTTTTATATGTGAGTGATTGTTTTTGCTAGATGGATTTTTGTTTTTTAATTGCTGTAGGATTTGCATTTAAATTTAATTACTTTTTATTGTTGGCCTCTTTTAAGCGTGCTTAAGTGTATGCCTGCTTAATATCCTTATAGCTTTTTACCATTTTGTGTTGCGCATTTTCTTACTGTGCTGTGTCGACTTTTGTTTTGACGTGTCAGTATATATGCCCGCTTCAAATTTTTAGGTCATGGTTAAGTGTTTGTGTTCGTGTCTGTTTACTTGTCTGCTATTTTTGCATTATTTGTGAACTTGATGTGGGAATTTTCCCCGTTTAGTGGTTGTTGTATTATCTAGTTGTTCTCATTTTCCGCTTTCTGTCTTTAACTTTTTTATTTTTCACTATTTACACTATTTACACTGTTCGGATTCGTGTCCTTATCTTTATTGCTATATTCACGACGTTTCAGTTGCTGTACGCTTCGATCTTTTTCAGCTGATTAGAATTTTGACCTGAATATATATTGTGTATTTGGGCATCAATCTCTCTTTTATACAAGTTTCATTAAAAAGGACAGACAAGGAATTATTATTAATTTTTTTATATAATTTTCATGTGTTTGTATATTTTTTTCTTTTCGGAATTGTCCAAAGCTTTTGTACTTTCCAGCGCTTTCGGCTATATTTTTAGCCATTATCAAGAATTAATTTTGTTTACTTATAAATTAACATGTGGAAAGATTATGCATCTTGTGAATGTTAAGTATCGAATGCGGTGAACCCATTGTTTATTGATGTTATTAAGTGTAAGATTTCTCTCTTTTATTAGTAATGCCTCCATTATTTTAAATCTTTTGCATGTGGATGTTACTAATATGTATGTACTAGCAGTATAGCCCGGCGTTGCTCGGGTGTAAAAAACTAAATTCATGGTCCTGGAGCTCCGACTATTTGGACGTTGGCACGAAAGACTAAAAAGCAATAGTTGTTTCTAGTTAAAGCGAAACCGTAAACTGAAAGAAAAATGAATGGATGTAAGTCAAATTTTGATTTCCTGGTATCGATATCAAATAAGTTTTTTTTCGTCGTAAACTGAATTTTAAAAGTTTCATGAAAATCGATTCAGCCATTTTGGAGTCTATAGGTAAAGGACACACACACTCAGACACACACACACACACAGACAAAGTTCCATTTATAAAGAAGTTTAGATTATCAACAAGTATATCATGAATAGGTCATGGAAGATTTTGATGTGTATTTAAATGGTATCAGATAGAACTGTTTTGGAAAAGGTGTCTTCTCGTCAATTTTTTGGTGGTTTAGCCAAAGTAATTGTTTACAGATTCTGATAGTTGAGGAACACAGTTCTTTAAAGGACATAAATTCGGAAACAAAACTGATTCTCTGTAGCTTAGATTGTCTGTAATTTTCAATGAATCCTATATATATATATATATATATATATATATATATATATATGGCAGTTAGGTCCAAGGTTGAGTAATTCTTTTTGGTGCTTAGTTAGTTCGTGGTTGGAAAGATTTATAAATGGAGCCTTGTGAAAAGGCAAATTGAAATAGCGAAAGAAAATCTTGACACATTATACAAGAACAAACATGACCTCTACAACAAACTAAAAGATATAACTACCTCAAACCAACTAGAAGAAATAATACTCAGACTATCCAAAATCACCGCAAAATCTGAAGTTGAACACCGTGCTAAAATTGTCAAAAAACTTAATTCACTATACAATGGCACAATCACTCTTCCAAAAAAATTAGATAAATTCATAAATCTTTCCAACCACGAACTAACTAAGCACCAAAAAGAATTACTCAACCTTGGACCTAACTGCCATATATACCGTAAGTATAACCAGCTTACTAAAAAAAAAACATATATATATATATATACAGTACTGGGCAAAAGTATTAGGACAAGAACTGTTTATCTTTCATGAGGATTATTGACGGAAAATAAACAATTAAAGTAATTTTATTTGATTTACTCAACTGCTTTAACAAGAAAATATACTTGTTACAAAATAAATTGAATATTTACTATAATAGACTTTTGCTTTGACCAAAGCCTTCATTCTGTCAGACATTGACATCACAATCTTCTTCAATGTATCTAATGGTATTTCCTGCCAAGCAGCTTGCATTTGTTTTCTAAGTGTGTCTTGTGAAGTGACATTAGATTTATCAATTTTTTATCGAAAATATCTCATTTAATTTAAGAGAATAGTTTCAAAATAGCTTGTTTAGTAGAAAATAGGAAAATTAAATATAACTTCTTTTTAATATATATTTTTTACACCTAGTTTTAAATAATCAATATTTATTAGCAATTTACTTAGCTTTTCACCCTGTATTTGATTTCAGTGATGTTTTTTGGGAAAATCACACATGTCTTAATAAATTGCACATTACAAGTAGTGTGCAAAAGTGTTAGGACAAGGGTGATTTTAAACTTTATTTTAATGCCTCATAAAAGATAAAATAGTTATTGCCCTAATACTTTTTCACAGTGCTATATATATATATATATATATATATATATATATATATATATATATATAAACTTATTTATAAATGGAAATTTGTCTGTGTGTATGTGTCCGTTACCTATAGACTCCGATTTTCTTGAAAATTTACACAGTTGTACTATAAGCGTCTGCGAGTGTTCTTAGCTAGTTTTTTGTGTCGAGGTACCCCTAATAAATATCGAAAATCGATAATCGAAAAAATCGAGTTATAGAAGGAGTGGTCCGATTTTAATCAAATTTGATACACTCATAGACAAAGACATAAGAAACTAAATTCAGAAGTTTCAATGTTACAGTTCTTACAACAGTTCAAAAAATCGATAACATATATATATATATATATATATATATATATATATAAAAGGCAAGATTTAATGTTAATATCTATCTATATCTATCTATCTATCAGTGTGTTAATATCTATCTATCTATCTATCTATCTATCTATCTATCTGTACAAAGACAAAAAATCTAAGCAAGAGCCAACAACCTACTACGGTTTCGTCCAACGGCTCGTCAGGGAAATTGGCAGCCAATTTTTCTGACGAGCCGTTGGGCGAAACCGTGGTAGGTTGTTGGCTCTTGCTTAGATTTTTTTCTTTGGATAGATAGATAGATAGATAGATAGATAGATAGATAGATAGATAGATAGATTTGTGTGTATGTGTGTAACAATTTAGATGTGAATATATCTGAAAAGACAACCTAAAGAAAAGTGAAATCTGAGTGAAATGCACTATGCCAATATGTATCGATATAAAAAGAAAGGTCATTGTAGAAATGTATAGAATTTGTAGGATGTATAGAATGTAAGATGAACGTTGTGGTTCAGTGATTATCGACTCGGAACGAAAATCAGGGTAGCCGAGTTCGAATTCCATTTGAATTCCTTGCATTTACTTTACGCACAAATACCCTTGGAAAAGGTATTAATCCGTCACTTCCCTTCAGTTATGGGTTAAATAACATGACAGATTTGGTTCTTAAGCCGCAGAAAGTAATGGCAACCTACTGCAGGATGACCTTCTGCTCAGTCAGTCATGTTTCTTTTGAGACATGATCGCCCAAAGCGTGTATCACATATTGCACTTAATTGACTGAATTGTAGAAATGTAACAGGAAGAAAAATAAAAATTTTCACTAAAAGAACGTTCTAAATCATTCTCAAGCAATCAGTAATATTATTGGCCCTGATCTGGCATCTCGGTTTCTATCCCTTTCCCACCGTAGCCCCACTTCCTTTTTTATATTAAGACATTCATGTTTATTTTTCAGATGATCTCTCAGCTATAGTACCTAGAGTTTGAGTTTGAGTTTTGTTTAACGGCATATCAACATCTGTGGGTTGTATAATGTTAAAAAGTTGCGGTCAGATTTTAAATGAAAATGTTTTGTTTTTATTCGTTTTTATTTGAGAAAACTCAAATTCAAACATGTTTTGCTGAGAACAATTTTTCCTTCATAAATATGTTGTGGTAATAATTTTTTCTTCCAAAATATATTGTTGGTAATATTTTTCCTTCAAAAATGTATATGATTCTATACAGTTCTATTTTTATGGATATATTTCTATAAAAGTGTATTTTTATACTTTCATAGTGTTTGACCCCTGTTTGTGGGGGGTTAACTATTTGCCCATAGCTGGGACCCTAACAGGTACTACCACTCCGGGTCAGGGTAGCCCTGGGACCAACAGCAATTAAGAGGTGGTTCCATGCTCCTCACAACCTCTGAATCAGAGGCCTTGCAGCATGATGCATAGTACCTAGACTTTTTCAATTTAGACGTAAGCCTTGTAATGAGGAAGGTGGGATGAGAAGATCTGATACTCACAGGTCAGATTGAGGAAAATAGAGACAGGGGAAAGCAACGCGTAACATACTCAATGGACACGATTTTAGATTTGAGATGGGTTTGATTCATGACTAACCACAATCTGATAAACAACCAAGAAATCATAATGTGGATATAAAGTTGAGGATCAATTCTACATTACTATCAATATATAAAATGATCCCTCAATTTGTGGTCACGTTAGTTTCTATACTTTTATATTCCAGAGAATGTAAACAAATCTAAAAGACATGCCTAGTTTATTTTTTAGATTTGAAAAGGGTTTGATTCATGACTAACCACAATCTGATAAACAACCAAGAAATTATGATGTAGATATGAAGAGGGAGATCAATTCTAAATTGCATTCAGTATTTAAACTCTCATTTTATGACCAATTGAATTGAAAAAACGTGTTTTTAAACAATCGAAGTGGGAGAATGAACTTAGCATCCGTATTTCTAGTGACACGTTTTTTCAATTCAATTATCTTTATTGTTAATAGCTTAAATGTTCTATGTTTACTGTGTGTTAATATTTACTCTTTGATAATGGCTTATGTGAGCCGAAAGCTTAGACCCGATAAAAAATTCAACAAATACTGTGATTTTTTGTTGTCTTTTAACGACATCACCATCAAGTATATCAGACGGTATGAACGGATCCTACACAAAATTAATAGACAAAACTTGTCTATATTATTCAATGAAACCTGCATTAATGAAAAAATGCTGCCAAAATACACACAATATATATATATATATATATATAGTAATGATTTTATTATAAGTGTTTATAATAACAACAGAGTTTACTGCATCACAAGAGCTGTTGAGTTTCGGTGCTTGCTTATTAGCCCGTCGTCAGACGATATATAATGCTCTACTAAATCAGTCAATTAGTTAAGTGCCACTTGTGACGCACGCCTTGTGCGATCATGTCTCGAAGGAGACATGACTGACTGAGCAGAAGATTATCCCAAAGTAGGTTGGTATTATTTCTGCGGTAGACTGGTTGCCAGCAAAGGCTATAGAACCCAATCTGTCCTGTTATTTAACCCATAACTGGAGGGAACAGACTGATTAATACCTTTCTTAAGGGTATTTACGCGAACGTGAATGCAGGGTATTCAACTGGAATTCAACTCTACTAAATAGTACTCTTAAAAAGTAAATCACTACAAACAGTAGACCGCTAACACATTACTCTGTACTATATATATATATATATATATATATATATATATATATATATATATATAATGCGGTGTAGATATAGAAGAATCCAAAGGAGTATCCTGTACATAAATTGGTAGGATAACTCTCTAAGAGAGCTCTGAATATATATGTATATAAATAAATATAGAGCAAGTGTATGTAAAAATTAAAACAGACGCTCTATTCCGTAGATAAGTGGAAGTATAGGCCTATTTCAGGCGAACCTTCATCAACTTCCGTCTTTATTGTACAGAAAATTTTGGAAAAAGTGTAAAATCTTCTGTACAATCATTTAAGAACCATCACATTACTTGAAAAGACACAAAAGTGTTGAAACAAAATGGCTACTTTTGTAGTGACATTGTAACATATCCATGTTATAATTTATGAATATATATATATATATATATATATATATATGATGTACAAGCTGAGAGAACGACACCTCAAATACTGCCAGCGTCTGCTCTTTCTCAACCTTAATTGGGTAATGCAAAATTCTAACTCCTTAAGCAAAACCGTCAGTCTTCGAAAAGTTGATTCTCGAGTAGTTGAAAATATGATTACCTTTAGTGCTGAAATCATATCCAAATCTGGAACGAATAAGCAAGGCAAGCTTTTTTTTTTCAAATTTCAGAAAAACAAGTCATTTGGCAAATGCATCATCATTAGGCAAATATTTACAGAAACGAAAGAAATCAAAGAAGGAGAAAAACATTTCAATTTTAACATAAACACCTATGTGTAGAATTGATGTCATATTCAAGTTGTTTCGACAACTTATTAATTTCATCTCTATATATATGTAGTACAAAGTAATGCTTTAATATATGTATGAACCTATTAGTAATAAATTGAGTTCTCCCGGTGACTGGCTAAAATTTCCTTTCTTTCATTTCCTACGTCTATGGCTTAGGGATTAGGGACTCCGCCTGACACCAAATCGATCCCGGCTAGAAATAATTAAAAGTCAAGCACACTGATGAGCTGTGATACAGCGAAACATGCTTGTTGTAGATGGCTAATATATATATATATATATATATATATATATATATATATATATATATATTGAAGTAATCGCAGGAACTATTAGAATAACACTGCACAGCTTACTTTTTAACAGTGCCCGGTACGTAGTAGAGAGATATATATCCTGAGGAGGTGCTAAAAATAGCACCGAAACACGACAGCTCATGAACGAAAAATTTTTTTCTTATAAATTTCACTAATAATATTAATTACTATCAATTTATATATATATATATATATATATATATATATATATATATTGAAGTAATCGCAGGAACTATTAGAATAACACTCCATAGCTTACTTTTTAACAGTGCTCGGTACGTAGTAGAGAGATATATTGCCTGATGAGGTGATAGAAATAGCACCGAAACACGACAGCTCATGTACGAAAAAACATTTTCTTATAAATTTCACTAATAATATTAATTACTATATATATATATATATATATATATATATATATATATATATGTATGTGTGTGTGTGTGTGTGTGTGAGTGTGTGTGTGTGTGTTTTAAAATGTAAACAACTTTAAAAGATATGCCTTTGTAGCATATTATTAGCATAATAATTAATAATTATTAGCATAATAATTAATAATTATTAGCATAATAATATTATTAGCATAATAATGCCTTTGTAGCATATTATTTCATTGATTTCTTTTGTACGACTTATAAATTCTTTGCAGGTTATTTAATATCAGAAAATATATTAGATTGTATGAATTCTGAAGGGAAATCATAATGGTTTAGTAATAAAAGGCTAACTAATTAGACCATAGATGGGCAGATATGAGTTTGACTCATTTCTTTCTCAAAGGTATTTGTACGTAAGTGAATATAACGAATCCAGGCTTACAGCATTTGGTATTCCAAACAGTCAATCTAAACATATTTATAAATGAAACTTTGTATCTGTGTGTGTGTCTGTGTGTGTGTCTGTGTGTGTGTATCCGTTACCTATAGACTCCGAAACGACTGAAATGATTTTCTTGAAAATTTACACAGTTGTACTATAAGCGTCTGTGAGTGTTCTTAGCTAGTTTTTGTGTCGAGGTACCCCCGATAAATATCGAAAATCGATAATCGAAAAAATCGGTTTATAGAAGGAGTGACCCGATATTGATCAAATTTGATACACTCATAGACAAAGACATGAGAAATGATATTCAGAAGTTTCAAGGTTGCAGTTCTTACAATAGTGCAGAAAATCGATAATATATATATATATATATATATATATATATGTGTGTGTGTGTGTGTGTGTGTGTGTGTGTGTGTATAAATCGATACCAGGAAATGAATATTTGACTTACATCCATTCATTTTTCTTTCAGTCTACGGTTTCGCTTTAACTGGAAACATTTTAGTCTTTCGTGCCAACGTCCAAAGAGTCTGAGCTCCAGAACCATGGATTAGTTTTAAAGCTTTCATTACACCCGAGCAAAGCCGGGCTATACTGCTAGTCATCTATATATTGACAGTTGCTTAACTTTATGATCTTACGGAAAGCCGTATTTAAGGTTATATCTCAGAATTATTAAAAAAGAGCTACTTTTTCCCTGTAAACTTGTTTCTACAACCTGAATGTTGTCCATTTTTCTTCGGGAACCCCTTGCTTCTTCGTTTTTTTATCGCTTTGATTACGAAGGAATAACACCAGGAAGAGATACTACGGGAAAACACTTTCCGATAAAGTCCTGGCAATTCACAGTTAATAACAGATCAAATAGGAAAACAAAATAGCCTCGTCATGAAGGAAGATGGCAGCTGAGAAGAATTGTAATAAAAGTTCAAACATAAATTTGAAATCACTCAAGCCAGCATACAACTCGAAATATCTTTCACAGCGCCGCTATACACAAGAAAATAAAAGATACAATTTTATTTTTCCCTGTCCAGTTTTAGATGTCTGATTTTCTTCAAGACAAATTTGCGCACACACCGTTCAATTCAAGGAATTATTTCCTGAAAGATATCAATCATTCGCAGCCAAAACGACAATCCCGATCGTAAAACAAGACAAGTTATTAATGTCTTCTGTCGTTAGCAAAAAGAAATACTTCGATGACGAATCATTCTGTATCGTGGCCAATCTTTATTGAACGGAAAGACGACAGGTTTGGTACACAACTGACAGACCTCGAGCCTATTTTAAGGAATCCTCATTAAATTTATGGTTATTAAGATCAGTGATAGTTATTATTACATCGAATTTGTATATTTTGTACATGCATACATCAAATAAAAGCAAGTCATCATTAACCAATTCAATATATGTTGTATACCAGGGACGTATACCAAAGCGACAAATATGCTGCAAACCCTTCAATGAAACAAGGATTATTAATTTGACGACGGGGACCCAAAATGTGTTATCGTCTCTCTTATAAAGTCGCTTGCCTTTTTTACGCTGAAAAAATAACGATATTCTCACTTAAAAAAATGACACCCGTAGACAACATATCTTTTATTTTTTTCTTCAAGTGACGTGATTAGGAGATGGAGTCGGAAGTGTCAGAGGCCGCACTCATTCGCGGTATACTCCTGTGTCTTTCTCGTTCTCCAATGTTCACCGACTGACCCAATACTACTAGTAATATGTCCCTTATATAAAGTGAATACGTCATCTTTCAACACCTTGTTTATATCATTTCAAGGCCCACATTATCTGACCTAGTCCATGCTGGTTTCAAATAGATAACTACAGCATTAATATTCAATGCAGCTGATTGCCTCTCTGACCGAGCTCTAACAGTACAATGGGTGAAAAACTGTCTTGCCAAATTCAGAGTCCTTGCTGTTAGATGTAGTAATCGTCATACCCAGGGTAATGTGAAACATTCAGGAAGAGTTCGTTAACCTTGATAGGGTACAACTTTAAAGAGGTATTTTTTTACATCAAACCCTCTGCTAAAACTATATGGCTAAGGGTGGCTAAATATTGCATTACACAAATCTGCTAGTCATACTGACTAGCAGATTTGTATAATGCTTTGATTTTTTCGTGTACTATAAAATAGATACAGTATTTATAATATTTGAACTATTATCCTCATCTTTGTTGCCATTTGTACTACGTTTTGACCGTTGTACTGTCCGGCCTTCTTTAGGTGCTAGGAATTTTGAACCGAACCTTTAGTTACAATCACTGGGATATATCATTCTCATTCTTTATGACACATGGCCCAGCGGATATAAATGTTGGTTAATTCCTGTGATTTGACTCTTAAATGTGTGAGTTCAATACCAGACTACACCATTTGTGAACAAGTAAATTGCAGGGTTAGAGGGAGATAACCCATGACTACAAATCGTGGCATTACGCAAGGAATGAGAATGATATACCCCAGTGATTGTAATAAAGGGTTCGGTTCGAAATTCCTAGCACTGAAGAAGACCGGAGCGTACAACGGCCGAAACGTCATACAAATTACAACAAAGTTAAAGAACAATAGTCCGAATAATGTAAATACTACCTCATCTTAGAAAATAGGTGTTGATGTATGCGAATGTAAAATATGCATATTCGATGTAATAATCGAATATCATTCAGTTATGTGCCATCAGTGATACACGCTTGGGCGATCATGTCTCGAAAGAGACCTGACTGACTGGGTAGATGATTATCCCGCAGTAGGTTGCCATTAATTTCTGCGGTAGACTGGTTTCCAACAAAGGCTATAAAACCCAATCTCGCCTATTATTTGACTTAGAGAGAGAGAGAGAGAGAAGATATGTTTTATATTATTAAGTAGTAATTTGTGGGGGATCAGTTTATTACTTCATAACAATAGAAGACCAATACCCCACTTTATGCCCAGCAGAAGCTTTAATCCTGTTTCCAACTATTATATTCAGTCAGTCAGTTAAGTGCCATGCACAAAATACGTTTGGGCGATCATGTCTCGAAAGAGACCTGACTGACTGGGTAGATGATTATCCCGCAGTAGGTTGCCATTAATTTCTGCGGTAGACTGGTTTCCAACAAAGGCTATAAAACCCAATCTGGCCTATTATTTGACTTAGAGAGAGAGAGAGAGAAGATATGTTTTATATTATTAAGTAGTAATTTGTGGGGGATCAGTTTATTACTTCATAACAATAGAAGACCAATCCCCCACTTTATGCCCAGCAGAAGCTTTAATCCTGTTTCCAACTATTATATTCAGTCAGTCAGTTAAGTGACATGCACAAAATACGTTTGGGCGATCATGTCTCGAAAGATACATGACTGACTGGGCAGAAGATTATCCCGCAGTAGGTTGCCATTACTTTCTGCGGTAGACTGGTTGCCAACAAAGGCTATAAAACCCAATCTGGCCTATTATTTGACTTAGAGAGAAAGAGAGAGAAGGGATGTTTTATATTATTAAGTAGTAATTTTGGGGGAGATCAGTTTATTACTTCATAACAATAGAAAACCAATCTCCCACTTTATGCCCAGCAGAAGCTTTAATCCTGTTTCCAACTATTATATTCAGTCAGTCAGTTAATTGCCAATGTGTAATACACGCTTGGGCGATCATGTCTCGAAAGATACATGACTGAGTGGCCAGAACATTATCCCGGCAGACTGGTTGCCGACTAAGACTATAGAACCCTATCAATACTGTTATTTAATCCATAACTTGAGGGAAGAGACGGATTAATACGTTTTCTAAGGGTATTTGCGCGTAAGTGAATCCAAGGTATTCAACTAGAATTCGAACTCGGTTTCCTGATCTATCGTTCAAAGCCGATATCCACTGCATCACAATTCACATCCTTGATAGGGTACTACTCTAGAAAGGTATTTTTTTACATCATACCCTCTGCTAACACTGCATGGTTAAGGATGGCTAATTATTGCTAGTCATAGTGTCTGGTAGATTTGTATAATGCTTTAATTCTTTCGTAGACTGGTTGATGACCACGGCTATAGAACCCAATCCGTCCTCTTATTCAATTTTTTTATCCATATCACTTAGTTAACTGTCATACGTGATATCCATTTAGGCGATTATATCTCGAAAGAGAGATTGTTTAGATGGTGCATATTTTGTGGAGAAGTGTATTTCTATGAAACATCAAAAAACTTGTAAACTGGTTGGTAAAAGAGAAAATAAACATTTTTTGATAAGTATTTCATTGTTGTCAATGTTAAGAACGCGGGCAAATTCTCTATTTCAAGAAAATATTTGATTGTTTTGAAACCGGTGTAGACTAGGTCAGATATTGTGGGCCTTGAAATGATGTAAACAAGGTGTTGAAAGATGACGTAGTCACTTATATAAGGGCCTTATTACTAGTAGTATTGGGTCAGTCGGTGAGCATTGGAGATCGGAACCCAGAACGTGAAAGACAGGGGAAAACCGCAAATAGGTGCGGCCTCTGACACTTTCGATTCCATCTCCTAATCTACGGCACGTCACCTGAAGAAAAAAATAAAAGATATGTTGTCTACATTTGTTTATATATTACGGGTGTCATTTTTTTAAGTGAGAATATCGTTATTTTTTGAGCGTGAAAAAAGGTAAGCGATTTTATAAGAGAGACGATAACACGTTTTGGGTCCCCGTCGTCAAATTAATGATCGTTGTTGCATTGAACGGTTTGCAACAAAAAAAAACATTGATTGAAAACGAACTATTGCACAAAATAGTTGCTCATTCTGGTTCACTATGACTAGTTATGTTTTTGATTAATTTGAGGAAAAAGAACATTGATTGAAAACGAACTATTGCACAACATAGTTGCTCATTCTGGTTCACTATGACTAGTTATGTTTTTGATTAAGTTGAGGAAAAAGAACATTGATTGAAAACGAACTATTGCACCAAATTGTTGCTCATTTTAGTCCACTATGACTAGCTATGTTTTGTTTCTTTGAGTAAAAAGAACATGGATTGAAAATGAACCAGGAACGTTGAAACATTAATCGGACTTTTCCAGTGGTTAAGTTTCGGCCTCATCCAGTTGTAAGCAGGTGAAAGCCATCATAGGAATTATATCCTATCTCTGCTTTGTTAGAAAGAACATAAGGAAAGCTGCGATAGTTAATTTCTGTGAGGTTAATTGGGTGAGGTTAATTTCTGTGAGGTTTACAAGAAACACAGAGGTAAAAGGTATTCGTGAAAAGATATTATGATATTTCTCTCTCTCTCTCTCTCTCTCTCTCTCTCTCTCTCTCTCGTTTATTTGTTGTTGTTTTCTCGGACATATTTAAAATAAAATGCACTGCAATTAATGACAGATTTTCTTGGCTAATTACCATATTTAGGGGATTTAAGAATTCCATGTGTAATGGAAACTTGAGCATGAGTTTAGATGAGTATGCGAAAGTTTTTTACCCGATGTCAATTTGAATATTAACGTTTACGATGCATGTTTGTCCATCGGGTGTCTGCATGTTTGGTACAATTCAAAGGGAGAGGGAAGAGATCGAAAAAATGAACTTTTTCAAAATTTGTGGAATGTTCTGATGTATGTTTATATTTGTTTATATATACGTGTTACGGGCATCATTTTATTGAGTGATAATATCGTCATTTTATCAGCGTGAAAAAGGCAAGTGATTTTATTAAAGAGAAGATAAGTTTTTGGACCGCCTTGTCGAATTAATAATCGTGGTTCCATCGAATAATATTCAGCATATACGCCGCTCTGGTATACCACATATATCGAATTGGTTGATGATGGCTTGCTTTGATTTTTAAAAAACAGCATAGATTGAAAACGAACTGTTAAACAATATTGTTGGTCATTTAATATATAATACATTATAAAATTTGCTAGTTAAACTAGAGTTAAGAATGGAACAGTATGCTTTTCCAAATTTCGTATAGAGACTAAATGAAATATTTAAAATATTAAAATTGGTCCAGGTGAAGGGCTCGATTTAAATAGTATTATCTATTTTACTGAGCCAAATATGTATATTATATCAATAAATTCCGAAAATTGTATTTCGTTGAAGATTTTCAGCGAGAAAACTTTCGCTTTATCAGCAATGATCCAAAACAAACATTTACTAACTCAAATATGTTACAAAAATCAACACACGGGAAGGAGTCCAAAAACATATTCTTGTACAGGAAGTTTTAAAAAAAAGTTGGAGCTTACGAAAACATTTAATAATATTTGTTGTCCAAACATAAAAAAGGGGCAAAGATAGGTATTAATGACTCTATATTAGAAGAAGACTTTGATTATGTCTGTATCTAAACTAATTTATAAATGAAACTTTGTCTGTGTGTGTGTGTATCCGTTACCTATAGACTCCGAAATGGCTGATTTGTTTTGTACGACTTATCAATTCTTTGCAGGTTATTTAATATCAGAAAATATATTAGATTGTATGAATTCTGAAAGGAAATAATAATGGTTCAGTAATAAAAGGCTAACTAATTAGACCATAGAAAGGCCAGATAGGAGTTTGACTCATTTCTTTCTCAAAGGTATTTGTACGTAAGTGAATATAACGAATCCAGGCTTACAGCATTTGGTATTCCAAACAGTCAATCTAAACATATTTATAAATGAAACTTTGTATCTGTGTGTGTGTGTGTCTGTGTGTGTGTATCCGTTACCTATAGACTCCGAAACGGCTGAAATGATTTTCTTGAAAATTTACACAGTTGTACTATAAGCGTCTGCGAGTGTTCTTAGCTAGTTTTTGTGTCGAGGTACCCCCGATAAATATCGAAAATCGATAATCGAAAAAATCGGGTTATAGAAGGAGTGGTCTGATTTTAATCAAATTTGATACACTCATAGACAAAGACATAAGAAACGATATTCAGAAGTTTCAAGGTTGCAGTTGTTACAGTAGTTTTCATAAAAAAAGTTTTCATTACACCCGAGCAACGCCGGACTATACTGCTAGTTAAAGAATAAAGTGTCAAAATTTAACCCTGTCACGGGAATAAGAAGGGGAGGAGAAAGTAAAAGAAGTTGTGGGTAAAAGGAAAAAGAAAGGACAAACGGTGTAGACGGGGGGAAGTCAACGAAGAAATAAGACCTGAAAATACATTTCATAGCCGAGATGACGGCGCTTCAGAGGGAGAAAGGAAGGGAAAGTTAAATATGTTTTTAAAAAGAAAAAAAAAAGGAGGACAGAATAGAGACAATATATTTTATATCTTAAAAATTTAACAAAATAATTCGGAAAATAATAATAATACGGTTAAACTAGTGTAGATTAATTTTCGGAATTTATTGACATTGTTGCACACTTTCTTCTAATGAGTGCTGAGCCAGGGATCGAACCAGGGACCGTTGGATTTCAATCCAAAGCTCTCCCAGCTGGTTTCTTGCTACGCCTCTTCGTCTTCCTCCTCCACTTTCCTCCTTCCACCTTTTCACTGTTTTTCTCTGCTTCAGCTTCTCGCCAAGAAATTGACGCCACTGACCCCCGGGTGAATCGGTCGGTCGGTTTTATCTATGACACTCTACCCATAATCCATTTCCTCAGTCTATAAAAATTCCACTCGGGGGGCCCCCTCTCTTTTTTCCTTTAGAATGGGCTGAAGGTGGATTATTAAGACAGCGGTGAGTATTTTTTTCTTTTCTATATGATGGCGGTGCTTCTTTCTTTGGATCCGATTACTGCCCTGCACGCCAGACACAAACGAACCCTCTTTTTTCCAGAGCCGCCGCTAGTCTCCCTTTCATGTTCACAGATATATATATATATATATATATATATATATATATATATATATATATATATAGTCATCCGCAGACAGATCTGTTTCGCTGTATCACAGCTCATCAATACGGTTAGACTCCGATTTCTTTTAACCGACGATTGAAACCCGACCGATTTGGCGTCAGTCAGCAATTCTACCGCTGAGCTATGGGCGCTCGGTAGAAGGCACACATTTTTAGCGTGTATATTATCATTATACACGATAAATAGCTGAGAGTGTTCTAATTCGCTGCTAGCTTCTTCTCTCGCACTTCCCGCCTGTGGAACTCGCTCCCGTATTCTTGCTTTCCTGACGGCTACAACCTCCAGAAATTTAAATGCAAAGTCAATACTCATCTCCTAACCACTGGACCCTAGCTCTCTCCCCACCCCCGTATAACCTTCCCTTTCTCTCCACCTATGTATCTGTCATCGCACCTGCTTTCTCAGCTTTCTATTGTTCCTTTCTAACTAGTTTGTACTCCTCACTCTTTTCTAATTAATCTTTTTACAGTTATGTAGCCCCTGCACATCAGTGGCATTTCCGCCTTGCTCGGGGTGAAATGATAAAAAAAAACAAGAATGAATGATGCGTAACTGCTAGAGTAGCTGTTGTTTTTCAAAGTCTACCATTCTTCCAGAGTGCTCAATCAGGGTGTGAGAGCGTAAATAGTCATCCGCAGAGAGATCTGTTTCGCTGTATCACAGCTCATCAGTACGATTGGACTCCGATTGCTTTTAACCTAGAATTGAAACCCGACCGAATTGGCATCACTCGGCAATTCTACCGTTGAGCTATGGGCGCTCGATAGAAGAAGGCAGGCTTTTTAGCGCGTATATTATTATTCTACACGCTCAATAGCTGAGTGTTCCAATTCATTGCTGAAGGATCGATGCGTGTTTGCTAGAGTAGCTACTGTTTTTCAAAGTCTACCATTCTTCCAGATTGCTCAATAAGGGTGTGAGAGCGTATATATATATATGGACGTTGTCCCACCTTTAATCGTTATTTCTTGGGAAAAGTTTTTCAACTCGTCCGAGTGCCTTCTTTCCTTGACACTAACAAAATGATATGATTTGGGCCAAATTCGCAGAACTCCACAACAGCCCCAACCGCTGAACACAAGGCCATTGATCATATTGGCATCACCTGCTCTGCGAGAGTGTGTAAATATTTTAAAATATTTCACTCCGTTTCTCTCATCTAATCTAATCTTTTGTCAACGTGCCAAAATGGCATTTCCAACAGTTGACAGCTTTCGCATCGGACCCGTCGCACAACGGGTGTCAGGTTGTCGTTGCGGTAGGGACGGGTGCAGAATGATTACCCCTGGTATTTCCACACATATAAAACCGACTTAGCGAATTGTGAACTTTTGCTTTCTCATATACTGATGTCCCAACGTAATTATTATTTTATGAACTTTCGGCTTTTATTGCCAGCACGTTTAGAAAATGTCCTATCATTGGCGCTTCATGACTATTAATAACACTGTTTAATGCTCTATAGGTTTCAAAAGTGACAACGAATATGCTTTCAAATCGGACATAAGTCCCTGGGCAGTAATTACCCGGGAATCGCTTTTTATTTTATTTTATTTTATTTTATTTTGCGTATTCGTCTTAATGTTTTTCTTCATAAGCTCCTTCTATTTTTCCTTCACTTGCTTATTCATTTCTTTCCCTCCTCATCATCTTCAGTCACAATTCCTTCTTTCTTCTCTTTACTTTCATTCTCCTTACTCTCCTTCTTCTTACTCTTCCTTTCCTTACTCTCCTTCTCCTTGCTCTCTTTCTCCTTACTCTCCTTCTACTTACTCACTTACTTCATACGTTTCCTTTCTTTACTCTTCCTCTCCTTACTCTCTTTCTCCTTGCTCTTCCTTACTCTCCATCTCCTTACTCTCTTTATTCTTACTCTCCTTCTCTTTACTTTTACTCTCTTTACTCTCTTTCTCCTTAATCTTCCTATCCTTACTCTTTTTCTCCTTAATCTTCCTTACTCTCCTTACTCTCTTTCTCCTTACTCTTCCTTACTCTCCATCTCCTTATTCTCTTTATTCTTACTATCTTTCTCTTTACTCTTCCGCTACTTACTCTCTCCTTACTCTCCCTCTCCTTACTCTGTTTTTCTTACTCTCCTTCTCTTTACTCTTCCTCTCTTTACTCACTTTCTCCTTAATCTTCCTCTCCTTACTCTCTTTCTCCTTACTCTCTTTCTTCTTACTCTCCTTCTCTTTACTATCCCTCTACTTACTCTCTTCTTACTCTCCTTTTTCATACTCTCCTTTCTATTCTTTTCCATACTCTCTTTCTCCTTACTCTCTTTCCTCTTACTTTGCTTCTTTTTTCTCTTTTTTCCTTACTCTTTTTCTTCCTACTATCCTTCTCTTTACGTTCTCCTTACTCTCCATCTCCTCACACTCCTTCTCCTTATATTTCTTTCACTTACTCTCATTCTCCTTACTCTTCTTTTCTTTATTCTTATTCTACTTACTCTCTTATTTTTGCACTCTTTTTCCTTATTCATCTTCTTACACTTTTCCCCTTACTTTCCTTCTCCTTACACTTACTTTTTCTCTGTCCTTCTACTTACTCTCCTTCTCCTTGCAATTCTTGTTCTTGCTCCTCTTCTTCTTACAATTCTTTTTTTACTCTTCTTCTCTTTACTCTATTTCTTTCACTTCTTTTCCTTACTCATTTTCATTTTAATCTTTTTCTCCTCACTCTCCTTCTCCTTACACTTTTCCTCTTACGTTCCTTCGTCTTACATTTACTCTTTCTCTTTTTCTCCTCACACTTCTTCATATACTTCTTCCCCTTACTCTCATTCTCCTTATTATCTTTCTTCTTACTCTTCTTTTCCTTACACTTCCATTTACTCTCCTTACACTTTTCTTCGTTTTTTATTATTTCACACCAAGCAAGGCAATAAAGCCACTAACATGCAAGCGATACTGAGTGTTAGATAATATGAGAAACATTTATTAAGGAGAGAGAACAAAAAACAGAAATTAAGAAGACAAAAGATAACGATTGACATTGCATTCACATTTTTAAAGATCAAATTTGACAGGAATGCAAATGAGAAGTGCGAGAGAAAAAAATGTTAGCATAGCATTTTCTTTTAAATCATTTCATCCCATGGAAGGCAATAAAGTCACTAAGAAACAAGAGGTTACTGAGTGTTAGAGAATATGAGAAAAACTAATAATAAGAAGAGAGAACAAATAAGAAGAATTAAGAAAACAGAAGTAGATAAATTTGACTGAGAAACACGAAGCAGGAAAGAAAGTACGTGAGAAGAAACTGCTTGTATAGAACATACGGTGACAACTAAATAAACTCCGGTAAAATTTGACTGGGAAGAAAGAAGCCAGATGATCGGAATATACTTTTGTCATTTTTGTAACAAAAAAAAAGCCAGTTTGACAGAAAAGCGAGACACAGCAGACCCGTGAGTTGATCATTTGAAACAATTACATTCACGGATATTTCTTTTCGGAAGGATTTAATAATTGAGAAGACTTTTCTAGTGATTCCATCGTAGGAGTATTTTTTTAAAACAAGTATACCCCAATCGGATGTGCGTTGTGGTGCAGTGGATATCGGCTCGGAAGGAGAAATCAGAGAACCGAGTTCGAATAAATAGTTACAATATCTCATCTCATAAATATAGACAGATGTTGAAGGAGTGAATATGACAATAAAGATGAGGACAACAGTTCGAACAATGTAAATAGTGTAAATAGTTACAATACCTCATCTCAGAAATATAGACAGATGTTGAAGGAGTGAATATGACAATAAAGATTAGGACAACAGTCTGAACAATGTAAATAGTGTAAATAGTTACAATACCTCATCTCAGAAATATAGACAGATGTTGAAGGAGTGAATATGACACTAAGGATGAGGACAACAGTCCAAACAATGTAAATAGTGTAAATAGTTACAATACCTCATCTCAGAAATATAGACAGATGTTGAAGGAGTGAATATGACAACTAAAGGATGAGGACAACAGTCCAAACAATGTAAATAGTGTAAATAGTTACAATACCTCATCTTAGAAATATAGACAGATGTTGAAGGAGTGAATATGATAATAAAGATGAGGACAACAGTCCGAACAATGTAAATAGTGTAAATAGTCACAATAACTCATCTTAGAAACATAGACAGATGTTGAAGGAGTGAATATGACAATAAAGATTAGGACAACAGTCTGAACAATGTAAATAGTGTAAATAGTTACAATACCTCATCTCAGAAATATAGACAGATGTTGAAGGAGTGAATATGACAATAAAGATTAGGACAACAGTCTGAACAATGTAAATAGTGTAAATAGTTACAATACCTCATCTCAGAAATATAGACAGATGTTGAAGGAGTGAATATGACAATAAAGATTAGGACAACAGTCTGAACAATGTAAATAGTGTAAATAGTTACAATACCTCATCCCAGAAATACATAGATGTTGAAGAGCAATATGACAACAAAGATTAGGATAAACAGTCTGAACAATGTAAATAGTGTAAACAGTTACAATACCTCATCTCAGAAACATAGACAGATGTTGAAGGAGTGAATATGGCAATAAAGATGAGGACAACAGTCTGAATCATGTAAATAGTGTAACAATTACAATACCCTCATCTCAGAAATATAGACAGATGTTGAAGGAGTGAATATGACAATAAAGATGAGGACAACAGTTCAATAAATGTAAATAGTGTAAATAGTTACAATACCTCATCTCAGAAATATAGACAGATGTTGAAGGAGTGAATATACAATAAAGATTAGGACAACAGTCTGAACAATGTAAATAGTGTAAATAGTTACAATACCTTACCCTTGTGAAATATAGACAGATGTTGAAGGAGTGGAATATGGCAATGAAAGATGAGGACAACAGTCTGAACGATGTAAATAGTGTAAACAATTACAATAATTTTCATTCAGAAATATAGACAGATGTTGAAGGAGTGAATATGACAATAAAGATGAGGACACAACAGTCTGAACAATGTAAATAGTGTAAATAAAGGCAATACCTCATCCTTGGTAGTTGAGTAGGCAGATGTTGAAGGAGGAATATGACAATAAAGATGAGGACAACAGTTCTAACAATGTAAGAAAATAGTTACAATACCTCATCTCAGAAATATATATGGATGTTGAAGGATAATACATAAATAAAGATTAGGACAACAGTCTGAACAATGTAAATAGTGTAAACAGTTACAATACCATCTCAGAAATATAGACAGATGTTGAAGGAGTGAATATGACAATAAAGATTAGGACAACAGTCTGAACAATGTAAATAGTGTAAATAGTTACAATACCTCATCTCAGAAATATAGACAGATGTTGAAGGAGTGAATATGATAAGTAAAGATGAGGACAAAACAGTCCTAACAATGTAAATAGTGTAAATAGTTACAATACCTCATCTCTAAATATAGACAGATGTTGAAGGAGTGAATATGACAATAAAGATGAGGACAACAGTCCTAAACAATGTAAATAGTGTAAATAGTTACAATACTCTCATCTCTCATAGACAGATGTTGAAGGAGTGAATATGACAATAAAGATTAGGACAACAGTCTGAATGTAAATAGTGTACAGTTACAATACCTCATCTCAGAAACATAGACAGATGTTGAAGGAGTGAATATGACACTAAGGATGAGGACAACAGTCTGAACAATGTAAATAGTGTAAATAGTTACAATACCTCATCTCAGAAATATAGACAGATGTTGAAGGAGTGAATATGGCAATAAAGATGAGGACAACAGTCTGAACGATGTAAATAGTGTAAATAATTACAATACCTCATCTCAGAAATATAGACAGATGTTGAAGGAGTGAATATGACAATAAAGATGAGGACAACAGTCTGAACAATGTAAATAGTGTAAATAGTTACAATACCTCATCTCAGAAATATAGGCAGATGTTGAAGGAGTGAATATGACAATAAAGATGAGGACAACAGTTCGAACAATGTAAATAGTGTAAATAGTTACAATACCTCATCTCAGAAATATAGACAGATGTTGAAGGAGTGAATATGACAATAAAGATTAGGACAACAGTCTGAACAATGTAAATAGTGTAAATAGTTACAATACCTCATCTCAGAAATATAGACAGATGTTGAAGGAGTGAATATGACAATAAAGATTAGGACAACAGTCTGAACAATGTAAATAGTGTAAATAGTTACAATACCTCATCTCAGAAATATAGACAGATGTTGAAGGAGTGAATATGACAATAAAGATGAGGACAACAGTCCGAACAATGTAAATAGTGTAAATAGTTACAATACCTCATCTCGAAATATAGACAGATGTTGAAGGAGTGAATATGACAATAAAGATGAGGACAACAGTCCAAACAATGTAAATAGTGTAAATAGTTACAATACCTCATCTCGAAATATAGACAGATGTTGAAGGAGTGAATATGACAATAAAGATGAGGACAACAGTCTGAACAATGTAAATAGTGTAAATAGTTACAATACCTCATCTCCTCATCTCAGAAATATAGACAGATGTTGAAGGAGTGAATATGACAATAAAGATGAGGACAACAGTCCAAACAATGTAAATAGTGTAAATAGTTACAATACCTCATCTCGAAATATAGACAGATGTTGAAGGAGTGAATATGACAATAAAGATTAGGACAACAGTCTGAACAATGTAAATAGTGTAAATAGTTACAATACCTCATCTCAGAAATATAGACAGATGTTGAAGGAGTGAATATGACACTAAGGATGAGGACAACAGTCTGAACAATGTAAATAGTGTAAATAGTTACAATACCTCATCTCAGAAATATAGACAGATGTTGAAGGAGTGAATATGGCAATAAAGATGAGGACAACAGTCTGAACGATGTAAATAGTGTAAATAATTACAATACCTCATCTCAGAAATATAGACAGATGTTGAAGGAGTGAATATGACAATAAAGATGAGGACAACAGTCTGAACAATGTAAATAGTGTAAATAGTTACAATACCTCATCTCAGAAATATAGGCAGATGTTGAAGGAGTGAATATGACAATAAAGATGAGGACAACAGTTCGAACAATGTAAATAGTGTAAATAGTTACAATACCTCATCTCAGAAATATAGACAGATGTTGAAGGAGTGAATATGACAATAAAGATTAGGACAACAGTCTGAACAATGTAAATAGTGTAAATAGTTACAATACCTCATCTCAGAAATATAGACAGATGTTGAAGGAGTGAATATGACAATAAAGATTAGGACAACAGTCTGAACAATGTAAATAGTGTAAATAGTTACAATACCTCATCTCAGAAATATAGACAGATGTTGAAGGAGTGAATATGACAATAAAGATGAGGACAACAGTCCGAACAATGTAAATAGTGTAAATAGTTACAATACCTCATCTCGAAATATAGACAGATGTTGAAGGAGTGAATATGACAATAAAGATGAGGACAACAGTCCAAACAATGTAAATAGTGTAAATAGTTACAATACCTCATCTCGAAATATAGACAGATGTTGAAGGAGTGAATATGACAATAAAGATGAGGACAACAGTCTGAACAATGTAAATAGTGTAAATAGTTACAATACCTCATCTCCTCATCTCAGAAATATAGACAGATGTTGAAGGAGTGAATATGACAATAAAGATGAGGACAACAGTCCAAACAATGTAAATAGTGTAAATAGTTACAATACCTCATCTCGAAATATAGACAGATGTTGAAGGAGTGAATATGACAATAAAGATTAGGACAACAGTCTGAACAATGTAAATAGTGTAAATAGTTACAATACCTCATCTCAGAAATATAGACAGATGTTGAAGGAGTGAATATGACACTAAGGATGAGGACAACAGTCTGAACAATGTAAATAGTGTAAATAGTTACAATACCTCATCTCAGAAATATAGACAGATGTTGAAGGAGTGAATATGGCAATAAAGATGAGGACAACAGTCTGAACGATGTAAATAGTGTAAATAATTACAATACCTCATCTCAGAAATATAGACAGATGTTGAAGGAGTGAATATGACAATAAAGATGAGGACAACAGTCTGAACAATGTAAATAGTGTAAATAGTTACAATACCTCATCTCAGAAATATAGGCAGATGTTGAAGGAGTGAATATGACAATAAAGATGAGGACAACAGTTCGAACAATTTAAATAGTGTAAATAGTTACAATACCTCATCTCAGAAATATAGACAGATGTTGAAGGAGTGAATATGACAATAAAGATTAGGACAACAGTCTGAACAATGTAAATAGTGTAAATAGTTACAATACCTCATCTCAGAAATATAGACAGATGTTGAAGGAGTGAATATGACAATAAAGATTAGGACAACAGTCTGAACAATGTAAATAGTGTAAATAGTTACAATACCTCATCTCAGAAATATAGACAGATGTTGAAGGAGTGAATATGACAATAAAGATGAGGACAACAGTCCGAACAATGTAAATAGTGTAAATAGTTACAATACCTCATCTCGAAATATAGACAGATGTTGAAGGAGTGAATATGACAATAAAGATGAGGACAACAGTCCAAACAATGTAAATAGTGTAAATAGTTACAATACCTCATCTCGAAATATAGACAGATGTTGAAGGAGTGAATATGACAATAAAGATGAGGACAACAGTCTGAACAATGTAAATAGTGTAAATAGTTACAATACCTCATCTCCTCATCTCAGAAATATAGACAGATGTTGAAGGAGTGAATATGACAATAAAGATGAGGACAACAGTCTGAACAATGTAAATAGTGTAAATAGTTACAATACCTCATCTCCTCATCTCAGAAATATAGACAGATGTTGAAGGAGTGAATATGACAATAAAGATGAGGACAACAGTCCGAACAATGTAAATAGTGTAAATAGTCACAATAACTCATCTCAGAAATATAGACAGATGTTGAAGGAGTGAATATGACAATAAAGATGAGGACAACAGTCCGAACAATGTAAATAGTGTAAATAGTCACAATAACTCATCTCAGAAATATAGACAAATGTTGAAGGAGTGAATATGACAATAAAGATGAGGACAACAGTCTGAACAATGTAAATAGTGTAAATAGTTACAATACCTCATCTCAGAAATATAGACAGATGTTGAAGGAGTGAATATGGCAATAAAGATGAGGACAACAGTCTGAACGATGTAAATAGTGTAAATAATTACAATACCTCATCTCAGAAATATAGACAGATGTTGAAGGAGTGAATATGGCAATAAAGATGAGGACAACAGTCTGAACGATGTAAATAGTGTAAATAATTACAATACCTCATCTCAGAAATATAGACAGATGTTGAAGGAGTGAATATGACAATAAAGATGAGGACAACAGTCTGAACAATGTAAATAGTGTAAATAGTTACAATACCTCATCTCAGAAATATAGGCAGATGTTGAAGGAGTGAATATACACAATAAAGATAGAGGACAACAGTCCGAACAATGTAAATAGTGCAAAGAAAAGTTACAATTACCCTCATCTCGAAAATATAGAACAGATGTTGAAGGAGTGAATATGACAATAAAGACAGAGGACAAACAGTCCCCAAACAATGCAAATAGTGTAAATAGTTACAATAATTCCTCATCTCAAATATAGACAAATGTTGAAGGGTGAATATGACAATAAAGATGAGGACAACAGTCTGAACAATGTAAATAGTGTAAATAGTTACAATACCTCATCTCAGAAATATAGACAGATGTTGAAGGGTGAATATGGCAATAAAGATGAGGACAACAGTCTGAACGATGTAAATAGTGTAAATAATTACAATACCTCATCTCAGAAATATAGACAGATGTTGAAGGAGTGAATATGACAATAAAGATGAGGACAACAGTCTAGACAATGTAAATAGTGTAAATAGTTACAATACCTCATCTCAGAAATATAGACAGATGTTGAAGGAGTGAATATGACAATAAAGATGAGGACAACAGTCCGAACAATGTAAATAGTGAAAATAGTTACAATACCTCATCTCAGAAATATAGGCAGATGTTGAAGTAGTGAATATGACAATAAAGATGAGGACAACAGTCTAAACAATGTAAATAGTGTAAATAGTTACAATACCTCATCTCCTCATCTCAGAAATATAGACAGATGTTGAAGGAGTGAATATGACAATAAAGATGAGGACAACAGTCCGAACAATGTAAATAGTGTAAATAGTCACAATAACTCATCTCAGAATTAGGGAAAGATGTTGTAGCGTCCAACGGCCAAATCACCATGATTATGATTATTAAGATTGCGGCAACAGTGCCAGCGATGTAATTATTGTAAATAATTGAAATAAGTAATTTAAGAAATATAGATAGGTTACACAAGATTATTTTGTAGTCTAATCATGTCTCTTCCCAATTTCCTTTCCGTTATCACTGTTAGAAATATTCGTCTTTCTATTATCTCACCAAGTCTAACCAGTCGTTTTTAAAATTTATTTTGATAATAGTTTCTTTGTTTGTCTGACAAAACCCCGAGTTTTTTTTTTTCTGTTTTTTATTCTTATCATTTCACAAAATTCCTAGATTTTCTGTCTAATTGCATTTTCTTAAGTTGTTTATTTTCTACATTATTATCAATATTTTGCAAAATCGATTTTATACCCTGGGCATATCAGATTAGTAGGATAGAAAGTCAATCTTGTATAATGAAGTATTGAGTTGGAATGAATTAGTCAATTCTGAAACATACTCTCACCAAATCAAAACGCTAATATTGCTGAAAATGATATTTGATTTTCTGTTTGTTTGATTTTAGTATTTAAATTATTATTCAAATTGTCATGGCAAAGCCAGGATAACAAACAGAAGTATTAAAAAACAATCAGAAAAGAAGAACTTACTTTGGTCTTTCACTAAATTTCTAAATAAACAGAAGGTGGATAAAGTAGTGGAAACACATAGTACTGTAATAGTACAATTTGGAAAATTTGATTTAACTACCAAATTTTTCTATTTTTATGTTTGTTCCTTTCATAGAAGTAGTACCTCTCTTTTTTTAATTAATTTTTTTAATTAAATAGTTCTAGTAAAATCAACCCCAGACCATTCTCTTCAACTCAAGAGAATTTTAAATGATCAGCTTCAACCCTATGGTCAGAAACTGTTTCATCTTTCATGATAATAATGCTCCGATTTAAACTGTTAAATTTTCAGCTAAATGACATGAGGAACATCCTTGCAAACTAAAACATCTTATCTGGTCACTACAGTCTCCAGATCTCAATATAACTAAACATTTATAGTTCATTTTAGAAAAACAAATGAAGATTCGATATCCCCTTCCATCATCATGGAAAGAACTGGAAACTGTTTAAATGAAGAATGGATAAAAATTAATCTGGAAACAATTCAAGATTTTTACAAGTCGATTCCATGAATAACTCAAGCTGTAATTACAGCCAAAGTAGGTCCTACATCATGTTCAAATAAATCTGCTTCATATCTCAAAGTGTTTCAATTATTTTGTCGAATCCCTCGTACCTACTATATTATTTATCTATCTATTTATTTACTTATTTTTCTATTTAATTTTTAAGGAATAGGTGAGTTTATCTATAGCCTGTTTCACTCTTCTACCCGGTATTTTGAACCAGAGTTGATGCTTAACCTGTGTCGCCTCTTTAGGATTAGATTCCAGATTTTCTTCTAAATTCAACTTCCCTCTTTCGGTCTAACGATTCTGCTAAGCTCTGAAATATTGACTATTTATTCATTAATTTTCATTTATTTATTTTCAATAGGAACAGATAGGTCCGCCTCTTTAGGATTAGATTCCAGATTTTCTTCTGAATTCAACTTCCCTCTTTCGGTCTAACGATTCTGCTAAGCTCTGAAATATTGACTATTTATTCATTAATTTTCATTTATTTATTTTCAATAGGAACAGATAGGTCCGCCTCTTTAGGATTAGATTCCAGATTTTCTTCTAAATTCAACTTCCCTCTTTTGGTCTAACGATTCTGCTAAGCTCTGAAATATTGACTATTTATTCATTAATTTTCATTTATTTATTTTCAATAGGAACAGATAGGTCCGCCTCTTTAGGATTAGATTCCAGATTTTCTTCTGAATTCAACTTCCCTCTTTCGGTCTAACGATTCTGCTAAGCTCTGAAATATTGACTATTTATACATTAATTTTCATTTATTTATTTTCAATAGGAACAGATAGGTCCGCCTCTTTAGGATTAGATTCCAGATTTCTTTCTGAATTCAACTTCCCTCTTTTGGTCTAACGATTCTGCTAAGCTCTGAAATATTGACTATTTATTCATTAATTTTCATTTATTTATTTTCAATAGGAACAGATAGGTCCGCCTCTTTAGGATTAGATTCCAGATTTCCTTCTAAATTCAACTTCCCTCTTTTGGTCTAACGATTCTGCTAAGCTCTGAAATATTGACTATTTATTCATTAATTTTCATTTATTTATTTTCAATAGGAACAGATAGGTCCGCCTCTTTAGGATTAGATTCCAGATTTCTTTCTAAATTCAACTTCCCTCTTTTGGTCTAACGATTCTGCTAAGCTCTGAAATATTGACTATTCATTAATTTTCATTTATTTATTTTCAATAGGAACAGATAGGTCCGCCTCTTTAGGATTAGATTCCAGATTTTCTCTGAATTCAACTTCCTCTTTCGGTCTAACGATTCTGCTAAGCTCTGAAATATTGACTATTTATTCATTAATTTTTCATTTATTTATTTTCAATAGGAACAGATAGGTCCGCCTCTTTAGGATTAGATTCCAGATTTTCTTCTAAATTCAACTTCCCTCTTTTGGTCTAACGATTCTGCTAAGCTCTGAAATATTGACTATTTATTTGTTAATTTTCATTTATTTATTTTGTATAGGAACAGATAGGTCTGCCTCTTTAGGATTAGATTCCAGATTTTCTCTGAATTCAACTTCCCTCTTTCGGTCTAACGATTCTGCTAAGCTCTGAAATATTGACTATTTATACATGACTTTTCATTTATTTATTTTCAATAGGAACAGATAGGTCCGCTCTTTTAGGATTAGATTCCAGATATCTTTCTGAATTCAACTTCCCTCTTTTGGTCTAACGATTCTTGCTAAGCTCTGAAATATTGACTATTTATTCATTAATTTTCATTTATTTATTTTCAATAGGAACAGATAGGTCCGCCTCTTTAGGATTAGATTCCAGATTTCCTTCTAAATTCAACTTCCTCTTTGGTCTAACGATTCTGCTAAGCTCTGAAATATTGACTATTTATTCATTAATTTTCATTTATTTATTTTCAATAGGAACAGATAGGTCCGCCTCTTTAGGATTAGATTCCAGATTTTCTTCTGAATTCAACTTCCCTATTTCGGTCTAACGATTCTGCTAAGCTATGAAATATTGACTATTTATACATTAATTTTCATTTATTTATTTTCAATAGGAACAGATAGGTCCGCCTCTTTTAGGATTAGATTCCAGATTTCCTCTTCTAAATTCAACTTCCCTTTCGGTCTAACGATTCTGCTAAGCTCTGAAATATTGACTATTTATTTGTTAATTTTCATTTATTTATTTTGTATAGGAACAGATAGGTCCGCCTCTTTAGGATTAAATTCCAGATTTTCTTCTGAATTCAACTTCCTTTCGGTCTAACGATTCTGCTAAGCTCTGAAATATTGACTATTTATACATTAATTTTCATTTATTTATTTTCAATAGGAACAGATAGTCCGCCTCTTTAGGATTAGATTCCAGATATCTTTCTGAATTCAACTTCCCTCTTTTGGTCTAACGATTCTGCTAAGCTCTGAAATATTGACTATTTATTCATTAATTTTCATTTATTTATTTTCAATAGGAACAGATAGGTCCGCCTCTTTAGGATTAGATTCCAGATTTCCTTCTAAATTCAACTTCCCCTTTTGGTCTAACGATTCCTGCTAAGCTCTGAAATATTGACTATTTATTCATTAATTTTCATTTATTTATTTTCAATAGGAACAGATAGGTCCGCCTCTTTAGGATTAGATTCCAGATTTTCTTCTGAATTCAACTTCCCCTCTTTCGGTCTAACGATTCTGCTAAGCTCTGAAATATTGACTATTTATACATTAATTTTCATTTATTTATTTTCAATAGGAACAGATAGGTCCGCCTCTTTAGGATTAGATTCCAGATTTCTTTCTGAATTCAACTTCCCTCTTTTGGTCTAACGATTCTGCTAAGCTCTGAAATATTGACTATTTATTCATTAATTTTCATTTATTTATTTTCACAGGAACAGATAGGTCCGCCTCTTTAGGATTAGATTCCAGATTTCCTTCTAAATTCAACTTCCCTCTTTTGGTCTAACGATTCTACTAAGCTCTGAAATATTGACTATTTATTCATTAATTTTCATTTATTTATTTTCAATAGGAACAGATAGGTCCGCCTCTTTAGGATTAGATTCCAGATTTTCTTCTGAATTCAACTTCCCTATTTCGGTCTAACGATTCTGCTAAGCTATGAAATATTGACTATTTATACATTAATTTTCATTTATTTATTTTCAATAGGAACAGATAGGTCCGCCTCTTTAGGATTAGATTCCAGATTTCCTTCTAAATTCAACTTCCCTCTTTCGGTCTAACGATTCTGCTAAGCTCTGAAATATTGACTATTTATTTGTTAATTTTCATTTATTTATTTTGTATAGGAACAGATAGGTCCGCCTCTTTAGGATTAGATTCCAGATTTCCTTCTAAATTCAACTTCCCTCTTTTGGTCTAACGATTCTGCTAAGCTCTGAAATATTGACTATTTATTCATTAATTTTCATTTATTTATTTTCAATAGGAACAGATAGGTCCGCCTCTTTAGGATTAGATTCCAGATTTTCTTCTGAATTCAACTTCCCTCTTTCGGTCTAACGATTCTGCTAAGCTCTGAAATATTGACTATTTATACATTAATTTTCATTTATTTATTTTCAATAGGAACAGATAGGTCCGCCTCTTTAGGATTAGATTCCAGATTTCTTTCTGAATTCAACTTCCCTCTTTTGGTCTAACGATTCTGCTAAGCTCTGAAATATTGACTATTTATTTGTTAATTTTCATTTATTTATTTTGTATAGGAACAGATAGGTCCGCCTATCGACCAATTCACACTTCTCTTGGGTCTTGTAAGCAGGAAAAAAGTTTAACTTTTGTTTCTTTTACAGGATTGAATTTCGGATTTTCTTGTAAAATCTGCTTCAACTAAATACTACAGACATCTCCGCCTAAACGATGAAATTTTTACTATTTATTTATTTACTGTTTATATTTTTTCCCATAGCAGTACATAAGTTACATTATAATAAGATTTACAGTTCCTCCAGGGCTTTTCAAATGAAACAGAGGTTTATCCCTTGCTTTCTGTTTAAGAGTGGATTCCCAGTTCCTCCTAATTTCTACGTCATCTCTATATTTTAAATATCTCTGTTTAAACACTAACATTGTATGTACGGTTTTTTATTCATACTTCACCAAGCAAGACAGTTTACTGCCCCTGGTTCGCAGGGGGTTACATAGGAGGAAAGTTATGAGAAAGAGTGACAGGTTATAGGGGTTGTCAGGAAGTGGGTAAGAGAAGGATGGGAATACTGATGAAAGTGGATGAGACAGATGTTGGGACGCCCGCGCCTATTCGGCTATAATGGACTATTCCATTACTATGTAAAGTAATGGTGGCATCTACGTAGGAGAGTGTGCCGAGCAGCTGATCGACAAGTCAGTCGTAGACTTCCGGTGACGACCCGGAAGTACCCATTGCTCATACTACATCTTACGACGGTTGAGACGATTAACCTTTATTCTTGTATTGGATACTAATAACCTTTGTAAATACTATTTTCACGGAATACAACAATTAACCTATTCCTGTTGTTGAGTTATTTATTCTTACTCACGACACAACAGTGTGACGACGAAGATTGTCGACACAACAGTGTCGGCGAAGATTGTCGAACACAACAACAGAGACAGAAGCATGAGAGAGAGAGAGAGAGAGAGAGAAAGGGAGAGACAGACAGACATAGAGAGGGAGTTGGGGATGCAAGTCAGTGAGATAGTAGATTACTATTGACTTTACATTTAAACTCCTGGAGATTGTAGCTGCCGGGGAAGCACGTAAACGGAAGGGAATTCCTCAGGCGGAAAGTGCGATAAAAGAATCAGTTGGAGTAGAATTTGCGTTGAAATTTTATTGGTTTTACAGTAGAATTTGCTAATTGCTAGTTGCTAATCTTTTGGTTCGAGTAAATTCATTAATGAAGGGCACAATACAGCTAAGTTCATCAGAGCAGAAGCCGTAAAAGAATTTGTAGAAGGGACACAGGGAAGCTATATTACGCCGGTGAGAAAATGTATTATATTTAGTTTTTTCTTCAATATGAATGACTAGCAGTATAGCCCGGCGTTGCTCGGGTGTAATGAGAGCTTTAAAACTAATCCATGGTCCTGGAACCTAAAGAATATTTGAAATAATAAAATATTCGCGACAATATATATATATATATATATATATATATATATATATATATATAACGTATATCGCTCGGGTGTAATGAAAGCTTTAAAACTAATCCATGGTCCTGGAGCTCAGGCACTTTAGACGTTGGCACGAAACACTAAAATGCAATAGTTGTTTCCAATTAAAGCGAAATCGTAGACTGAAAGAAGCATGAATGGATGTAAGTCAAATTTTGATTTCCTGGTATCAATATCAAATAAGTTTTTTTTCGTCGTAACCTGAATTTTTAAGGCTAAATAAGTCCTCTAAGTAAATGGTATCATGGCTGAGACTAAGAACTACAATTATACCTACTTAGAGCCAAACACGAAGCAAAAACTAAAATAAAAGGGCTGAAAAAAATACAGACATACAGGCAGATAAACAGACACACACACAACCATCTTGCATTTTTATATATATATATATATTATCGATTTTCTGCACTATTGTAAGAACAGCAACCTTGAAACTTCTGAATATCATTTCTTATGTCTTTGTCTATGAGTGTATCAAATTTGATTAAAATCGGGCCACTCCTTCTATAACCCGATTTTTTCGATTATCGATTTTCGATATTTATCGGAAGTACCTCGACACAAAACCTAGCTAAGAACACTCGCAGACGCATATAGTACAACTGTGTCAATTTTCAAGAAAATCGGTTCAGCCGATTCGGAGTCTATAGGTAACGGATACACACACACAGACAAAGTTCCATTTATAAATAAGTTTAGATTGGTTCAACTATCGTCCGGCTCACGCACCTTCCAAGAATTTTTCAGGTTCTTTCTAAATTTTGCTTCAACTCTATACTTGTAATATGCTCTGAAATTTTTACTATTTAATTATTATTTTTTTTAATTCTTTATTTGATTTTTCTTCCATAGAAAGATGCTGGCTAACATCGTCCGGTTCAAACTCCTCCCTGGTATTTTGAAAAAACGTACAGGTTTATCCCTTTTTTTCTGTTTAGGTCTGAATTTCGGGTTTCTTCTTGAGATTTATTCAACTCTATGTTTCTAACGTCTCCACTTAAATTCTGAAATTGTATTTACTAATTATTTACTTTTTTTTCCTAAATAGAAATAGATAGTTTTGATTACCATTTAGTTCACACGCCTGTCCAATCGTTTAAGAAGGAATAGAAGCTTATGCTTTGCTTCCTGTTTAGAATTAGATTCCCGCTTCCTTCTAAAGACTAATTCAACTATATAATTCTAACGTTTCTGTCTAAACTCTGAAATTGTATTTCCTATTTATTTAATTTTATTTCTTTAATAGGAATAGAGAGGTTCGACTATCGTTTGGTTCACACCCCTCTTCAGTCTTTAAGCGAAAGTAGAGGTTTTTTAGTTACTTCTAAAGTTTACTTCAACTCTATATTTATAACCTCTCCACTAAAACCGAATTTTAGACTAAACTATCGCCCGGTTCACACTCCACCCTCGTCTAATGAACAGGTGAAGAGGCTCATCCCTTGTTTCCTGTTTAGGATGCGGTTTCCAGTTTTCTCTTTTCCAATCTTTTCACTCTTTTCTTTATTTTTTTCAATTGGAGTAGATAAACTAAACTATCGCCCGGTTCACACTCCACCCACGTCTATTGAACAGGTGAAAAAGCTCATCCCTTGTTTCCTGTTTAGGATGCGGTTTCCGGTTTTCTCTTTTCCAATCTTTTCACTCTTTTCTTTATTTTTTCAATTGGAGTAGATAGACTAAACTATCGCCCGGTTCACACTCCACCCACGTCTATTGAACAGGTGAAGAGGCTCATCCCTTGTTTCCTGTTTAGGATGCGGTTTCCTGTTTTCTCTTTTCCAATCTTTTCACTCTTCTTTATTTTTTTCAATTGGAGTAGCTAGACTAAACTATCGCCCGGTTCACACTCCACCCTCGTCTAATGAACAGGTGAAGAGGCTCATCCCTTGTTTCCTGGTTAGGATGTGGTTTCCGGCTTTCTCTTTTCCAATCTTTTTACTCCTACGTAGCCCCCTGCGCATCAGTGGCGTTATCGCCTTTCTCGGGGTGATATGATTAAAAAAAATATTTATGTGCTTTTTTCTTCAATAGGAATTGATAGGTTAGACAATCATCCGGTTTACACTTCTCTCGAGGCTTTTGAGCATTAGGTTGCCATTGCTTTCTGCGGTAGACTGGCTGCCGACCAAGGCTATAGAACCGAATCTGTCCTGTTATTTAACCCATAACTGGTAGGAATAGACGGATTAATACCTTTCCCAAGGGTATTTGCGAGTAAGTGAATGCAATGAATTCAGCTGGAATTCGAACACGGCTTGTAAGTATTAATGTGCAATAAAAATATGTGCCGAAAAAAATGTTCAAATGCAAAATAAATAACTCACTACACACACCCATTCGTGCACGGTAAATCCCTAAATTTAGGTGAGTGCTATTAAGGTTTCCATAGTTAGCATTCTTTTTTCGGTTGGTCGGAGATCTGAGACGGAAAGTTAACCCCGAAAGCTTCTACAGAATGTAGCAAAGAAAAGCGAGAATAAAGGACTAAGTATAAACTACAAAAAAACTGTATGCATGGTCATCAGTAAAAAGAGGAGCCCGAAATGCCGACTACGGGCAAGGGATCATCATCACCATCATTTATCCATCACACCCAGATGGTGCATAGGGCAGCAATTTTTTTTTTGCTGTTTCTGTAACAAACTGTTTTTTACGGGCAGGGTTGTCAGCCCTGCACCCAACCTTTCAAATTGGAGGACCGGTGGACCATTCTTAGTCCTACGTTTACAGCACCTGGTATTCCCAAATGGTCATCGACTTAAGTACTGACCAGGCTCGATGTTGCTTAACTTCGGTGATCGAACGAGAACCGGTGTATTCAACACGGTATAGCCGTAGATACAGGCAGGTGATACTAAAATAAAATAAAAAATACCTGAGAAATGTTCTAAAATAGAAAAAGATGTGTGACACTGAGATCTTGTTGTATCCTTTAAAAAGGTTACAAAGAGATAAGATGGTACTCGAGTGAAAGAACAGCAACACGTGCGTAGGTGAAAGAAGAGAGGTTTATCTTAAAGAAAATACACTACGGCAAGACAAGGAATCTGGTGACAGGCGAGTAATTGCTGAAGCAAGTCAAAGGTAACTCCTGTGCTCACTATATATGGCTACTAATATAGTCAGTCCACATAGACAACAAGTAGTGTGGGAATTTCCATTGCAACAGATAAGAAATCGTATTGGTATGGCAAAAGTCGCATTTCAAAACCTAAGCAGAGTATTAAGAGACAGGAATATTAATCAGAACAACGCATGACAATGTAAGATTCTTGTTTTTATTATACCATTTCCCTTCAGTGCTTAGGCGATCGTGACTCTCCACATTTTCCTGTGCTTTGTAGCTCTTTGTAGTATAAAGCATGTGTTTTTCATTTGTTGCTTAAACCTAACTCAAGCTTGTTTCTCTTCAGTGCTTAGGCGATCATGACTCTCTACATTTTCCCATTTTTTGTAACTGCTAAAAAATTTGTATTTTTTTATATCTCCTAAACCTTCCTTTATCATTTATTTACTCAAGCTTGTTCTTCTTCTATGTGCCGTGTCCGTTCAGGACGTTAGCGATCATGATTCTTTACAATTTCCTGCCCTTTGTAGCTGTTAACAAACGTTGTCTTCGTGTTATTTTTGCCAAACTTTGTGTCTTCTTATTCATTTTCGCAAACCTATTCTTCTTCTTCTATGAGTCGTCTCTCTTAAGGACGTTTCGGCATTAAATAACTGACAGAGGTTGACATGATACTAAAAAAATCAAACAACTTGAATTAATTCAAGAGATTAATCAGTGAAAATTGTATCATTAAAACACTTCTTTTTCTTCTTTTTCTTCTTCTTCAATGTGCTGTGTTCCTTAGAGAACTTGGCAATTGTGGCTCTCCGAAAAATTCCTGTCCTTTGTAGGTCTTTATAAATTTTGTCATTTTGCTTAAGATCGTTCTTCTCATATGTACCGTGTTCCGATAAAATGTTGACAATCATGGCTCTCCACATTTTCTTGTGCGTTGTAGCTCTTTTTGTCTTTTTCTTATCTTTTCTAAGCCTTAATTTGCCATCTATTTACTGACGCCTACGTGGTAAGTTTTACATTGGCTTTATCTGTTCCTCTTGACCAAGATTCTAATTATGCCAGAGATTATGGTGCTCTATCAGTAACTAAATCCAGCTGTGCTCAGAAAAGGCCGCCTGCAAAAGGAACTGTATTGCTGTTCTTGCAGACGTATGCATTTGCAAAACTAGTGGCGGTCCGTTATTATAAAGTAGATTAAAAGAGTTTGGGTCTAATGCTCATCCCCTATTCTCCGAGAAGTCTTCATCAGCCGCCAGGGAGATATAAGATGAGGAATTGCTGGTCGTTAGTGAGGTTGGATTGAAGCACTGGACAGCGAAACCTCAGTCCCCGAAAGATTCAAGTCTTAAGAATACATACAGTCCCACTCCCTTTACCACTTCCAAGAGCGATAACTTGGTCACCTATGCGAATAAGTTAAGAGAGCTGAGCCTGAATTTCGAAAATCATGCAACTAAAACAAGCTTTGAAACCAAAAAGATGCTAGCTACCGTCAGCAGAACGCTCTTATTTCTCGGCACCGTCTTTCCATGAAACGCACATTACGGCCTCACCTCCGCCCAACAAGTCACTAACACTATTACCCTGGCCAGAAATTGCAGGTCATTCTCTTCAGCCGTAAACTTACTTGCTGGAAATATGCGCAGACTAGTCACTTGTCCTCTTTCTGCCCAGGTAAGAAGGCTCGTTTCTAGTGGGCATATCAACAATTGGGACTAGTTTCGTAAAACGCCCGGTTGGATCCAATGTTCAGCCCCCCCCCCCCCATTTTCTGAAAAACTTTCGCCAGCCGCCAAGGAAGGAAGAGGAGAAATATCCCGTTGTTGTTAAGGCTGGGGGGAAGCGCCAGACAGCGGGACTTCAATCTCGGAAGCCCCTCTACTGTTAACGACACGTACAGCTCCATTCCCTCCATCCGTTCCAAGAGCGATGCCCTGGCCAGTTACGCCAACAAATTAAGAGGAATGGGACAAAAATACGAACCAAGATTCGTGGAGGAGGAGGAGGAGGAGCTATTACAACTTAAAGAACCCCTGAAATTAAAAAGATCCCCGCTACAGTCAGCAGCACTTGCTTCTTTCTTGGTATCGTCTTCCCCTAAAAAGCACATTACAGCCCCCACCACTGCTCAGCAAATCATTAACTGTATCACCCTTTAAAATGACCAGCCTTAAAAAATCTAAATCTATACATACCAGACCATAAAATTCTAATTCCATTCTTATTAGTTGCATTCATTTTCCTATCAATTACTCTGTCACTTTCCTCCAGCTATGGGTCAAATAACAGAACAGATTTTCTCTCTAGCCTTGCTTGGCAACCAGTGTACCGCAGAAAGTAACGGCAACCTCCTGCAGGAAAATATTCTGCCCAGTCAGTCATGTCTCTTCCGAGACATGATCGCCTAAGCGTGTACCGCGTATGGTACTTAACTGACTGATTAACCTGTGGAGACCTAATTGGTCCTCCGGCACAAAACTTAACAAACCTCAGGTCTAGCTTAGTTAACATTAATTATAATTTGCAAGAAATAATTTCATTGCACTTTAAAATCAGATTTTAAGTTTTTCGTCTTGGTCACATTATCACCTTTTTGGGTTGGGGCGTCTTACTCTGTAAACCCCAAAATCGGTTGACTCTTAGGCTTTGTACAGGGTGAACTTAATAATATACTAACACTTTTTTGGTTTACTTAATATCAAAAACACTCTTTGTACATTTAAGTCAATAAATCTTATTATCAACGGAGGAAAATGGTTAATAGAATTATATTTGACGTTGCGTTTAAATGTTTGAAGGTCGTAGTTGACAGAAAAGTAATAAGCTGGAAGACTGTTCTACAAGTGAAGAAGTCATAGAATAGAACTTTTAATCTAGCTCCTGCGGAGAGCTAATTAGATCTTCGCCACAAGACTGGTTTAGATTAGAAAACAACAATGATACTTTTGAAAAAAAAAAATTGTATTTCTCAATTCGCTTCATGTATCTTCAAAATCTCATTTAACTCTGGTTTGAGCTATAAGTTCAGTTCCCCCTAAAAGACCAATTCAGGTCGAAATCCGATTTTAGGTGAAAGTCTAATTCCGCCCAAAAGACCTACTTTAGACGAAAGTCCGATTCGGGCCGAAAGTCTGATTTGAGCTGGAAGTCCGATTCGAGCAGAAAGTTCGATTCGGGCAACACGTCCGATTTGGGCCGAAAGTCTGATTCGAGCAGAAAGTTCGATTCGGGCAAAACGTCCGATTTGGGCCAAAAGTCCGATTCGAGCAGAAAGTTCGATTCGGGCAAAACGTCCGATTTGGGCCGAAAGTCTGATTCGAGCAGAAAGTTCGATTCGGGCAAAACGTCCGATTTGGGCCGAAAGTCAAATTTCAGCAAAAAACTGATTCGAGCCGAAAGTTCGATTTGGGGTGGGAGGGAATTCAAATTCACCTTTCTTGTGCATATCGATACAATGCAAACTAATTAACCCATGGATGAGGAAGAAGTGGATAATTGCGCGTACGTGATGTAAAGGAACGTGTCATTTTTTGAACTAGCACTTACGGATGACTAAAATTATAAAGACCTTTAGTTTAGCTTAGAAAACAGCAATGATAATTTTGAAGAAATAACTTTGAACTCATTAATTCACTCCGTGGAACTTCAAAACCTCAATTTAACTTTGATTCGGGCTATAAATTCAATTCAGGTCAAAAGAGCGATTTCAGGCCTAAAATTGATTTCTTTAAATCAGAAACTCCGTGGAATTTTAATTTAGTTGAGTTCTTCAATCCAAAGACTCTACAGAACTTCAAAACCTTGTGTCATGAAACCTTTCGCTTTAACTGATTCCTTGTCATTTTGAAAAAAAGATTCACTTCCTCAGTTAACAATATTTTCTATATATTTTAAACTGAATTTTTAATTCACTGATAGTTTATAATACTTTAAACTAAACATAAATTAAGAACTTTTGAAATCACTAACTATTTCATTTATTTTAAAAATAAAATATTAAATTGTTCCCTCCTCATTCGGACATAAATCCCAATGGGGGTTTTCAAGCACCAGATGAAGGACAGATTTTAAATGCTAATTCCATAATGATTATAACATGTCTACGGAGCTTAAAAGTGGCCCGATATAGTGAGGGTTATAAGATACAAATCCTATATCATCCAACCGTTAAAATTGCACACTCGCAAAATCGGATCCAAACGACTATAAGCCTTTTGGAAAAACCCAGACCAAGGCAAATTTCTCAAGTCAGTGTAAAAAGTAAAATTCTGGATCCTGATTGGATAGGAAATCAAAAATTGATATATGACGTCAGTCAAATCTTTTTTCAAACCTAAAGAAGAAAATGCCCGCTGGATCCGGTCACATGACAAATCCACTACTTAAACGACATTTCTTGACGTCAAATAGAGTCAGAATGGGAGCGGTATCTGATATCATCTCACAATGTAAGGAAGAAACTTCAGGCTGACTCGGTCACGTCTCATATTTACTTCCAATTTTCTTTTCTTCTTTTTTTACTTCACCCAAAACAACAAGAACAACAACGACAACAACAACAACAGAACGCTCTAAGTACAATTTCCTTTGTTTCACCTTCTATCTCACCCGGTCACCAATCTACCAAAAAAAGGAAAAGAAAGGAAAAAGAAAGAAAGAAAGAAAGAAGAAAATGAAAGCAAAAAGAAAAAAGAAAAGAAAAAGAAAGAAAGAAAAAGAAAATCAAAGCAACAGGAAAGAAGAAAATAAAAAAGAAAGAAACAAAGAAACAAAGAATAAAAATCTAAAATAAAGAAGAAAATAAAAAGAAAGAAAAGGAAAAGGAAACAAAAGCAAACAGAAAGAAAAAATCAAAAGAAAGAAAGAAAGAAAAATCAAAGCCAATAGAAAGAAGAAAATAAAAAGAAAGAAAGAAAGAAGAAAAAGCAAAAAGAAAGAAGAAAAATCAAAAGAATGGAAAAAAGGAACCAAAGCACAAAAAAAGAAGAAAATAAAAAGTAAAAAGCAAAAAATCAAAGCAAAAAGAAAAAGGAAATCAAAACTAAAACAAGAAGAAAATAAAAATAAAGAAAGAAGAAAATCAAAGAAAAAAGAAAGAAAAAAGAAAGAAAGAAAGAAAGAAGAAAATGAAAGCAAAAAGAAAAAAGAAAAGAAAAAGAAAGAAAGAAAAAGAAAGTCTAAGCAAAAAGAAAGAAAAAATAAAAAGAAAGAAAGAAGGAAGAAAAACAAAGCCAATAGAAAGAAAAAATAAAAAGAAAGAAAGAAAGAAGAAAAAGCAAAAAGAAAGAAGAAAATAAAAAGTAAAAAGCAAAAAGAAAGAAAAAGAACAAAATGAAATAAAGACTAAAAATAGACAAGAAAATTTAAACAAAATAAGAAAGAAAATAATGCAAAAATGAATTAAAAACAATAGAGAAGGATAACAAAAGGAAAGAATGAGGAAAATGAAAGCGAAAAGAAGAAGAAAATAAAAGTTAAAAAAGAAAGAAACTAAAGCAAAAATGTAAAAAAAGAAAATAATAACAAAAAAGAAAAAAAACAAAAGATTTAAAGCTAAAAGAAGGTAAAAAGAAAAAAATAAATTTAAAACAAAGAAAGAAGTAAAAAATTGAAACAAAATGAAAGTCAAATCTTTTTTCAGACCTAAAGAAGAAAATGCCCGCTGGAGCCGGTCACATGACAAATCCACTACTTAAACGACATTTCTTGACGTCAAATAGAATCAGAATGGGCGCAGTATCTGATATCATCTCACAATGTAAGGAAGAAACTTCAAGCTGACTCATTCTCCTCTCTCCTTTACTTCCAATTTTCTTTTCTTCTTTTTTTACTTCACGCCGCCGCCAAAAAAAAAACAAAAAACAAACAAAAAAAATCAACAACAGGACGCTCTAAGTACAATTTCTTTGTTTCACCTTCTATCTAATCCTGTCATCAATCTACCCACCCACCTCCAAAAAAAGGAAAAGAAACATAAGACTTTACATTCTGCTACTATCTACTATGACCTCTAAACTTCTGTGGGACATTTTAGACACTTACATTTTTCTTTGAAAAGTTTTAACTACAACGCCGCATGCATTTCTCAATGAAGATTGTTCTTCTCACAAATATGTTATAGTTTTCAGTTAACAAAATTTCATTGATATTTTTCTTCTTACAATTGTTATCATTCGGTTAATAAATCTTTACTATTATGTACAGACGTAATTCTCCTACATTTCCAAATCCAACCTTCAACATTCTGATACTTAAATTGTGGGGATTTTGGACGTGTTTGGCACAAGGCATCACCAACACCCTACAGGTTTAGGCATGGGACCCTACAGAAAATTTGCCGTTATTTTACTTAGAAGAGAAAAAAAAGAAAGAAAGAACAACAAAAGTTGAATTCTTAACAGTTCCCTCCTTATTCGGACAGACATCCAAATAGTAGATTTTTAAACACCTGACGGAGAGCAGATTTTCATTCCCGGGATCATCCTTAGTCTAAAAAGGTATAATATGTGCATAGAGAGCATGCTTGACCCAAGGTAGAGAGGTTTCAGACACACGGACGAACAGACAGAATTTGTCGTCAATTTTTTTAGATAGAGGATAAGTGATTTCATTTTTTTTTCAAAATTTCTCTGCAGTCTCAAAGAGTCTGAACCAAAAATAACTTTAACAGCCAATGGTTTTTGGGTCAGCGGAAATACTCTATAAAAACTATCAGCCTGAAATCGTTTGGAAACACGGACAACTGAAAGTAGCAGAAATAAAATCACTGTGTAATTTTCGACGCTATTTACATTTTCGAAATTGTTGGAAATAAATATGAAACGTGTTTTTTTTTCCCAAATAGACGCCTTCAAGTTCTCTAAGAAACATTATCTTTTGCTAGGCGTTGCGAAATCCGTCTTCAATCATGTTATTATATTTTCAACAATGATACCATTGTGGGATTCTTTCACAAATCAGACAAGCCGCTTCTTTAAGTAATTATTAAATAGACATATTTTGGTTTTTAAGACTATTATTATAATAACCGCAGGATAAATATATACACGAAGAAAGTATGTGTGAAAGAGAGAGAGAGAGAGAGAGAGAGAGAGAGAGAGAGAGAGAGGGGAGGGAGAGAGAGAGAGAGAGTATTTTAATGAAAGAAAGGTTATTTATTCTCGGAAATGCAAGGAAAGGTGGAAATTTCTAGTGGGTAGGAATGAGAACTAAGTCCTCGCCAAAAGACATATACTTAACATATTTGGAGAAATGTTAGAAGAAGGAAAAGAAAGAGAAATTCGAAACAAAATGAAAGAAGAAGGGTAGAAGCAAATAAAAGCAGAAATAAAAAGAAATCAGGAGGTTGACTAAAAAATGAAAGAAGAATGAAAGAATGAATGAAGGAATGAATGAATGAAGTAAAAAAAAACATGAAAGTAAAATGAAAGAAAGAGAAAAGAAGAGAATAAAACAAAAATGGCAGAAAGAAAGAAAGAAAAAAATCAAAGAAAAAATAAAATCAAAAAGAAAGAAGAAAATAAAAGAAAGAAAGAGAGAAAGAAAGAAAAAATTAAATAAAAAAGAAAAAGGAAAATAAAAGAATGAGAAAACAGAAGAAAATCAAAGCAAAAAGAAAGAAAAAAGAAAAATAATGAAAGAAGAAAAAATCAAAGCAGACAGAATAAAAAGAAAGACAGAAAGAAGAAAAAAGCATAAAGAAAGAAGAAAATAAAAAGAAAGAAGAAAATCAAAGAAAAAAGAAAGAAAATAAAATAAAGAGAGAAAGAAAGAGAAAAGAAGAAAATCAAAGGAAAAAGAAAGAAGAAAATAAAAAGAGAAAGAAAGAAGAAAAAGAAAACATAAAAAATAAAAAGAAAGATGAAAATCAAAGCAAAAAGAAAGAAAATAAAAAAGAAAGAAAAAGAAAATCAGAGCAAATAGAAAGAAGAAAATAAAAAAGAAAGTAGAAAATGAAAACGAAAAAAATCAAAGCAAATAGAAAGAAAAGAAAAAGAAAAAAGAAAGAAAGAAGAAAATCAAAGCAAAAAGAGAAGAAAATAAAAAGAAAGAAAGAAAGAAAGAAAGAAGAAAAAGCAAAAAGAAAGAAAAATAAACAGAAAGAAAGAATAAAATCAAAGCAAAAAGAAAGAAGAAAATAAAAAGACAGAAAGGAGGAAAGAAAAAAGAAAACCAAGCAAAAAGAAAGAAGAAAATAAAAAAGGAAAAAGGAAATCAAAACTAAAACAAGACGAAAATAAAAATAAAGAAAGAAGAAAATCAAAAGAAAAAAGAAAGAAAAAAGAAAGAAAGAAAGAAAGAAAGAAAGAAGAAAATGAAAGCAAAAAAAAGAAAAGAAAAAGAAAGAAAGAAAAAGAAAGTCTAAGCAAAAAAGAAAGAAAAAAATAAAAAGAAAGAAAGAAGGAAGAAAAACAAAGCCAATAGAAAGAAAAAATAAAAAGAAAGAAAGAAAGAAGAAAAAGCAAAAAGAAAGACGAAAATCAAAAGAATGGAAAAAAGGAATCAAAGCAAAAAGAAAGAAGAAAATAAAAAGTAAAAAGCAAAAAGAAAGAAAAAGAACAAAATGAAATAAAGACAAAAAGAGAGAAGCAAATAAAAACAAAATAAGAAAGAAAATAATGCAAAAATGAATTAAAAACAATAGAGAAGGATAACAAAAGGAAAGAATGAGGAAAATGAAAGCGAAAAGAAGAAGAAAGTAAAAGTTAAAAAAGGAAAGAAACTAAAGCAAAAATGTAAAAAATAAAATAATAACAAAAAAGAAAAAAACAAAAGACTTAAAGCTAAAAGAAGGTAAAAAGAAAAACAATTTAACACAAAGAAAGAAGTAAAAATTGAAACAAAATACAAAATGAAAGAAAGAAAAAGAAAAAATGAAAGAAAAATAAAGAAGGAAATGTAAGCAAAAGGAAAGGAAAAAGAAGAAAATTTAAGCCAAATGAAAAGAGAAAGAAAGACGTTAACCCAAAGGAAAATGAGAGAAAAATGAATAAATGAATAAAAGAAAGAAGAAAATATAAATAAAAATAAAGAAAGAAAGAAAGAAAGAAAGAAAGAAAGAAAAAAATATAACAAAATAAAAATGAAATTAATAAAAATGAAGCAAAATGAAAAAGGAAGAAATATGAAACAAAAGGAAAGCCCAAAAAAGTAAAAGAAAAAGAAAGAAACTTAAAGGAGACTGTAAGAAAAAAAAAGGAAAGAATGAAGAAAACAAAATGAAAGAAGATACATCAATACGATTATGGCAGTGATGATCAAAGAATGAATGAATAGGATTGAAAGAATGAAAAGTTCAAAAAAATTATTTAAAATCTGGAAAAAAGAAAAACACGGAGCAAATAAAACAGGCATGAAGGAAAAATATGAAGAAGGTTCGGTACTCAATGAAGAAAAAAGAAAGAAAAAAAGAAAAAAAAGAAAGAAAGGAAACATACTTTAAAGAATGTCGAAGAGAAGTGAACCAAAAAAAAAAGACTAGAAAGAAAAACAATGAACAGGCCAAGAATGAAAAAGCTCGAATGAAAGAAGGAATTTCCTCGACAATAAATAAATAAAGAATGAAAGAATAAAATAAAAGTACGCTAACCATCTGAAGAAAAAGAGATTGAGGAGAAGAAGGCTACAAATCGAAATCATAAAAAGAAGAGAAAATATGCTTCAAATATATTCAACTAGCAGTATAGCCTGGCGTTGCTCGGGTGTAATGAAAGCTTTAAAACTAATCCATGGTCCTGGAGTTTAGACTCAGCCTAAAGAATATTTGTGTGAAGTTTGGTGAGAATCTGATAAAAATTGTGGATTTGTATAAAGGATATAAAGATAGATAAACAGACTCAAACACAAACATCTTGCCTAATATATATATATATATATATATATATATATATATATATATATATTATCGATTTCTGCACTATTGTAAGAACTGCAACCTTGAAACTTCTGAATATCGTTTCTTATGTCTTTGTCTATGAGCGTATCAAATTTGATTAAAATCGGACGACTGCTTCTGTAACCTGATTTTTTTCGATTATCGATTTTCGATATTTATTGGGGGTACCTCGACACAAAACTTGGCTAAGAACACTCGCAGACACTTATTGTACAATTGTGCAAATTTTCAAGAAAATCGGTTCAGCTGTTTCGGAGTTTATAGGTAACGGACACAGACACACACACACACTACACACACGCGCACACACACACACACACACGCACACACAGACAAAGTTCTGTTTATAAATAAGTTTAGATTTAGAAATGACCACCGACATTTTTTTCACGATTTTCAAAGCAGTCCTTTGTATAATACATATTATATTACCAGTAATGTTTGAGTTGTGCGTTGTGGAGCATTGAATATCGGCTTGGAGCGAGAGATCGGGGAGCCGAGTTCGAATTCCAGCCGAATTCATTGCATTCACTTACGCGCAAATACCCTTGGGAAAGGTATTAATCCGTCTATTCCTTCCAGTTATTGGTTAAATAATCGCACAGATTGGGTTCTATAGTATTGGTCTGCAGCCAGTCTACCGCAGAAAGCAATGGCAACCTATTGCAGGATAATGTTCTGCTCAGTCAGTCATGTCCCTTTCGAAATATGATCGCCCAAGCGTGTATCACGTATGGTACTTAACTGACTGAATGTTTGAGTTCTTTCCTGTCCAGAGATAATCCCTTTCCTCATAATTTCCAATGTATTGCTATAGTAAAATCATTTGCAGTGGAGTTACTGCAATAGCTCTATTCTTTCAATAATGCTTGTCGTTATTCCTGGCCCCTGACAATCCCTTTCTTTCTGATTTCCAATGCATTCCTGTAGTAAACCCATTAGCAGTGCATTTTCTTATACATATAACAGTCCATATTTATCAGTATTGCTTGCCTTAAATCCTGGCCACTGACAATTCATTTCTTACAGGTTTTCAATACATTCACAAAGTAAAATTATTATCAGTGCCTTTATTTATACATGTAACAGCCCTATTCTGTAAATATGTCTGGGCGATTGGCTTCGATTTTTCTGTCTGTCTTTTAAAGTCGCACAAAATTGTTAAAGGTTCTATCTCCATCACCGGATCTGGGTGATATTCATACCAGTTTCTTGTCGTTTTCTTCCCACAAAAGTTGCATATTTTCCAATGAAGATATTGACTATTATTATTATTATTATTATTATTATTATTATTATTATTATTATTATTATTATTATTATTTACTTGATTGCTAGTGTATACTCATTTCTTTTCCGGTCTTAACCAGAAACTTCAGGTCAGAGTTGGTATTTTCGACCGAACAGTTTTTATGGACCCTCTCCACGAAAAACCCATACATATTTTACTTTACATAGATAAAACCCTTCGTAATGTGTAAACTCTTCTTGCAAGTAAAATTTTTGTATTTCTTTAAGGTATAGGATATCAGGAAGTTCTTCAGTGATTATATATGAACATTTTCCAATCAATCCGAGTGCTCTAATTACGACTGGAATTATTGATGTCTTCATGGACCACTAACAATCACTTTTCTCTTGATTTTCAATGCATTCCTATAGTAATATCATAAGCATTGCATTCAGATATTGCATTTAATAGCCCTATTCTATAAATAATGCTAACATTCATTCCTTACAACTGACAATCTTTTTCTTCTCGATTTTCCATATTTTACAATAGTAAAATCATTTGCCATCCATTTACATTATCGAGCATTCTCTGCCATTTCTGTTAGAAAATAATAATTCAGCCATCTTCTTGCTTCCAATGAAAGTTTCATGTCTCTTAATTAATATTAGTGCAGTGTTTTGCTGCAATCAATTTGCTGAAATGCATGCACACCTGCAAAAGTAAGACCTGAATTGGTGAATCGACGTGGTCCAATTCTGCTCCACGATAATGCACGGCCACATGTTGCAAGAATGACGTTGCAAAAATTCACAGACTCGGTATAAAAGAGTTTTAAAGTCCAAACCAGAGGTGGAATCAGCATTCAAAGATTTCGTTGCAACACAGCCAATAACTTTTTATCAACGAGGAATAAATAATCGCTGAGGTGCATAGATGATCAGGGTTCTTATTTTGACTGATTTAAACAGTTCTACAGTTCATTTTTCAAGAATAAAATTGTTTATGAAATCGGTCATTATTTTTGTAACAAACTAATATTTGATTTAGTCTTGTTTATTTTTTATTTGTTTCTGTTCGTTTGCAGTTTTTAAGTTAGGGAGAAAATTGTTTTCGTTTTTGCATTTTGAGATGAGTTCTGATAGTTTACCTAGTAGTTTGTGTTGATCTGGAAAGGTAATTATAGCTATTTTCTCCTCCATGAGTCATGCCACTAAATAAATAATCACTTCTGATGAAACGTGGATCCCGTATGATAAACGTAAAAGATCACGTTAGGGGCTTGATCGTGATGACTCCGTGATATACGTAACGAGCAAATTTTCCAAAGCCAACGTTGTCTCAGCAAAAGATTATGGTGACTGGTGGTCTGCAATTGGTGTTATCCGCTACAGAATTCTAGAAGTCAGTGAGAGCATTAATGCAGAGCCTTACTGCAATCAGTTTGCTGAAATTCACGCACCCCCGAAAGAACATGAGACCTGCATTGGTGAGCTGACGTGGTCCAATTCTATTTCACGATAATGCGCGTCCACATGTTGCAAGAATGACGTTGCAAAGACTCACAGACCTGGGATACGTGAGTTTCCTACATTTTTTAATCGTATCACCCGGAGAAAAGCGGTAACGCCACTGATATGCAGGAGGCTACATGAGAGTCAAAAGATTAGGGAACTACATAAGAGAAAAATGATCAATGGGCTACATAAGAGTAAAAAGATTTGTTAGGAGAGAGAATTGAAAGACGAACCAGTTAGACCGGAGCAAGAGAAGGATGGGGTGTGATGACAGTTGCAAGGGTGGAGAGAAAGGAAAGGATACACAGGGTGGTGTGGAAAGAACTAGAGTCAAGTGGTTAAGAGATGAGTATTGACCTTGCATTTAAATCTCTGGATGTGGTAGCCATCAGGAAAGCAAGAATACAGACGCGAGTTCACATCATCCCTATTCTCCTCAGTTTTCACCCACTGATTATCATTTATTAAGCACTTAAGCACATTTCAAATGGTAAAACATTTAGGTCTAAACCAGAGGTGGAATAAGCTTTAAAATATTTCGTTGCATCACAGCCAATAATTTTTTATCAACGAGGAATAAAGAATCTCGTCGATCGATGGCAGAGGTGCATAGATGCTCAAGGCTCGTATTTTGACTAATTATATCATTTTTACAGTTACTTTTTCAAGAATAAAAATGTTTTCTGAAATCAGCCATTATTTTTGTAACAACGCAAAAGGCAAGCATATTCTCGCTCACTTTTTCTCTTTTTTCCTCTAGCTTCGAGATGTAGTTCGCTTGATTTTTTCCTCTGTTGAACTCACTCACACACGCACATACGCTAACATATCTAGAACACACGCTAATTTCAGACACACACAAACCAGCCTCAGCCGAATAGTTATTTTTTATCTAATTTCTTTTCATTTAAATTGGGCACGGACGGACTTATTTTTGTATATATATATATATATATATATATATATATATATATATATATATATATATATATCCGAATGAATACAGAACGAAGAAAGAATTTTTACAATGTCCAAAGCATTAATTTAAAACATTGCTCGATATATATTATATAGAGCTGTGAATATTTATTATAAATTATATTTTAGAACATGTACATATGTTTTTTTTTTTATATATCCACTACAAATATTACATTTGTTTCGACATTGAAACTTCAATGTCTCATCAGGCGGTGTGGATAGGAATGGAAAGCTTCTTTTCTTATATTTGGTCAGTTGTGTGTGGGATGTTGGTTAGGGTTAATGATGAGGGAACAAGTCTCGTAGATTGACCGTTAGAATTTTGAAAAAAGTGGTCTGGGTAGTTAATATGGTTGATTAATGATAGTCTTTGATTTCTAGACAGATTTAACATTAGCAGTTAGAATGTAAGTTTTTATTATCTTGCAACTAGACTATATCCTTTGGATTAAATCCAAAGGATATAGTCTACCCAAATGTACTATTTGTAGTGGATAAAAAAAATATGTACATATTCTAAAATATAATTTATACATGTACATGTTCTAAAATATATTTGTATATATATATATATATATATATATATATATATATATATATATTAATAAATATACATATTATCCCACGTCTATGGCATGACTTGGAATTTGATGCGTTATGCAATCATCAGGTGCATATTTCAAACTGACCTTTTAATAGATTGGAGTTTAAGTTCACTCGATATTCAGGGGAATTAAATCTTATAAAGTTAAGTTTTTACTTTTTTAATCACAAGATTAAACATTTAAAATTCTACAGTTGCATGTGGATAAAAATGTTAAAAATATATATAATATACATATATATACAATCAATATATATATTTGTATATATTTTATGTATATATCTGTATATAAACATATTTAATATATATATATATATATATATATATATATATATATATATATATATAGTCATCCGCAGACAGATCTGTTTCACTGTATCACAGCTCATCAGTACCGTTAGATATCCAATTGCTTTTACCCAGGATCGAAACCAGACTGAATTGAAGTCAATTAATATATATATATATATATATATATATATATATATACATAATGTAAACGTTTCCCCTTCTGCGATATATGCATTACTTTTCAGGAATGAATTGTGTTCTTACGGTGACTGGAGTATATTCAACACGTTGAAATTTCCCTTCTCTAATTCCATCCGAGTGGCGACTCAGACTGACACCAAATCGGTTGAGTTTCGATCCCGCCCAGAAGAAGCAATTTGATGTGTGTAGCCACACTCGTGAGCTGTAATACAGCGAAACAAGCTTGTATGTGGATGACTAATATATATATATATATATATATATATATATATATATATATATATATCAGGTGATCACTCAGAAAACGAATAATAAACAGAAAACAACAAATCTTGATCTCTGGTGGAATTTCTAGCCTGTTCCACACGATCACGCCATCAACGCTAGAGATCGAATCACCTACAAGCACCGTCGTCCCTTCCTCCAGCTGTGGATTAAATAGTAAGACAGATTGGATTCCATAGCCAATATATCAGGTGATGATTCTTGATAATGCGAACAGAAAACATCAAATCTTGATCGCTGTCTGGTGGAATTTCCAACTTGTTCCACACGATCGTGCCGTCAACGCTAGACATCGTTCCTCGTACGAACACTGTCGCTCCTTCCTCCAGAAATAATAAAACACATTGGGTTTGTTAGCCTTTGTTGACAACCAGTCTACCGCAGAAAGTAATGACAAGCTACTGCGGGGGAAAGTGGGGCTTGAAGAATCAGATACTTACTCGATTACACCCTGTGACTCCAGTAGGTCAAAAACTGACCGTGTGGTGAAAGAAAGGAAGCTAAAACAGTTGTTTCAATTAATTTGAGCAAGTATGTGCGTTGTGGTGCAGTGTATATCTGTTTGGAACGAGAAATCGGGGAACCGAGTTCGAATTCCAGTTGAATTCATTGCATTCACTTACGCGCAAATACCCTTGGGAAAGGTATTAATCCGTCTCTTCCCTCCAGTTATGGGTTAAATAATAGGACAGATTGGGTTCTATAGCCTTGGCTGGCAACCAGTCTCCCGCAGAAAACAATGGCAATCTACTGCGGGATAATCTTCCTCCCAGTCAGTGATGTTTCTTTTGAGACATGATCGCCCAAGCGTGTTTCACGTATGGTACTTAACTGACTGACTGTACTATAAACAGTGCACACATTCTTATCAAAAGTGTTGACTTCCAGAACCACCTGTTAAATATTTTTAAGATAACAGTCAGTCAGTTAAGTGCTATGCGTGAAACACGCTTGGGCGATCATGTCTCGAAAAAGACATGACTGACTGGGCATGATTTTCCCAAAGTAGATTGCCATTGATTTCTGCGGTAGACTGGTTGCTAACTAAATCTACAGAACCCAATTTGCCCTGCTATTTAAGCCATAGATGGGAGGAAGAAAAGATTAATACATTTATTAAGAATTGTTACGCTAAAATGAACGTACCGAATTAGTATAAAATCCCGAAAGAGTGCTCTATAAAAACTTGCGCATCAGAAAGAAAATTGAATAAAAATTGAATTTAATTTTTTTAATGATCTTATTATTCATAACTACTTATATACATAAAGATTAAAAAAAACATATCTATATATACGGCGATATAAAAATGTATGTTAATTTTTATTAGTATTGTTGAAAATGTCAAACAGTTTAATATTTTTAGAATATGTTCTTTTTAATAGAGATACTGTACTAGCAGTATAGCCCGGCGTTGCTCGGGTGTAATGAAATCTTTAAAACTAATCCATGGTCCTGGAGCTCAGACTCCTAGGACGTTGGCACGAAAGACTAAAAAGCAATAGTTGTTTCCAGTTAAAGCTCAACCGTAGACTGAAAGAAAAATGAATGGATGTAAGTCAAATTTTGATTTCCTGGTATCGATATCAAATAATTTTTTTCGTCGTAAACTGAATTTTGAAGGCTAAATAAGTCCTCTGAGTAAAAGGTATCATGGCTGAGACTAAGAACTACAATTATAACTACTTACAGCCAAAAACTAAAATAAAAGTGCTGAAAAAAATGCAGATATACAGGCAGATAAACAGACACACGCACAAACATCTTGCCTCTTATATATATATATATATATATATATATATATATATATATATATTATCGATTTTCTGCACTATTATAAGAACTGCAACCTTGAAACTTCTGAATATTGTTTCTTGTGTCTTTTTCTATGAGTGTATCAAATTTGATTAAAATCGGACCACTCCTTCTATAACCTGATTTTTTCGATTATCGATTTTCGATATTTATCGGAGGTACCTCGACACCAAACCGAGCTAAGAACACTTGCAGACGGTTATAGTACAACTGTGTAAATTTTCAAGAAAATCGGTTCAGCCGTTTCGGAGTCTATAGGTAACGGACACACACACACACACAGACAAATTTTCATTTATAAATAAGTTTAGATATTCTTTTTAATGAATATACTGCATATTTTTTAAATAAATACACTGTATATTCTTTTTCATAAATACACTGTATATTCCTTTTATTAAATATACTGTATATTCTTTTTAATGGGTATACTCTAAAGACTTTATTCTTTTTTAATAAATGCACTATATTCTTTTTAATAATTATACTGTCCAATTTTATAAATACAATGTATATTCTCTTTAATACATACACTGTATGTTCTTTTTAATAAATATGCTGTATATTCTTTTTAATGAATATACCGTATATTCTCTTTAATAAATACATTGTATATTTTTTTAATAAATACACTCTATATTCTTTTTAATGAATATATTGTATCTTCTTTTTTAATAAATACACTGTATATATTCTTAAATAAATACACTGCATGTTCATTTTAATAAATATACTGTATATAATTTTTAATGAATATACTGTATATTTTTTTAATAAATACAATGTATGTTCTTTTTAATAAATACACTGTATGTTCTTTTTAATGAATACACTGTGTATTCTTTTTAATGAATATACTGCATAATTTTTAAATAAATACACTATATATTCTTTTTTATAAAGACACTGTATATTCTATTTAATAAATATACTGTATGTTCTTTTTAATGAATATACTCTATATTCATTTTTAATAAATACACTGAATATTTTTTTAATAAATGCAGTGTATGTTATTTTTAATAAATACACTATATATTCTCTTTTAATGAATATACTGTATATTCTTTTTAAATAAATATACTGTATATTCATTTTGATAAAAATACTGTATATTCTTTTTAATAAATACATTGTATGTTCTTTTCAATAAATATACTGTAAAATGGGATATGCTTTGTGGTGCCGTTCGGAATGAAAATTCGGAATGTCGAGTTCGAATTCTATTTAAATTTGTTGCATTCACTTAGACGCCAATAACCTTGGGAAAGGTATTAATCCGTCTCTTCCCTCCAGCTATATGTTAAATAGTTTGACAGATTAGGTCTTGTAGTCTTGATTCACAACCAGTCTACCGCAGAAAGAAATAGCAGTCTACTACAGGAAAATCTTCTGCTCAGAGAGTTATGTCTCTTTCATTGTGCATCACGTATGGTATTTAACTGACTAACTGTAAAAACATTAAACTGTTTAATTTTGTTCAGTTAAAAGAATATGTAAGACCTTCTACAGAAGAAAGCAAGATGAAGCGAAAGCAAAATACTGATAATAAACTTCTAGTCATCAGCAAAAAGAAGACCCCAAAATGCCAACTACAGGTAGGAGAAACTACAATAAAACAAGTAAAGAAATTTAAATACCTGGGAAGCATACTGACAGAGGATGGAAAGTGTGACACTGAGAGCCGAAGACGCATTGGCATGGTTAAGGAGGAACTAAAAATTAACCAGGGTACTAAGAGGAAAATCTAATTGGAAACAAAGAAAAGAGTGCTGGACTGCTATGTAATATCTGTCCGTCTCTATGAAAGTGAATGCTGGACAATCTCCTGAAAGATGAAGAAGAGGCTTTTGCGAGAAGACATTACCTAAAGGAGGATAATTTTCTTCCCACTCCCCTTATCCTTTAATCAGTTTACGTTTTTGTTGTGGATTCCGGATGAGGAACCGCACAAAATAATGAAACGTAATATTGAACGTAATTTAAAAACTTGAACGCAGGTTAGTAAATCCAGGAACACTATTAGTAGAAATAAATATATACAAATCTTGAAGTGAAGTCGTTGGAAATAGTATGTCCGGGTATATTATTCTAACTGAGTGGAGCTCAGAGCTAGTCTGGTAACTGGGTAACTTCGGTATCTGTCGGAACTCTTCGATAACTGTAACGGATCTCTACAATTACTCTTCACTGCAAACTCCAACTGCAAGGGTATTTACCAACCTTCCCACGCAAGGTTAGATGTGACACAAGGCCATTTTATAGTGGGTCTTCCCGGCCATATAGCCGAGCCAAAAAATGTCTGTCTATTTTTACCTAGTCGTGATTCTACCCTTCGGCGGAACCACGACTGGGTTATTGCTCTCTGCCCCGGAAGCAGAGAGCGCCCTCTACCCGAAATAGAGAGCTGACAGTGTCATAGAAGCAGAGGCAAATGCCGACTGCAACTGCAACGGTATTTTCCAACCTTCCCTCGCAAGGCTAGATGTGACACAAGGTCTATTTATTGTGGGTCTTCCCGGCCATATAGCCAGGCCAAAAAATGTCTGTCTACTTTTCCCCACTCGTGATTCTACCCTTAGGCGAAACCACGAATGGTTTATTGCTCTCTACTCGGAAGCAGAGAGCGTTCTCTACCCGAAGGCAGAGGGCTGACAGTGTCATAGAGTTTTCAGTCTAGTGACGATGACGGTATTTACCAACCTTCCCACGTAAGGTTAGATGTGTCACAAGGTCTTTTTATTGTGGGTCTTTCCGGTCATATAGCCAGGCCAAAAAATGTCTGTCTATTTTTCCCCAGTCGTGATTCTACCCTTCGGCGGAACCACGACTGGGTTAGTGCTCTTTGTTCGGAAGCAGAGAGCGCTCTCTCCCTGAAGGCTGAGAGCTGACAGTGTCATAGAGTCGTCAGTCGAGTGACGATGACTGTATTTACTAGCCTTCCCACGCAGGCCGGATGTGACACATGGTCATTTTATAGTGGGAATTCCCGGCCATATAGCCGGGCCAAAAAATGTCTGTCTATTTTTACCGAGTCGTGGTTCTATCCTTCGGCGGAACCACGACTGGGTTATTGCTCTCTGCTCGGAAGCAGAGAGCGCCCTCTACCCGAAGGCAGAGGGCTGACAGTGTCGTAGAGTCGTCAGTCGAGTGACGATGACTCTATAGTTTTACCAATATTTACCAATTAAGAGTTTAAGAAAAAAATATAAATAAATCACTCTGAAGCGAAATATAAATAGAATAATCATACACAAAGTTTAAACAAAAATAAAATATTTTCTTTCTTTCTCTTTTATGTTTTTAAAAAATGCTGGGATACAGAGAAAGCTAGAACCATAATCTTGTAACAAATATATATATATATATATATATATATATATATATATATAGACATAGAAAGATTGATAGATCTGAATATATATATATATATATATATATATATATATATATATATTCAGATCTATCAATCTTTTTCTGTCTATATATATATATATATATATAGATATATAACAATTTAATAGTCATATACATATTGGGCGTGTTTATACGCGTTAAAAATCCTGCCTTTTTCTACCGGACGCTTATGTCCTAGGGGTAGAATCGCCGACTGACGCCGATTCGGTCGGGTTTCAATCTTGGGTTAGGAAGCGATCAGAGTCTAAACCGTACTGATGAGCTGTGATACAGCGAAACAGATCTGTCTGCGGATGACTATAGCATATATATATATATAAGATGGAAATCGATAGTTATGGGCAGGTTAAGCCAAATATGAACTGAGTAATTGCATGCAAAGAGAAGACGGGGGCTTGTGGGACTATAAAGTGATCAATAAATCGATAAATACGAGGAAAACTGAAATTAATTGGGAAAACTAATGGCGATTATGTATAAGCTGAAATTAACGATATTAATTTTGCAAAACATGATTAGGATTTTGTTGAACTCAAACAGACACCAACACATCCTGTAATCAATTTCTTTCTTTATCTCACACTTTTAACATCTCTCTCTCTCTCTCTCTCTCTCTCTCTCTCTCTCTCTCTCTCTCTCTCTCTATATATATATATATATATATATATATATATATATATATTATGTTAAATATTTAGTGCCAAAGTTGCGGTTTCTTTTTCAGTTGTGGCGCAGTGGATATCGTTTCGGAACGAGAAATCGGGGAGCTGAGTTCGAATTCCAGTTGAATTCCTTGCATTCACTTACGCTCAAATACCCTTGAAAAAGGTATTAATCCGTTTCTTCCCTCCAGTTATGGGTTAAATAATAGGACAGATTGGGTTCTATAGCCTTGGTCCGCAACCAGTCTACCGCAGAAAGCAATGGCAACCTACTGCGGGATAATCTTCTGCTCAAGTGTGTATCACGTATGGCACTTAACTGACTGACTGTCTGTTAGACAGGCATTTTATGCAGTCAGATGTGTCGTCATATTATACCCGATATCGAGATAAGGACAGAGCATTAATACTAATCCTGATGAAATAAAAACACAAAACACACACAAAATACGAAAATAAAACATAGAAGATAAAGAACGAAACCGGAAGAACTAACAACCAGATCATGCAACAATCAACAAACATGAAGAAATTCCGGAAATAAAATACAACAACTAACACACATATACCACAGCAACACAAAATTTTAAACGAGCATTAAAAAGAGGTCAAACCAAAGTAGTAAAAAGATTATATAAACCAATTAACCACTAACAAATCCTACACCACTTCAGAAACAGCACTCATGAAGCAAAAAGTATCAGTCACACAGAAAGATATGAAATTACAGCAAATTCCATATAAATACGAAAACTATTCGGAAACAGTCACACCCAGTTACTTTAAGTTGTTTTACAGTTAAACAAATAAGATGTAATTTCTACTGCAACAGCTTCTTTTCTTGCGCTTCCCGCCTGTGGAACTCCCTTCCACAAGTCTGCTTTCCCGACAGCTACAATCTCCAGGTGTTTAAATGTAGGGTCAATAGACACCTTCTATCACACTAACTCCCAACTATTCTCAGAACACTCTCATCTACCCAACCCTCATTCTCGGTATCCTTACTCGCCTATCACCCACTCTCTGACATTTCCTATATTTAATCATCCTTTCTCCACTCTATGTAGCCCCCTGCGCAGTAGTGGCAGTGACATGCCTTGTTCGGGGTGAAACACTTATAAAAAAAAATTAAAAAATTCTGTCAATATGCCTCATAAAAGATTGAATAGTTCTTGTCTTAATACTTTTGCACAATACTGTATATATGATATAGATTCTGGCAAAAAGATTCATGGGCCGCTACAGAATATTTTCTGCCTAGTCAGTCATGTCTCTTTCGAGACATGATCGCCCAAGCGTGTATCACATATGGCACTTGACCTACTGATCTAGAATAGAAGGACAGATTGGATTCTTTAGCCTTTTGATCCTAATCATCTTTTGCAAAATTAATATCGTTTGAAATTACACCAAATTTTATATAAATACGAAATCTTGAATGAGCTTGAAGAGTGAAGGCAATACAATAATACCCTGACGTAACTTGGAAGTCGGCATGTCTTAAATAATCCTGCTCAGGTAAATGAAAAGCTTCTCTACGTTAATTCTATCTGTCTCTTTCGCTCTGCCCCCTTCTACCGGGCGCCCGTAGCTCAGAGGTAGAATTGCCGACTGACGCCATTTCGGTCGGGTTTTAATCCTGGGTAAAAAAGCAATCGGAGTCTAACCTTACTGATGAGCTGTGATACAGCGAAACAGGTCTGTCTGCGGATGACTATATATATAGCATATAAAATGCTGGTGTTTATATAATGTTCGATGCATCAGTCTACCGTTTGTTTATTATTGGAATACTGCTGTCACCTATGACCTTGTGCTCCAATTATATATTTAAAGACACTTGTGAAAATTCTTATTTGAATCTGCAATGTTATTGACCTTGATTCACCCTGATTCATCACGCTTTCCCACTTTTTCACGTAATGTCTGAAATTATGGATGTACTGAATGTAAGAATTATGGATATACTATACGAATGTCTGAATACAGTAACAACAGAATTGATTGATAATATGCCAATACTTTCAATCAATGTCTCTTTTGGTTTGTTATATTTTGTTTTACGGTATATCAACACCTCCATCTGTTATTTCCTATCGACAAGATTTTTTAGTATTGGTTCCTATGAATAAAATGTGTATTCTTTGTAAGAAATCAGTTTGTACATCAGGTTTCATTAACGTATTTTTGTAAAGAGGGTCTTTGTTTTTAAAATATATTGCGTGTGTTTTTATTATAAAAATAGATTTGATGGTGTTTTGACCACAATTTGAGGGTTAAGTATATAACCTCAGCAGGAATCCTAACAACTCGGGTCGGGGTGGACCTGGGAACAATAACAAGAGGTTGTTTCACGGTCCTCAAATCCTTGCTGCCGGATGGAGTTTATCGCCATACACAGGATCCGGATGCAGTTTATTGTCATTCACAGGACTAGGATAAAGTTTAATCGCTATACACAGGACCCGGCTGCAGTTTATCGTTCTGTGCAAGACCATGTTTATTTGGAGGTTTTGTTCGCCTTCAAATTTTAAATTTAAAAATATATATAAAAACCAATCTTATTCTGATTGAATTAATTCCTCAGCTCAGAATCCCCAGTTTCTGATTAGCACGAATCAAATTATTTTTTTTGCAAAACACACAACTATTTATTCATTATCTGAACGCATATTTTTAATCTTATTACAAAAACTATTTCAAGACTATATATATATATATGAAATCGCACCTTTTTTTTTTCCACCCGTTCAATACTTTGTATAAATTTATATTTTTTGTCGTTTACCTTTTGGCCATAAAACAAGAAAATTGACATCGAAGAAAAAAAGAAGACATTTTTTAATTTTTTTCCCGGCTTATACTATCCGATTCGTTAATTAATTTACTTCATTAATTCTTAATCCCAATGTCTAAATTAGCGGCAAGTCACGTTCAAGAGCAATGATAAAACATTGGCACACAACCAATTTCTATATTTTATCGGTGTATAAAAAAATCCAGATCTGCTGTCAGTCAGTCAGTCAGTTAAGTGCTATACGTGATACACGCTTTGGGAGATCATGTCTCGAAAGAGACATGACTGACTGGGCAGAAGATTATCCCGCAGTAGGTTGCCATTACTTTCTGCGGTAGACTGGTTGCCGACCAAGGCTATAGAACCCAATCTGTCCTGTTATTTAACCCATAACTGGAAGGAAGGAAGAAACGGATTAAAACCTTTCCCAAGGGTATTTGCGCGAAAGTGAATGCACCGAATTCAACTGGAATTCCCGAATATTTTATAGAGGGTGCCAGAAATTGGGTAAAAGAAATATTTTTGTGGGCATAAAGTGAGCGATCAATTTATATATTGACTGGAATATAAAATTGATCCCCCACTTTATATTTACATAATCATTTCTTGTCAGTGGATAAGGCGTAGAAAATCAATCAGTCAATGAAATACTGATTAGCTACACATGCATGTCTTTCAGATTTATTTATATTATCTGGAATATAAATGTATAGAAATGTTTTTTTTTACAAACATATCGCCCCCACAGAAGGCATTTTACTGCCATTGTTTTGCAGGGGGTTACATAAGAGGAAAGTTATGAGAAAGCGTGACAGGTTATAGACGGTGTCAGGAAGTGGGTAAGAGAAAGATGGTTGTGGCCATAAAGTTAGGGATCGATTTATATATTGATTGGAATATAAAATTGACCCCCCACATGAGAAAGAGTGGTAGGTTATAGGGCGTGTCAGGAAGTGTGTAAGGGGAGGATGGGAATACTGATGAGAGTGGAGTGGACGGAGAAAGGTGCATGAGAGAGAGGATGCAGGTTAGTGAGATAGGAGATGACTATTGACTTTACATTTAAGTTCTTGGAGATTGTAGTTGTCGGGAAAGTAAGTAAACGGAAGGAAATTCCACAGGCGGGAAGTGCGAGAAAGAAGCTGGGGAGTAGAAGTTGCGTTTACATTTTATTGGTTTCACAGTAAAAAGGAGGAACCTAGTTGCTAATCTTGAGGCTCAAGTAAATTCATGCATAGTGGGCACCAGTGGGCTAAGTTTTTTAGTCGGTTTATTTGATATCAGAAGAAAACTTGACACCAATAAGGCACAGGGTGTTGTTTTTTATGAGGATAGCATCAGCCATGGTGATGGCTGGCAAAAAGTCTCGTGTAGTGGTCAAATGAAGACAGTTTTCTGCTTCAGTTAACCACTAATTGGTGGCCCGTTTCAAGAGGAGCTGCCAGGATTACTTTGTCAGATCTGACGAATTGGCTGTTGAGATCTTCTTCTTCTTCTATGTGCCTTGTCCTTTCAGGACGTAGGCGGTCATGGCTTTCGACGTCTCCCTATCCCTGGTGGCTCTTAGCACTATTTCTCCTGTTACACCATGCAACCCCCATACTGTCATCCACCTGCTCAAGCCCATAAATCTACAATATAAATGTATAAAAACTAGCATGGCCACAAAATGAGGGATCAGTTTATATATTAATTATAATGTAGATTTGATACCCCATTTTATATCCACATTATAATTTCTTATAAACAGCATATATCTTCTTCTATGTGCCTTGTCCTTTCAGGGCGTAGGCGGTCATGGCATTCTACGTCTCCCTATCCCTGGTGGCTTTTAGCATTCTTTTTCCTAGAAAGTCTCGCAGTCCCCGTTCTGTCATCCACCTGCTTTCCTCTGTCTCTTTTTCGCTCTATCTGCCCTGTTAGTATCAGGTTCTCCAATCCCTCCTTCCTCATTGCATGTTCCAGGACTTCAATTGTCTCTTCCTGATGCTCAGTATTAATTTCCTTCACGTTTCCATTCTATCCAACACCGCATCATTGCTCACATTCTCGGTCCATGATATACTCAGCATACTTCTGTCGAATCACATTTCAGTTGCTTCAAGTTTTCCCTTCATCTTCGATGATATTGTCGAGCATTCACTGTCATATTGAAGAATCGACATCTCATAGCAATCCAGTACTCTCTTCTTTGTTTCTAGTGAAATTTTCCTCTCTCTTAATATTCTTCTCAGCTCCTGGAATGCATCCTTGTGCTTTTGGACCTCAGGAATATAAATGTATAGAAACTGATATGGCCACAAAGTGAGGGATCAGTTTATATATTAATTGTAATATGGAACTGATCCCCCACTTTATATCCATCATCCTTCTGTCGAACCACATTTCAGTTGCTTCAAGTTTTCCTTCATCTTTGATGATATTTCCAACATTCACTGCCATATTGAAGAACTGATATCACATAGCAATCCAGTACTCTCTTCTTTGTTTCTAGTGAAAGTTTCCTGTATATTAATACTTTACGCTTCTGGAACGCGTCCTTCACCATGTCAATTCCAGTACTTAGTTAGGGACAGATGAACTCTCTTCTACCAGCCATTTTCTTAAGCTCACTAAGTATGTTATGCGTTGTTTTCCTCTGTCCAACTTGTAATCTATCTGTCACGTGAGTATCAAATTTTCCAAGCTATCTTTTCTCGTTAGGTAACTCAGACAACTTAATTGCCACTTCTTGATGTTAAGTATGAGTTTTGGCTTTGTTTCTGTTTTTAAAAAAATTGCCTATTGCTTACATCTCATGTTATCCTCGGCATCCTTATGTGGAACCATATTCTTTTTCTTCAAGACTCTTTTTAATCTGTGAAGAGATTGTCAAGTATTCACTGCTATGCAGGAGGACCAATATCGCTTAACGGTTTTAATAAACGCGATATATAGAATGTTGAACATAACAGCATTATCGGTCCTGGGTATGACGGTAAACCGCGTCCGGCAGTAAGGCCTCTGATTGGGAGGTTGTAAGAAGCATAGAACCACCTCTTAATTGCTGTTGTTCCCAGGTCCACCCTGACTCTGAGTGATAGCACCTGTGGGGTCCCAGCTATGGGCAAATAGTTAACCCCCAAACTGGGGTCAAAACACTATGAAAGTATAAAAATACTTTTCTAGAAAAACATGCATATTTTAAGAAAAAATATTACCACTACACATTTTTGAAAGAAAATTATTCTCAGCAAAATATTTTTAAATACGAAACTAGATATGTATATTTGGATGTATATTTTCAGTTTTCTAAAATAAAAAAAATAAAAACAAAAACATTCGTTATAATCTGACTAAATCAACCTTCTCACTATAACCGACCATTAAAAACAACAACAACAAAACCCTTAAAACCCCAATCTTTTGGCATTAAATAACCCACAGAGGTTGATATGTCATTAAACAAAACTCAAATTCAATAACAGCATTATCATGCTAAACATTACCTGACAAATCCTTAATCCAGGGCCACAACATCACCGAATTACAACCATAGCTTCAGCACAATGACAGCGACATCAGGCAGATCACGTAGAAACACCGGTTCCTGTATGATCACTGATGATAAGCAACCGGTTTTCGTATGATTACTAAAGTTAAGCAACATTAGACCTGGTCTATACTTAAGTAGGTGACCGCTAAGTTATATCAGGTGCTGTAAGCTTGGATGTGCTGGTAGCATAATCGGCTTACAGCCACATAATTTTGAAACAACGTTTTTCGTACGATCAATGAGCAAGATTGAACTAGGGTAGGACCTAGATGGATGACTGCTTAGTAACGCCAATTTGAACTTGGATGTGCTGGGAATATATAATCTTACTACCATAGCACATTGAAACATCAGTTCTCGTACGATCACCAAAGTTGAGCAACACTGAGTCGGGCCAATACCTAGATGGGGGATCACTTGAGAATACCAGTTGCTGTAAGCTTGTATGTGTGGGTTGTATGGTTTGCGGCTATATCATGCAGAAACAAAAGTCCTTGTATAATGACTGATGGTAAGCAACGTCGAGCCTGGTCAGTATCTAAATGGGGGACAGCTTGGGAATGCCAGGTGCTGTAAGCTTGGATGTGTGGGTTGTATCGTTTATGTCTATATCTCGTGTAAACAACAGTTCTCGTACAATGACTGATGGTAAGCAATGTCGAGCCTGGTCAGTATCTAGATGGGAGACCGCTTGGGAATACCAGTTGCTGTAAGCTTTGGATGAGCTTGTGGTATATATTGGCTTACGGTCATGTCACACTGAAACAACGGTTCTCGTACGATCACCGAAGTTAAGCAACATTGAACCAGGTAAGAACACAGATGAGTGACCGCTTAGTAATGCTGGTTGATCTTGGTTGTGCTGCGAGTATAATAGTCTTACTGCCACATCACGTTGAAACACCGGTTCTCGTTCAATCACTGAAGGTAGGAAACATTGATACTGGTTAATAACTAGATGGGCGACTGCTTAAGGATACTGGGTGCTGAAAGCTTTGATGCTTCTGTGTTATATATCGGCTTAGATTCATAGTATATTGAAAACCGGTTGCTATACGATCACTGAAATAAAACAACGTCGAGCTTGGTCAACACCAAGATGGGTCACCGCTTAGAAATACCAGCTGCTGTAAGGTTGAATGTGTGAGTTGTAAAATGAGCTTACAGGCCATATAACCTTGAAACATTGGTTCCCTTATGAAAATCGAAGTTAAGCAACGTTGAGCCTAGTCAGTAACTAGATGGGTGGTTTCTTAGGAATACCAAGTGCAGAAAGCTTAGATTTTTTGGTTAGTTAACAGATAATTGCTCGGGACTTTTAGTAGGATAGCCAAATTTTAGTTCAAGACTGGTTCGTTTTATTCATTTACACGTAAATATTCATTGGAAAGTATCTATCCATACCTTCTCTCTCCGCCTGTGGGTTAATTAGTAATTAATGTATAACAAAAACCACGCTTATCATTTCAAACCAAATCATAATTAAAATTGTGTACACAGTCTTTAGATTTCGTTACCTTGCCTCTAAACAAAATCCACAAAACAACCAACTTGAGAGTACTCTGTGGGTTAATTAGTAATGTAATATAATAATCTGGCCCCACCCGAGGAAGTGATGCAAGCGATGGTGTTTCCCGTCGGTGAAGGGGGCGGCGAAGCGACAAGACAGGTGTTTGTGAAATACATCCTGTCGAGGCCGGAGCGGATGTCATTTGACCTTATTTCCGACAGCGGCTGAAATGGCTACAGAGGCAAACAGATCAGGTGTCTCTTAGAATTACGTAGGCGTTGCGTGGGCGAGGCAAAACCGGAAGGAAAGTCCCGGTTCTAGAAGACTATATAAAGATCTCGACACACGGATTCGCCAGCAGTGAACGGCCAGTGGAAGCAGAGAAACACCACGGCAAGAATACACTCCCGTCAGCCCATTCTATGTGCCTCTCACCCTTCCGTTCTCTATTCCACACGGTTCGTCGTCATTAATAAAAATATAACCTTATATTTTTATATATGCGTGTTTGTTGTTTTGTCGTCGTACGGCGATATATAACAGTAAGACTTGTATCCCGATACATAACTATCTTCAAAAGTAAAAATTATTTAGATTTCGATATTGCATAACCAATAGAAACGCCGCAAAAAATTATCAAGCAATCAATTAACCAGCATGAATGTACTCTAAGGGTTGATTAGTAAGATTTGTATTACTAAAATATTACTATCTATAAAAGTAAAATAATATTACGTTAAAAATATTTAGATATCGGTATTAAAAAATACTACCAAAATAAGCAACGTGAAAGAAGTCATGCATTAATTAGTAAGTTTTTCATCAGTAAAACTATACTCTCTTCAAAAGTAAAATAAAATTGTGTCCAAAATATTTAGATTTCGGCATTAAATAACCAATAAAGGTGTTGTTATACCGCTAAACAAAATCAACCAACAAAACAAAAAAACATAAAAGAATGCTTTGGGTTAATTAGTAATACTTGTATCACTAAAATATTACTATCTCCAAAGTTAAAATATTTTTTATCCAAAATATTTAGATTTCGGCATTAATTAATCCAGTGAGGTTGAGGTGCTGCTAAACAAAATCAATCAGCCAACCAACTGACAAAGCAAGCGACAGGAAAGAAGTCTATGAGTGAATTAGTAAGACTAGTGTCACTGAAATATTGCTATCAGTGAACAATTCGTCCGTGCATAGAATACCGTTGCTCCATCTGGTCGGTGTGTTTGTGGGGGTGTCCTGCTATTCATCTCGGGCAAAATTCAAATGACGTTCTGCAATGTAATTAATCCTCATATGGCTGCTCGACTTCAGTCACTTTCGTGACTTCCCTCTGTCTTTTCTACAAATATTGTTAGGTAAACTTCTTCCTTTGGTACCATAACCACATGAATTTACTCACACTACTAGATTGGCGAGTAGGTTCTACCATTTTACCATCAAAATAGTCAAATGTAACCGCCATTGCTAGTAGTTTTTTCTCACCCACTTCCGGCCTATAGAAATCATTTCCGTTTCCTTGATTCCCTGATAGCTACAATCTTCAAAAGTAAAAATCAAACATCAACTGCCATTTTCTATCTTCTTAATTTCTAAATTTATCTTATCCTTTCTTCGACATCCTCGGTACCTTGTTCTCTTTTCTTTTCTTTTTTTTCACCCTCTCCTCTCATTTAACCCCCATACACGCCAGTTGCAGTTCTGCCTTGCTTATGATGAAACGATTATAAAAATATATTTAAAATGATTGTCTCTTGCTTTGTCACACGTGTTACATATTTGACCAATAAGAATCAAACATCAAACATCATTTCAGTATACTGACCTTTGAATTTTTTTTTCAAAATTAATCTCTTGTCTTTAACCAGATCTCTGAAGAAGCTTTAATAAAATTGAAACATGTTAGATTACAACACATTTCCTACTTAATTCTTAATTTATTCTTTAGGATCGCCGACTGATACCAATTCCGCGGTGTTTCAATCCTTGGTTAAAAAGCAATCAGAATCTAACCGTGCTGATGAGCTGTGATACAGCGAAATAGATTTGTCTGTGGATGACTATATATATATATATTCCGAAAATTACATTTCGTTGAATAGCTATTTCAGCGAGAAAACTCTCGCTTCATCAGCAATGATTCAAAGCAAAGATTTATTAATTCAAATATGTTACAAAACCCACATACCGGAAGGAGCCCCAAAAACATATCCATACACAGGAAGTTATTATTTAAAATTTGTCGTCCAGACATAAAAAAGGGGCAGAGACAGGGATTCCTGACTCGGTATTAGAAGAAGACTTTGATTATGTCTGTATTAAAGAATAAAGAGTCAAAATTTAACCACAGGAATAAGAAGTGGTGGGGGAAAGTAAAGAAGTGGTGGAGGAAAAGAAAATAGAAAGGACAATTAGGGTAGACGGGGGGGGGAAGTTAACGAACAAATAAGACATGACAAAATATTCATTAGCGGAGATGACAGGGCTTCAGAGGGAGAAAGGAAGAGAAAAGTTAAATATATTGTTAAAAAGAGAAGGAAACAGGAGGAAAGAATAGAGAGAATATATTATATATCACTGTTGAAAATTTAACAAAAAAAAAAACAATATTGGAAAAAATTTGGTTTAAAATAATAATAATTATATGGTTAGACTATTGTAGAGGGGTTAAAATTTATTAATAGAAGTAAAAAATAAAAATTTATTAATAGAAGTAAAAAATAAAAATTTATTAATAGAAGTAAAAAATAAAAATTTATTAATAGGAGTAAAAAAATAAAAATTTATTAATAGAAGTAAAAAATAAAAATTTATTAATAGGAGTAAAAAAATAAAAATTTATTAATAGAAGTAAAAAATAAAAATTTATTAATAGAAGTAAAAAATAAAAATTTATTAATAGAAGTAAAAAATAAAAATTTATTAATAGAAGTAAAAAATAAAAATTTATTAATAGGAGTAAAAAAATAAAAATTTATTAATAGAAGTAAAAAATAAAAATTTAATTAATAGAAGTAAAAAATAAAAATTTATTAATAGGAGTAAAAAAATAAAAATTTATTAATAGAAGTAAAAAATAAAAATTTATTAATAGAAGTAAAAAATAAAAATTTATTAATAGGAGTAAAAAAATAAAAATTTATTAATAGAAGTAAAAAATAAAAATTTATTAATAGAAGTAAAAAATAAAAATTTATTAATAGAAGTAAAAAATAAAAATTTATTAATAGGAGTAAAAAAATAAAAATTTATTAATAGAAGTAAAAAATAAAAATTTATTAATAGAAGTAAAAAATAAAAATTTATTAATAGAAGTAAAAAATAAAAATTTATTAATAGGAGTAAAAAAATAAAAATTTATTAATAGAAGTAAAAAATAAAAATTTATTAATAGAAGTAAAAAATAAAAATTTATTAATAGAAGTAAAAAATAAAAATTTATTAATAGAAGTAAAAAATAAAAATTTATTAATAGAAGTAATTTATTAATAGCAGTAAAAAATAAAAATTTATTAATAGAAGTAAAAAATGAAAATTTATTAATAGAAGTAAAAAATAAAAATTTATTAATAGAAGTAAAAAATAAAAATTTATTAATAGAAGTAAAAAATAAAAATTTATTAATAGAAGTAAAAAATAAAAATTTATTAATAGAAGTAAAAAATAAAAATTTATTAATAGAAGTAAAAATAAAAATGAAAATAAAATTGGGATAATATAATAAGTAAAAATGATGAATGTGAAAATAATATATACAAAAAAATGTAAGTATACATACACGCACGCATACACATATTCATATACACATACACATACATATCCATATATATACATACACATAAACATACAAATGCATAAAAATACATAGACACTTATACATGAATACACATACACACATAACTACACACACATATATATAAATACATATATACACACACTTATATAGACATTTACACACAATCCAACATATATACAAATATATACACCCACCCATAAATTTCATACCTATATATATGTACATACACATATACTTATATACACATACACATACATATCCATATATATATATATATATATATATATATATATATATATAAACATATACATGCATAAAAATACATAGACACTTACACATGAATACACATACACACATAACTACGCACACATATATATAAATACATATATACACACACTTATATAGACATTTACACAAAATCCAACATATATACAAATATATACACCCACCCATAAATTTCATACCTATATATATGTACATACACATATACTTATATACACATACACATACATATCTATATATATATATATATATAAACATATACATGCATAAAAATACATAGACACTTACACAGGAATACACATACACACATAACTAAAAAAGAGTGAGGAAATTAAGAAAGAAAAAAATTATTTAAAATTTGTCGTCCAGACATAAAAAAAAGGGGCAGAGACAGGGATTCATGACTCGGTATGAGAAGAAGACTTTTTGATTTTGTCTGTATTAAAGAATAAAGAGTCAAAATTTAACCACAGGAATAAGAAGTGGTGGGGCTAAAGTAAAAGTGATCGGGGAAAAGAAAAAAAGGACAAATGGGGTAGATGGAGATTTAGGTAACGAAGAAATAAGACCTGAAAAAATATTCAGTTGCCGGGATGACAGGACTTATAGACGGAGAAAAAAAGGAAAAAGTTAAATATATTTTTAAAAAGAAAAAGAAACAGGTAGAAAGAACAGAGACAATATATTATATCTCTGTTAAAAATTAAAAAAAAAAATTTGGAAAAACCTTGGTATAAAATAAAAATAATGATCATAATATGGTTAAATATGGTTAAATATTAATATGGTTAAATATTAATATGGTTAATGATGATCATAATATGGTTAGACTGCTGTAGAGGGTTAAAGGGGAGATAGATAGATTGTTGTTAACATTACGCAGAAATGAAAATAACATCGACATCGCATTTTAACAAATATATTTACCAAAAGTACACAAAAATATTTTGAAATACTCAACAGTAAATCTAAATCTAAACTTATATATAATTGGAACTTTGTCTGTGTGTGTGTGTGTGCGTGTGTGTCTGTTACCTATAGACGCCGAAACGGCTGAACCGATTTTCTTGAAAATTTACACAGTTGTACTATAAGCGTCTGTGAGTGTTCTTAGCTAGATTTTGTGTCAAGGATACCCACGATAAATATCGAAAATCGATAATCGAAAAAAACAGCTTATAGAAGGAGTGGTCCGATTTTAATCAAATTTGATACACTCGTAGACAAAGACATAAGAAACGATATTCAGAAGTTTCAAAGTTGCAGTTCTTACAATAGTGCAGAAAATCGATAATATATATATGTAAAAGGCAAGATGTTTGTGTGTGTGTCTGTTTATCTGTCTGTATGTCCTTTATACAAATCCACAATTTTTATCCGATTCTCACCAAACTTCACACAAATATTCTTTAGGCTGAGTCTGAGCTCTAGGACCATGGATTAGTTTTAAAGCTTTCATTACACCCGAGCAACGACGGGCTATACTGCTAGTTTATTCAATAAAATCTCTATTGGCTTTACGGCCTACAGACCACTTCGGAATTCTATGCAAATCATCGAAATGGTTTCATTGTTTAAATTTTTTAATGCTACCATAATCCTTGTTTTCAGTTCAGTTTTGCTCGTCTCGCGCTCAAATACTTTCCACACTGAGCGGATTGCAGTCTGGGGAGTTAGCTAGCCAGATGTAAGTAGTGATGTCGCCAGGGAAATTGTCTGACACTCATGACTTGGTACTCCTTCTTGTTTGGCATTTTTTATAATCATATCGCCCCAAGCAAGCCAGTTTACTTCCACTGGTGAGCAAAGGGGTTACATAAGAGGAAAGTTATGAGAAAGAGCGAAAGGTTATAGGGGGTGTAAGGAGATGCGTAAGTAGAGTGAACGGAGAAAAGAGCACGAGAGAGAGGATACAAGTTAGCAAGATAGGAGATGACTATTGACTTTACATTTAAACACCTAGAGGTTGTAGCTGTCAGGGAAGCAAGTATACGAAAGGGAATTCCACAGGTGGGAAGTGCAAGAAAAGAAGCTGCTGGAGTAGAAGTTGTGGTTACATTTTATCGGTTTCGTCGTAAAAGGATGGGACCTAGTTGATAATCTTGTGGCTCCAGTAAATTCATACATGGAGGCACCAGAGATCTAAGTTTGTCGAAGCAGAAGCCGTGAAAGTACTTGTAGAAGGGACGCAGACAACCCACATTTCGCCGGTGAGAAAGTGACTGTATCTGAGCTGCCAGGTCGGGATCGATCACATTATAGATTCTTCGTTGAATTTTGTCAAGGACTCCTAGGTGGATAGCAGAGGCACCAGACCACATATGGCAGTAGAGAATCCTGTTGACAGACATATGGCGTTCCAGCAGGCACACTCTTGATCCAGGAAAATACTACCTCCCAATAGTACTTGACGGAGAACTCCGTTTTGAGTCTATGGTCCTAAATGGTGGCATAGCTCCATATCAATGATATTGACTGGATATATGGTTTTAATGACTCTCAGTAATCTTTTGGGGGCGCAACATCCACTTCCGTCTACTCAGACGGACACGCAAACCGTTTGAAATATTAGTATTGGACTTTCCTGTGCGAATGCAACCAGTACAGCATGCCTTTTTTTTTAATTTCTTGTCAGGTGAATAGCGTCATGTTAATCTTTTTCTAACAGAGGTTATTACTCTATGCCTTCGAGCAGAGAGTTCAACATTGCGCGAGGTAGACTTATCTGCCATTAACTAGTATTTAGTTGCCTTGCCACAAAACAAAATGTGGCACAAGCCCTTTTTAATGTGAGCAATCCGGGCCATATAGCCCGGGTAAAAACATTCCAGTCTAATTTTACCCCAGACGAGACTCTACCCTTCGGCAAGGCCTCGACTGGGTCGCTACTCTCCGCCTGAAGGCAGAGAGTTCGAGAATACGCAAGGCACTTAATTGCCGTCAACTGCTTCTCGGAAGTCATGCAGGTAACTAAATATAAGAAGAGGATAATATCCATTCCTCGTAGAAGGGTGTCATAGCAATTTAACTATTTAGTAATTTGCGACCTGATCAGACGAGTACCAAAAACTTAACCATCAAAATAAATTATAGTTTACTAGCAGTATAGCCCGGCGTTGGTCGGGTGTAATGTAAGCTTTAAAACTAATCCATGGTCGTGGAGCTCAGACTCAGCCTAAAGAATTTTTGAAATAATAAAATAATTGCGACAATTTACCAATCGCACCACACACACACACACACACACACACATATATATATATATATATATATATATATATATATATACTAGCAGTATAGCCCGGCGTTGGTCGGGTGTAATGAGAGCTTTAAGCTAATCCATGGTCCTGGAGCTCAGACTATTTGGACGTTGATACGAAAGACTAAAAGCAATAGTTGTTTCCAGTTAAAGCAAAACCTTAGACTGAAAGAAAAATGAATGGATGTAAGTTAAATTTTGATTTCCTGGTATCGATATCAAATAAGTTTTTTTCGTCGTAAACTAAATTTTGAAGGCTAAATAAGTCCCCTGAGTAAATGGTATCACGGCTGAGACTAAGAGCTACAATTATACATACGTTGAGCCAAACCAGAAGCAAAAACTAAAATAAAAGGGCTGAAAAAAATACAGACACACACACAAACATCTTGCCTTTTATATATATATATTACCGATTTTCTGCACTATTGTAAGAACTGCAACCTTGAAACTTCTGAATATCGTTTCTTATGTCTTTGTCTATGAGTGTATCAAATTTGATTAAAATCGGACAACTCCTTCTATAACCTGTTTTTTTCGATTATCGATTTTTGATACTTATCGGGGATACCTTAACACAAAACCTAGCTAAGAACACTCGCAGATGCTTATAGTACAACTGTGTAAATTTTCAAGAAAATCGGTTCAGCCGTTTCGAAGTCTATAAGTAATGGACACACACACACACAGACACACACACACATACACACATACGCACACAAAGTTCCATTTATAAATAAGTTTAGATAAACTCCTTAGATGATGTGCTGTGTTTTTCTTTTTATCTATCATATTGCTCTGGATTGTACTCGTGAGCTCTCTGTATAGATCTTTCTTTTTAATAAGTTATATTTAATATATCTATTTAGATTTTCCTATCCGCTCAAGAGATTGACAACTTCATTGTAAACCAGAAAATAAAGTAACGTTAAAAATGCTTCATCGACAAGAAATAACCCTGTGTTGATATATCTAGAAAAGCTTATTATTAAAATATGATTCAAACTTTTCGAGGTGAGACGAGATGAAGATAAGTACAAGTACCCAATCCTTAGTGACCAATTTTTAATTTAATCATTTGACCCCAAGTAAGGAAAAACAATGCCATTAAGACACTTGGTGTAACTGGGATAAGAAGAGAATTAAAAACTTTACTGAGAAGAAAGTGAATTAAAACAACAGGGTTCCAGGAAGGGAGAAGATAGTCATTAAATTTTTGAAAGTTGTAGGAATGCAAGAAACTGGAAGGAATGTTCTACACGGTAGATTTAATTTTTTTAACGGCATATCAACACATCAGGGATCATTTACTGTGGAAATTTAAATTTTGGGGAGATTTGAATATAAATATGTTGTGTTATTTTGCTTTCACAATTGAGTATATGGTTGATGATACACAGCTTTTGTGCATAGATATTTTCGTGTGAATATAATTAATGAGGAGTTAATATGTCTGTTTAATGTTGTAGTTATATAATTTGTAAAGTTAAGTTATGGATCTTGGAAGCTTTTAAGCAATACAAATATGCTATACGTTATTCTGTTTTCACAATTGAATACATGGTAGATGATACTCAGCTTTTGCTCATATACATGTTTGTGTGAACGTAATTACTAGAGGTAGTGATACGTGCGTTATATATTTTTGTGTTATTTAACTTATCTTTTAGAATATAGTTTGATTTCTTTAGGAAATTGTAGGATATTATATGGATTATTGTCATGGAAAAAGTATTTCATCTTGGTTGTTTGACTGTTTTTATTTATCGGCATATCAACATCTTTATGGGTTATTAGTTACAGAAATCTAAATATTTTGAACTTCAACTACAGATAAAATGTAGTGTTGGTCATTTTGCTATAAAATGAGTTGTTGATAATTCTACTATAATAGATGTAGTTGGTCTATATTAATATATGTTGGTTGATATTGTTTAGCGATATATCATCTTTATGGGTTATTTAATGATGATATCTAAATATTTTGAGCGCAGTTGTATGCCTTCAGCTACAGATGAAAATACACTGTTGGTCATTTTGCTGGAAAATGTATTTTTGGTAATTCTACTATAAAATAAAGATGAGGACAACAGTCCGAACAATGTAAATAGTGTAAATAGTTACAATACCTCATCTCAGAAATATAGATAGATGTTGAAGGAGTGAATATGACAATAAAGATGAGGTCAACAGTCCGAACAATGTAAATAGTGTAAATAGTTACAATACCTCATCTCAGAAATATAGACAGATGTTGAAGGAGTGAATATGACAATAAAGATGAGGACAACAGTCCGAACAATGTAAATAGTGTAAATAGTTACAATACCTCATCTCAGAAATATAGACAGATGTTGAAGGAGTGCATATGACAATAAAGATGAGTACAACAGTCCAAACAATGTAAATAGTGTAAATACTTACAATACCTCATCTCAGAAATATAGACAAATGTTGAAAGAGTGAATACGACAATAAAGATGAGGACAACAGTCCGAACAATGTAAATAGTGTAAATAGTTACAATACCTCATCTCAGAAATATAGACAGATGTTCAAGGAGTGAATATGACAATAAAGATGAGGACAACAGTCCGAACAATGTAAATAGTGTAAATAGTTACAATACCTCATCTCAGAAATATAGACAGATGTTCAAGGAGTGAATATGACAATAAAGATGAGGACAACAGTCCGAACAATGTAAATAGTGTAAATAGTTAGAATACCTCATCTCAGAAATATAGACAGATGTTCAAAGGAGTGAATATGACAATAAAGATGAGGACAACAGTCCGAACAATGTAAATAGTGTAAATAGTTACAATACCTCATCTCAGAAATATAGACAGATGTTCAAGGAGTGAATATGACAATAAAGATGAGGACAACAGGCCGAACAATGTAAATAGTGTAAATAGTTACAATACCTCATCTCAGAAATATAGGCAGATGTTGAAGGAGTGAATATGACAATAAAGATGAGGACAACAGTCCGAACAATGTAAATAGTGTAAATAGTTACAATACCTCATCTCAGAAATATAGGCAGATGTTGAAGGAGTGAATATGACAATAAAGATGAGGACAACAGTCCGAACAATGTAAATAGTGTAAATAGTTACAATACCTCATCTCAGAAATATAGACAGATGTTGAAGGAGTGAATATGACAATAAAGATGATGACAACAGTCCGAACAATGTAAATAGTGTAAATAGTTACAATACCTCATCTCAGAAATATAGACAGATGTTCAAGGAGTGAATATGACAATAAAGATGAGGACAACAGTCCGAACAATGTAAATAGTGTAAATAGTTACAATACCTCATCTCAGAAATATAGACAGATGTTCAAGAATTGAATATGACAATAAAGATGAGGACAACAGGCCGAACAATGTAAATAGTGTAAATAGTTACAATACCTCATCTCAGAAATATAGGCAGATGTTGAAGGAGTGAATATGACAATAAAGATGAGGACAACAGTCCGAACAATGTAAATAGTGTAAATAGTTACAATACCTCATCTCAGAAATATAGGCAGATGTTGGAAGGGAGTGAATATGACAATAAAGATGAGGACAACAGTCCGAACAATGTAAATAGTGTAAATAGTTACAATACCTCATCTCAGAAATATAGACAGATGTTGAAGGAGTGAATATGACAATAAAGATGATGACAACAGTCCGAACAATGTAAATAGTGTAAATAGTTACAATACCTCATCTCAGAAATATATAGACAGATGTTCAGGAGTGAATATGACAATAAAGATGAGGACAACAGTCGAACAATGTAAATAGTGTAAATAGTTACAATGCCTCATCTCAGAAATATAGACAGATGTTCAAGGAGTGAATATGACAATAAAGATGAGGACAACAGTCCGAACAATGTAAATAGTGTAAATAGTTAGAATACCTCATCTCAGAAATATAGACAGATGTTCAAGGAGTGAATATGACAATAAAGATGAGGACAACAGTCCATTCAATGTAAATAGTGTAAATAGTTACAATACCTCATCTCAGAAATATAGACAGATGTTCAAGGAGTGAATATGACAATAAAGATGAGGACAACAGGCCGAACAATGTAAATAGTGTAAATAGTTACAATACCTCATCTCAGAAATATAGGCAGATGTTGAAGGAGTGAATATGACAATAAAGATGAGGACAACAGTCCGAACAATGTAAATAGTGTAAATAGTTACGGCCCTCATCTCAGAAATATAGACAGATGTTGAAGGAGTGAATATGATAATAAAGATGAGGACAACAATCCAAACAATGTAAATAGTGTAAATAGTTAGAATACCTCATCTCAGAAATATAGACGAATTGTTCAAGGAGTGAATATGACAATAAAGATGAGGACAACAGTCCGAACAATGTAAATAGTGTAAATAGTTACAATACCTCATCTCAGAAATATAGACAGATGTTCAAGGAGTGAATATGACAATAAAGATGAGTACAACAGGCCGAACAATGTAAATAGTGTAAATAGTTACAATACCTCATCTCAGAAATATACGCAGATGTTGAAGGAGTGAATATGACAATAAAGATGAGGACAACAGTCCGAACAATGTAAATAGTGTAAATAGTTACAATACCTCATCTCAGAAATATAGACAGATGTTGAAGGAGTGAATATGACAATAAAGATGAGGACAACAGTCCGAACAATGTAAATAGTGTAAATAGTTACAATACCTCATCTCAGAAATATAGACAGATGTTGAAGGAGTCAATATGACAATAAAGATGAGGACAACAATCCAAACAATGTAAATAGTGTAAATAGTTACAATACCTCATCTCAGAAATATAGACAGATGTTGAAGGAGTGAATATGACAATAAAGATGATGACAACAGTCCGAACAATGTAAATAGTGTAAATAGTTACAATACCTCATCTCAGAAATATAGGCAGATGTTGAAGGAGTCAATATGACAATAAAGATGAGGACAACAATCCAAACAATGTAAATAGTGTAAATATTTACAATACCTCATCTCAGAAATATAGACAGATGTTGAAGGAGTGAATATGATAATAAAGATGAGGACAACAATCCAAACAATGTAAATAGTGTAAATAGTTACAATGCCTCATCTCAGAAATATAGACAGATGTTGAAGGAGTGAATATGACAATAAAGATGATGACAACAGTCCGAACAATGTAAATAGTGTAAATAGTTACAATACCTCATCTCAGAAATATAAGCAGATGTTGAAGGAGTCAATATGACAATAAAGATGAGGACAACAATCCAAACAATGTAAATAGTGTAAATAGTTACAATACCTCATCTCAGAAATATAGGTAGATGTTGAAGGAGTCAATATGACAATAAAGATGAGGACAACAGTCCGAACAATGTAAATAGTGTAAATAGTTACAATACCTCATCTCAGAAATATAGACAGATGTTGAAGGAGTGAATATGATAATAAAGATGAGGACAACAATCCAAACAATGTAAATAGTGTAAATAGTTACAATACCTCATCTCAGAAATATAGGTAGATGTTGAAGGAGTCAATATGACAATAAAGATGAGGACAACAGTCCGAACAATGTAAATAGTGTAAATAGTTACAATACCTCATCTCAGAAATATAGACAGATGTTGAAGGAGTGAATATGACAATAAATATGAGGACAACAGTCCGAACAATGTAAATAGTGTAAATAGTTACAATACCTCATCTCAGAAATATAGACAGATGTTCAAGGAGTGAATATGACAATAAAGATGAGGACAACAGTCCGAACAATGTAAATAGTGTAAATAGTTACAATACCTCATCTCAGAAATATAGACAGATGTTGAAGGAGTCAATATGACAATAAAGATGAGGACAACAGTCCGAACAATGTAAATAGTGTAAATAGTTACAATACCTCATCTCAGAAATATAGACAGATGTTGAAGGAGTGAATATGATAATAAAGATGAGGACAACAATCCAAACAATGTAAATAGTGTAAATAGTTACAATACCTCATCTCAGAAATATAGACAGATGTTGAAGGAGTGAATATGACAATAAAGATGATGACAACAGTCCGAACAATGTAAATAGTGTAAATAGTTACAATACCTCATCTCAGAAATATAGACAGATGTTGAAGGAGTGAATATGACAATAAATATGAGGACAACAGTCCGAACAATGTAAATAGTGTAAATAGTTACAATACCTCATCTCAGAAATATAGACAGATGTTCAAGGAGTGAATATGACAATAAAGATGAGGACAACAGTCCGAACAATGTAAATAGTGTAAATAGTTAGAATACCTCATCTCAGAAATATAGACAGATGTTCAAGGAGTGAATATGACAATAAAGATGAGGACAACAGTCCGAACAATGTAAATAGTGTAAATAGTTACAATACCTCATCTCAGAAATATAGACAGATGTTCAAGGAGTGAATATGACAATAAAGATAAGGACAACAGGCCGAACAATGTAAATAGTGTAAATAGTTACAATACCTCATCTCAGAAATATAGGCAGATGTTGAAGGAGTGAATATGACAATAAAGATGAGGACAACAGTCCGAGCAATGTAAATAGTGTAAATAGTTACAATACCTCATCTCAGAAATATAGGCAGATGTTGAAGGAGTCAATATGACAATAAAGATGAGGACAACAATCCAAACAATGTAAATAGTGTAAATAGTTACAATACCTCATCTCAGAAATATAGACAGATGTTGAAGGAGTGAATATGACAATAAAGATGATGACAACAGTCCGAACAATGTAAATAGTGTAAATAGTTACAATACCTCATCTCAGAAATATAGGCAGATGTTGAAGGAGTCAATATGACAATAAAGATGAGGACAACAATCCAAACAATGTAAATAGTGTAAATAGTTACAATACCTCATCTCAGAAATATAGACAGATGTTGAAGGAGTGAATATGATAATAAAGATGAGGACAACAATCCAAACAATGTAAATAGTGTAAATAGTTACAATGCCTCATCTCAGAAATATAGACAGATGTTGAAGGAGTGAATATGACAATAAAGATGATGACAACAGTCCGAACAATGTAAATAGTGTAAATAGTTACAATACCTCATCTCAGAAATATAAGCAGATGTTGAAGGAGTGAATATGATAATAAAGATGAGGACAACAATCCAAACAATGTAAATAGTGTAAATAGTTAGAATACCTCATCTCAGAAATATAGACAGATGTTCAAGGAGTGAATATGACAATAAAGATGAGGACAACAGTCCGAACAATGTAAATAGTGTAAATAGTTACAATACCTCATCTCAGAAATATAGACAGATGTTGAAGGAGTGAATATGATAATAAAGATGAGGACAACAATCCAAACAATGTAAATAGTGTAAATAGTTAGAATACCTCATCTCAGAAATATAGACAGATGTTCAAGGAGTGAATATGACAATAAAGATGAGGACAACAGTCCGAACAATGTAAATAGTGTAAATAGTTACAATACCTCATCTCAGAAATATAGACAGATGTTCAAGGAGTGAATATGACAATAAAGATGAGGACAACAGGCCGAACAATGTAAATAGTGTAAATAGTTACAATACCTCATCTCAGAAATATACGCAGATGTTGAAGGAGTGAATATGACAATAAAGATGAGGACAACAGTCCGAACAATGTAAATAGTGTAAATAGTTACAATACCTCATCTCAGAAATATAGACAGATGTTGAGAAGGAGTGAATATGACAATAAAGATGAGGACAACAGTCAGAACAATGTAAATAGTGTAAATAGTTACAATACCTCATCTCAGAAATATAGACAGATGTTGAAGGAGTCAATATGACAATAAAGATGAGGACAACAATCCAAACAATGTAAATAGTGTAAATAGTTACAATACCTCATCTCAGAAATATAGACAGATGTTGAAGGAGTGAATATGACAATAAAGATGATGACAACAGTCCGAACAATGTAAATAGTGTAAATAGTTACAATAACTCATCTCAGAAATATATAGGCAGATGTTGAAGGAGTCAATATGACAATAAAGATGAGGACAACAATCCAAACAATGTAAATAGTGTAAATAGTTACAATACCTCATCTCAAATATAGACAGATGTTGGGTAGATATGATAATAAAGATGAGGACAACAATCCAAACAAGCAAATAGTAATAATGGTCTAAATGCCTCATCTCAGAAATATAGACAGATGTTGAAGGAGTGAATATGACAATAAAGATGATGACAACAGTCCGAACAATGTAAATAGTGTAAATAGTTACAATACCTCATCTCAGAAATATAAGCAGATGTTGAAGGAGTCAATATGACAATAAAGATGAGGACAACAATCCAAACAATGTAAATAGTGTAAATAGTTACAATACCTCATCTCAGAAATATAGGTAGATGTTGAAGGAGTCAATATGACAATAAAGATGAGGACAACAGTCCGAACAATGTAAATAGTGTAAATGATTCTAATACCTCATCCTCAGAAATATAGACAGATGTTGAAGGAGTGAATATGATAATAAAGATGAGGACAACAATCCAAACAATGTAAATGGGTAAATAGTTACAATACCTCATCTCAGAAATATAGGTAGATGTTGAAGGAGTCAATATTATAAAGATGAGACAACAGTCCGAACAATGTAAATAGTGTAAATAGTTACAATACCTCATCTCAGAAATATAGACAGATGTTCAAGGAGTGAATATGACAATAAATATGAGGACAACAGTCCGAACAATGTAAATAGTGTAAATAGTTACAATACCTCATCTCAGAAATATAGACAGATGTTCAAGGAGTGAATATGACAATAAAGATGAGGACAACAGTCAAACAATGTAAATAGTGTAAATAGTTACAATACCTCATCTCAGAAATATAGACAGATGTTGAAGGGAGTCAATATGACAATAAAAAGATGAGGACAACAGTCCGAACAATGTAAATAGTGTAAATAGTTACAATACCTCATCTCAGAAATATAGACAGATGTTGAAGGAGTGAATATGATAATAAAGATGAGGACAACAATCCAAACAATGTAAATAGTGTAAATGAATTTACATCACCTCATCTCAGAAATATAGACAGATGTTGAAGAGTGAATATGACAATAAGATGATGACAACAGTCCGAACAATGTAAATAGTGTAAATAGTTACAATACCTCATCTCAAATATAGACAGATGTTGAAGGAAGTGAATATGACAATAAATATGAGGACAACAGTCCGAACAATGTAAATAGTGTAAATAGTTAGAATACTCATCTCAAAATATAGACGAGATGTTCAAGGAGTGAATATGACAATAAAGATGAGGACAACAGTCCGAACAATGTAAATAGTGTAAATAGTTACAATACCTCATCTCAGAAATATAGGCAGATGTTGAAGGAGTGAATATGACAATAAAGATGAGGACAACTTAGTCCGAGCAATGTAAATAAATTAGCAGAAAATAGTTACAATACCTCATCTCAGAAATATAGACAGATGTTGAAGGAGTGAATATGACAATAAAGATGAGGACAACAGTCCGAACAATGTAAATAGTGTAAATAGTTACAATACCTCATCTCAGAAATATAGACAGATGTTCAATTGAATATGACAATAAAGATGAGGACAACAGTCCGAACAATGTAAATAGTGTAAATAGTTACAATACCTCATCTCAGAAATATAGACAGATGTTCAAAGGTGAATATGACAATAAAGATGAGGACAACAGTCCGAACAATGTAAATAGTGTAAATAGTTACAATACCTCATCCTCGAAATATAGACAAGATGTTCAAGGAGTGAATATGACAATAAAGATGAGGACAACCAGTCAAGAACAATGTAAATAGTGTAAATAGTTAGAATACCTCATCTCAGAAATATAGACAGATGTTCAAATTGAATATGACAATAAAGATGAGGACAACAGTCCAAACAATGTAAATAGTGTAAATAGTTACAATACTCATCTCAGAAATATAGACAGATGTTCAAGGAGTGAATATGACAATAAAGATGAGGACAACAGGCAGGACAATGTAAATAGTGTAAATAGTTACAATACCTCATCTCAGAAATATAGGCAGATGTTGAAGGAGTGAATATGACAATAAAGATAGGGTCGCAGTCCGAACAATGTAAATAGTGTAAATAGTTACAATACCTCATTTCAGAAATATAGGCAGATGTTGAAGGAGTGAATATGACAATAAAGATGAGGACAACAGTCCGAACAATGTAAATAGTGTAAATAGTTACAATACCTCATCTCAGAAATATAGACAGATGTTGAAGGAGTCAATATGACAATAAAGATGAGGACAACAATCCAAACAATGTAAATGATGTAAATAGTTACAATACCTCATCTCAGAGAAATATGAACAGATGTTGAAGATGAATATGACAATAAAGATGATGACAGTCCGAACAATGTAAATAGTACCAATAATTCACAATACCTCATCTCAGAAATATAGACAGATGTTCAAAGGAGTGAATATGACAATAAGAATGAGGACAACAGTCAGAACAATGTAAATAGTGTAAATGGTTACAATACCTCATCTCAGAAATATAGACAGATGTTCAAGAAGGTGAATATGACAATAAAGATGAGGACAACAGTCCGAACAATGTAAATAGTGTAAATAGTTAGAATACCTCATCTCAGAAATATAGACAGATGTTCAAGGAGTGAATATGACAATAAAGATGAGGACAACAGTCCAATTAACAATGTAAATAGTGTAAACAAGGTTACAATACCTCATCTCAGAAATATAGACAGATGTTCAAGGAGTGAATATGACAATAAAGATGAGGACAACAGGCCGAACAATGTAAATAGTGTAAATAGTTACAATACCTCATCTCAGAAATATAGGCAGATGTTGGAAGAGTGAATTATGACAATAAAGATGAAGGGACAACAGTCCGAACAATGTAAATAGTGTAAATAGTTACAATACCTCATCTCAGAAATATAGACAGATGTTGAAGGAGTCAATGTAACAATAAGAATGGAACAACAATCAAACAATGTAAATAGTGTAAATAGTTACAATACCTCATCTCAGAAATATAGACAGATGTTGAAGGAGTGAATATGACAATAAAGATGATGACAACAGTCCGAACAATGTAAATAGTGTAAATAGTTACAATACCTCATCTCAGAAATATAGACAGATGTTGAAGGAGTGAATATGACAATAAAGATGAGGACAACAATCCAAACAATGTAAATAGTGTAAATAGTTACAATACCTCATCTCAAAATATAGACAGATGTTGAAGGAGTGAATATGACAATAAAGATGATGACAACAGTCCGAACAATGTAAATAGTGTAAATAGTTACAATACCTCATCTCAGAAATATAGGCAGATGTTGAAGGAGTCAATATGACAATAAAGATGAGGACAACAATCCAAACAATGTAAATAGTGTAAATAGTTACAATACCTCATCTCAGAAATATAGACAGATGTTGGAAAGGAGTGAATATGACAATAAAGATGACAACAGTCCGAACAATGTAAATAGTGTAAATAGTTACAATACCTCATCTCAGAAATATATAGACAGATGTTGAAGGAGTGAATATGACAATAAAGATGAGGACAACAGTCCGAACAATGTAAATAGTGTAAATAGTTACAATACCTCATCTCAGAAATATAGACAGATGTTGAGAGAGTCAATATGACAATAAAGATGAGGACAACAGGCCGAACAATGTAAATAGTGTAAATAGTTACAATACCTCATCTCAGAAATATAGGCAGATGTTGAAGGAGTGAATATGACAATAAAGATGAGGACAACACTCCGAGCAATGTAAATAGTGTAAATAGTTACAATACCTCATCTCAGAAATATAGGCAGATGTTGAAGGAGTCAATATGACAATAAAGATGAGGACAACAATCCAAACAATGTAAATAGTGTAAATAGTTACAATACCTCATCTCAGAAATATAGACAGATGTTGAAGGAGTGAATATGACAATAAAGATGATGACAACAGTCCGAACAATGTAAATAGTGTAAATAGTTACAATACCTCATCTCAGAAATATAGGCAGATGTTGAAGGAGTCAATATGACAATAAAGATGAGGACAACAATCCAAACAATGTAAATAGTGTAAATAGTTACAATACCTCATCTCAGAAATATAGACAGATGTTGAAGGAGTGAATATGACAATAAAGATGATGACAACAGTCCGAACAATGTAAATAGTGTAAATAGTTACAATACCTCATCTCAGAAATATAGGCAGATGTTGAAGGAGTCAATATGACAATAAAGATGAGGACAACAATCCAAACAATGTAAATAGTGTAAATAGTTACAATACCTCATCTCAGAAATATAGACAGATGTTGAAGGAGTGAATATGACAATAAAGATGATGACAACAGTCCGAACAATGTAAATAGTGTAAATAGTTACAATACCTCATCTCAGAAATATAGACAGATGTTGAAGGAGTGAATATGACAATAAAGATGAGGACAACAGTCCGAACAATGTAAATAGTGTAAATAGTTACAATACCTCATCTCAGAAATATAGACAGATGTTGAAGGAGTCAATATGACAATAAAGATGAGGACAACAATCCAAACAATATAAATAGTGTAAATAGTTACAATACCTCATCTCAGAAATATAGACAGATGTTGAAGGAGTGAATATGACAATAAAGATGATGACAACAGTCCGAACAATGTAAATAGTGTAAATAGTTACAATACCTCATCTCAGAAATATAGGTAGATGTTGAAGGAGTCAATATGACAATAAAGATGAGGACAACAATCCAAACAATGTAAATAGTGTAAATAGTTACAATACCTCATCTCAGAAATATAGGTAGATGTTGAAGGGGTCAATATGACAATAAAGATGAGGACAACAGTCCGAACAATGTAAATAGTGTAAATAGTTACAATACCTCATCTCAGAAATATAGACAGATGTTGAAGGAGTGAATATGATAATAAAGATGAGGACAACAATCCAAACAATGTAAATAGTGTAAATAGTTACAATGCCTCATCTCAGAAATATAGGCAGATGTTGAAGGAGTCAATATGACAATAAAGATGAGGACAACAATCCAAACACTGTAAATAGTGTAAATAGTTACAATACCTCATCTCAGAAATATAGGTAGATGTTGAAGGAGTCAATATGACAATAAAGATGAGGACAACAGTCCGAACAATGTAAATAGTGTAAATAGTTACAATACCTCATCTCAGAAATATAGACAGATGTTGAAGGAGTGAATATGATAATAAAGATGAGGACAACAATCCAAACAATGTAAATAGTGTAAATAGTTACAATGCCTCATCTCAGAAATATAGACAGATGTTGAAGGAGTGAATATGACAATAAAGATGATGACAACAGTCCGAACAATGTAAATAGTGTAAATAGTTACAATACCTCATCTCAGAAATATAGGCAGATGTTGAAGGAGTCAATATGACAATAAAGATGAGGACAACAATCCAAACAATGTAAATAGTGTAAATAGTTACAATACCTCATCTCAGAAATATAGGTAGATGTTGAAGGAGTCAATATGACAATAAAGATGAGGACAACAGTCCGAACAATGTAAATAGTGTAAATAGTTACAATACCTCATCTCAGAAATATAGACAGATGTTGAAGGAGTGAATATGATAATAAAGATGAGGACAACAATCCAAACAATGTAAATAGTGTAAATAGTTACAATGCCTCATCTCAGAAATATAGACAGATGTTGAAGGAGTGAATACGACAATAAATATGAGGACAACTATCTAAACAATCTAAATAGTTGCAATACCACATCACAGAAATATAGACAAATATGGAATGTCAGATTTTCTAATGTACGCTTTGCGTGTCGATTTCAGAATTTACGGCATATACGTCAAATGTCATAAGTAACATGGTATTTAAACGGCTCCCAGATAACGCAGTAATTCGATTTCATTGCATGAATCGAATATTTTAAATGTCACATCGAACCGTCTTCCGTCCGAAGGCAAATCACCTGTACAGATCTTTATGTCTCGGGAGATTGTAAGATATACGAATTTTATAAATCAAATGTATGTTTCGGCCTGAATATCACAAACTTACTGACCCCATGTCTTGATTGAGTGCATTCTGCCTATTTTCAGGTATTTGTTGCTGCCCACGAAGTAAAAGTGAACGCTAAATTGCTTTTGTTTACCGGCAGATAAACACATCAATGGGGTTTTAGTGTATTGGCTCATTCGATAACTGGCGTGTAAGTTTTCTGACGAGAATAGTTTACGATACATTAAATAAAGATGGCCTAAATGGGTGAGTCAGTTAAGTACCATACGTGATACACGCTGGGGCAATCATGTCTCGAAAGAGGGCAGTAGGATGCCATTGCCTTCTACGGTAGACTGGTTGCCAGCCCAGGCTACAGAACCCAATCTATCCTGTTATTTAACCCATAACTGAAGATAAGAGAGACATTAATACCTTTTCCAAGTGTATTTGCCATGAATTAACTGGAATTCGAACTCAGCTCCCGGATTTCTCGTTCCGAGCCGATATCCATTGCACCACATCTCGATCTAGCGAGAGAAGTTACAGATTAATATCGTTTTAGTTACTTCTTTATGAGAATACACAAGAGGGACAATCAACAAGTTTATCCTCATACCCTGCCTTGTGGCAAACGCTGCTGGTGGCGCCAGGTGTGGCGGTCTCGCCGTAGACACCGAAACCGTGACACCACCCCTGGTCGGCGGCTGATGAAGACAGGGATCGAACGTGCTAACACACGTTGTATGTTACAAATCTTTTCCAAGGGTATTTGATCGTAAGTAAATGCAAAGAATTCAAACTCGGCTAGCCGATTTGACCCGAGCAATTTCAATTTTTTCTAACTGATGTCATTTTTGTTTGCAGTTTCAGTAGTATTTCCTCGTTGATCCTATTTTCTGTCCATGTGATTCTCAACATCCTTCTGTAGAACAATATTTCTCCTGCATCAAGAAGTGTCAACTTCATCTATTAGGAGATTGTTTAGCATACACATCTATATAGAAAGCCTCATATTACGTAACAGTGTAACAGTTCCTTACGCTTTTCTTTGATTCTATAGCTTCAAGTCTCCTCTTCATTTGTGAGAATAATGACCAACATTCCCTGCCATAAAGGAAGATTGATATTGCATAACAGTTCAGTACTATTTTCTTTGTTTTTATTGCTTCAAGTCTCTCCTTTATCTTTGAGAAGACTGTCCAGCATACACTGATATATAGGATGGTTGATATTACATAACAGTTCAGTACTCTTTTCTTTGTTTTTATTGCTTCAAGTCTCTCCTTCATCTTTGCGAAGACTGTCCAGCATACACTGATATATAGGATGGTTGATATTATATAAGAGCTCATTACTCTTTTCTTTGTTTTTGTTGCTTCAAGTCTCTTCTTATTTGTGATGTGATTGTCCAGCATTCACTGCAATATAGGAAGACTGATATTACATAACATTTTAGTACTTGTTTTTTTTTTCTACAAATTTCTTCTTCATCTGGGAGGAGATTGTCCGGCATTCACTGCCATATAGAAGGACTGGTATTACACAACAATTCAGTATTCTTTTCTTTGTTTCTGTTTCTTCCTTACTCTTCTTAATCTGTGAGAATACTGTCCGGCATTCACTGCAATATACGAGTACTGATATTGAATAAAAACCCACTACTTGTTTTACTGTATCTTCTTGCATGTGCCCTGTCCCTTCAGAACGTACTCGATCATTGCTTTCCTCGTTTCCCTATCGCTGGTGGCACTGGGCACGCCTTCTCCTGTTACGCCATGCAACCCTCGTTCCGTCATCCACCTGATTAGGTTCTTCAAATATGTTATCCGTTGCTTTCCCCTGTCTCTTTTTCCGTCTATCTGGCTTGTTAGTATCAGGTTCTCAAAGCCCTTCTTCCTCACTGCATGACCCAGGAACTTCAGCTGTCTATTCCTGATGCTTAGTATTGTATAGTAATCTTAAAAGAATATTTAATGCCGACAAGATATTTAAGATAAGTTCGTATGAATAGAATGCGTATTTTTTTGTAAGAAATCAGTTTGTAGATCAGGTTTAATTGAGATTATTTTGAAAAGGTTTTTGTTTTCAAGTATCAAATCTATTGTTGATTAGATTATTTTTCAAAAATTTATTGTTGGTATCGTGTGTGGGATTGATCACACATATGTTATATCATCAAATTAACGAACGATTTCACTAGGCTATTATCCTGTATGAAAATGAGGCCAGTTTAAACCAGAAGTTTAAATAAAGGGTTCAAGTCCGAATCGCCTCTAGTTTATCCTGATCAACATACACATGGTGAAGGCCGAACAGCACAACGGGCGAAATGATAAAGACAATCGTCTGCGTGTAAATAATGTATACAACGAAAATATAAACCTATTCAGGTATTCTCTTTCGATGGAATTCAGACGCACGGGAAACAAAGAAACGTGATATGATTTAAGCAAAACAAACAATCATAAAACTATGGCGTCCAGTATGGTGTCTGGTTTTCATTTACGATTTGATTTGGCAGAACACAAAGAAAACCTTCTCAATAATTTACTTCCTCAACATTAGAGGCTTATTTATCTCACAGCGACTGACATACTCTTCTTTTCAATATCAGTTGTCTCTATTGATTTTTTTTCTGTTTTATATATTTTCGTCTCGCTAATGCTTTTGTTATATATATATATATATATATATATATATATATATATGGACATTTGGACAGCAATCTTTCATTTAAACATGCTTCGTTAAAAAACAACCAAGAAAGATTTTATCAATTTTTATTTAATTTTTCTGTTATTTTTACATGTTTCGTCTTTTTTCGGATAATGAATGTAAAAATGCTCCATAATTTTTTACTTTCCAAGCCCTTTCAGTCACTTCAATGGCCATATTTAAGGATGTTATTTTTCCGATGTTTAAATGAAAAAAGATTGCTGTCCAAATGTCCATATATATATATATATATATATATGTATATATATATATATATATATATATATATATATATATATGGACATATATAGCAAATATATATCTTTCATTTAAACATGCTTCGTTAAAAAACAACCAAGGAAGGTTGCATCAATTTTTATTTAATTTTTTTGTTATTTTTACATGTTTCGTTTTTTTTCGGATAATGAATATAAAAATGTTCCATAATTTTTTACTTTCCAAGCCCTTTCAGTCACTTCAATGGCCATATTTAAGGATGTTATTTTTCCGATGTTTAAATGAAAGATTGCTGTCCAAATGTCCATATATATATATATATATATATATATATATATATATATATATATATGAACATTTGGACAGCAATCTTTCATTTAAACATGCTTCGTTAAAAAACAACCAAGGAAGGTTGTATCAATTTTTATTTAATTTTTCTGTTATTTTTACATGTTTCGTCGTTTTTCGGATAATGAATGTAAAAATGTTCCATAATTTTTTGCTTTCCAAGCCCTTTCAGTCACTTCAATGGCCATATTTATGTTATTTTTCCGATGTTATTATTATGTTCTCATGTTCGACTGTAATGTTATTTTTGTGTTTTTGAAAAAAATATTTCTTTAAATCATCTGGACATCGAATGAACGTCTCTTTGTTTTTCAAAAAAGTTTTAAAACATTTAACAGTGAAAATCGAGTTTATAATCTTTAACGAAACATGTTTATATATATATATATGGTTAAATAAAATAAAGACAAGAGGAAAACTCTATTTAATGTTTTTAAATCGCCTACGCGTTTTGTCCTGTGATGGACTTTATCAAGGCAAAAAGACGAAATGAGCTTTATTCTAAATTACGTATCTATAAACAAACTGTGTTGGCAACTATAAAAACGCTCACAAATCATTTATAAAGATTAACAGAATATTTTAGTTTTAGAATTCCTTCATGTGTCGTGCAAAGTCACGAGATGTTAAAATGAAGGGAATTCAACCGTTTTCTTTGAACTTTTTATTATCTATGTTAGTCTGTTTTAGTATAATTTCCATAAGCAAAGGTGAGATTGGGAAAAATCCGTTGCGCAAATTGACATTTTGGTTGTACTGTATGGCGGCGTTCTCGAAAACGGTTGAATTCCCTTCATTGTAACATCTCGGGACTATATATATATTGTTTTTCTTTAATCCGAAGTGGAAGAGTAGGAAGGTAAATTCCAAGAACCTGATACTAATTAATATTAAAGAAATTTTAATATTAAAAAGTGATGCAGGTGGAGAGCTCCATTTACTTAAGAATACAGAACCAATATAAATTAGAGAAAACTTTCAAAATTCAATTGTCGGATGCACATTTCGACATGGGATCTCTGACAGAGATTCCACGTCACGTCAGCGACATTGTTTTGTTCCAAATAGCGAAGGCTCTGGGGTAAAGGGGGAAGGGGCAAGGTTAACAACGTTCAAGAATTGAGAATTCCCTTAAGGTCAGGGAAGTGGGATTTTTTTAAGCAAAACCGAACAGGACATAGCTGGTAGTGCCGGAGATTACAGGGTGTATAGAGACAAGAGACAGACGGGGTATCAAATATCAAATGGTAGATTTAATTTATATATATATATATATATATATATATATATATATATAAATTAAATCTATATATATATATATATATATATGAAAATTTCATTAAAAATGACAGACAATGTAGTGTGGTTAATTTTTTATGTAATTTTTTATGTAATTTTTTATGATTTTATGATTTTTTTTCAGGACATTCATAGAAACTTTCCAAATGTTTTGTTTTCCCAAATGCTTTCGGCTATATTTTTCGCCATTATCGAGGACGATATTAATTTTTCGTGTGACTGAATATGTGCAGTGTTTATGCATGTGCGTAGAGTCATGTGTGTCTTATATTCAGATCACAGTAAGAACTTTGTTGCCGTATTTGATATCATTAGGCGTAGGAATTTTCAAATTTATATTTTTATTAAAGATATTTGACATTGCGATTAGGAGATTTCTATGTTTCGTGATTTAAAGTTTTGTCTCGTCATCAGGCAATGTTCTGTAACTTTACTGAAAACAATTTGCATTTAAAAATAAAAAACAATATGTTTAATTATGAAACAGTTAATATGGACGTGGTGAAGCATAACATTTAGATCTCATGCGCGTGTATAATTTAATTTATCACACTTTGAAAATTTTAAATATAGGTTAGATATTACGTGATGTGCGGTATATACATACATGTCTAAAAGAACTATCATATTTACGGCTGGGCTCTCTACTACTGGTAAGAAGTATACATTTTAGTTACGAAGAAATACTCTTAGAAATATATGTATCACTGATAAGGGCTTAATATTTGTTTTCTTATAAAAGGTAAAACATTTATTTGGTATGATTAAATATTTTAATTTGTTTTATTTTTTGGTTCAGAATACATTTATTTTCAACTCATCATGTATGTTTAACACTTAGCAACCCTAAAATTAAAAATTAATGAATTAAATTAATATCATGATACAAAATAAAATAAAGGTTATATGTAAGTAATCAATAGACTTTTATGAAAAATTATTAACTATATTCTAAGGTAAACATTTTACAATGTCTACATATGACATTAATTTAATTTCGTTGATTTAATAGATCCTTATTTTTAAGAAACTCAATAATTCATGGCTTTTCATTTAGACACAAAGCGCATGGGTCATTTAAAGGCTTACATATTCTTGTCTCTTTTATAATGTCCTATTTTAGCGTGGGTTGTTTTATTAGTTTTCTTAAATGCTACAAATATTTGGAGAGAGATGTGCGATTACGATAATTACTGTTATTAAAGGAAGAAATATGCTAATACTATCTTAATTTAAAAGACATTTTGTACTCCAATTATAAAATTATTTTCAGTAGAAGAAATAGTACATTGATAAACAATAGATTCAGTAAGGCATTTATTTTCCAATGTAAACTTTATAGGGTTTCTACATATACATATTCGATTGTCTAAATTATTGGTTTCAGTTTTGGAATTATTTTTATTTCAATTTAGATATAAGTTTTTATTTAAAATTTTATGTTTTTTTTTAATATATTTTAAAGATTACCAGTACAACTGTATCGTAATTTTAGTGTATTTTTATTGAAAATCTTGCTCAATGGATTATTTTTCTGAAAATGTTTCTCAATCAAACGAGAAAACTTTGGCCTTAATTTACAGCTAACCATTTGGTGAAAAGAGGGCGTGTAACAATTTTTTAATTTCTATTTTTCTTCAGGTGTGGATATTATTTTACATAATTAATATTAGGGCATTTATATCTACTTTTCTTTAAAGAATTACTATAAACATTATTGTGTTATTGAACACATCGTCATTTGCGAAATTTCTAATAATCCTATATTCTATGAATGAGAGAACGTGTTTTATAATAGATGAGTAATGGTTTGATTTTGGTCGATGTATAAAGGAGATTTAATTGTTTTTATATAGTCGGTATATTTTATTTACTAAGTATAATGTCGCATAAATACCTTTTCTTAGGGTTGAATTAATAGGAACTTTAAGTTTATATTTTTAAACTCTCTGTATTTTAAGTTTCTAATTTTATCAATTCTAAAATTTGTGGAATTCATCGCAACCCTAAGGCAAGCATATATAATTCAATATCTTCTGAATTTATATCACTGTGGATCGTAAGACTATATAAAATAGAAAAATAAGATTATTTGCCGTAAGATTATACGCAATAAATAAATAGAATTATTTTAATGATAAATTTAATTTTCGATTAATTATAATCAATTTCTTAACAAAACATATTTAATATATACCCACAACACTTCAAAGATTAGCTCAGATTAATTTGAAGGCGAGGAATACACACTGCTTCCACACAGAATGATACCACATGTTGAAGGCGAGGAATACACACTACTTCCACACAGAATGATACCACATGTTGAAGGCGAGGAATACACACTGCTTCCACACAGAATGATACCACATGTTAAAGGCGAGTAATACACACTGCTTCCACACAGAATGATACCACATGTTGAAGGCGAGGAATACACACTACTTCCACACAGAATGGTACCACATGTTAAAGGCGAGTAATACACACTGCTTTCACACAGAATGATACCACATGTTAAAGGCGATGAATACACACTGCTTCCACACAGAATGATACCACATGTTGAAGGCGAGGAATACACACTACTTCCACACAGAATGGTACCACATGTTAAAGGCGAGTAATACACACTGCTTTCACACAGAATGATACCACATGTTAAAGGCGATGAATACACACTGCTTCCACACAGAATGATACCACATGTTAAAGGCGAGGAATACACACTACTTCCACACAGAATGATACCACATGTTGAAGGCGAGGAATACACACTGCTTCCACACAGAATGATACCACATGTTAAAGGCGAGTAATAAACACTGCTTCCACACAGAATGATACCACATGTTGAAGGCGAGGAATACACACTACTTCCACACAGAATGATACCACATGTTAAAGGCGATGAATACACACTGCTTTCACACAGAATGATACCACATGTTAAAGGAGATGAATACACACTGCTTCCACACAGAATGATACCACATGTTAAAGGCGAGGAATACACACTACTTCCACACAGAATGATACCACATGTTAAAGGCGAGGAATACACACTGCTTTCACACAGAATGATACCACATGTTAAAGGCGATGAATACACACTGTTTCCACACAGAATGATACCACATGTTAAAGGCGAGGAATACACACTGCTTCCACACAGAATGATACCACATGTTAAAGGCGAGGAATACACACTGCTTCCACACAGAATGATACCACATGTTAAAGGCGATGAATAGACACTGCTTCCACACAGAATGATACCACATGTTAAAGGCGAGGAATACACACTGCTTCCACACAGAATGATACCACATGTTGAAGGCGAGGAATACACACTACTTCCACACAGAATGATACCACATGTTAAAGGCGAGGAATACACACTGCTTTCACACAGAATGATACCACATGTTAAAGGCGATGAATACACACTGCTTCCACACAGAATGATACCACATGTTAAAGGCGAGGAATACACACTACTTCCACACAGAATGATACCACATGTTAAAGGCGAGTAATACACACTGCTTCCACACAGAATGATACCACATGTTAAAGGCGATGAATACACACTGCTTCCACACAGAATGATACCACATGTTAAAGGCGAGGAATACACACTGCTTCCACACAGAATGATACCACATGTTAAAGGCGAGAAATACACACTGCTTCCACACAGAATGATACCACATGTTAAAGGCGAGGAATACACACTGCTTCCACAGAGAATGAATACCACATGTTAAAGTCGATGAATACTTTCCTTCCACAGTGATACCACATGTTAAAATGATGAATACACACTGCTTCACAGAATGATACCATGTTAAGGAACGGAAATACTACACACTGCTTCCACACAGAATGATACCACATGTTAAAGGCGATGAATACACACTGCAGCATACACAGAATTATACCACATGTTAAAGGCGATGAATACACACTGCTTCCACACACAGAATGATACCACATGTTAAAACTGATAGACACACACTGCTTCCACACAGAATGATACCACATGTTAAAAGACAGGAATACACACTGCTTCCACACAAGTGAGTATCACACCTGTTAAGAGACGATGAATACACACTGCTTCCACACAGAATGATACCACATGTTAAAGGCAGTATTTACACTGCTTCACACAGATTGATACCATGTTCCCAAAAGGCAGGGAATACACACTGCTTCCACAGAATGATGCATATGTTGAAGGCAGGAATACACACTAGCACACAGAATGATACCACATGTTGAAGGCAGGGAATACTTTAAAGCTTACACACAGAATGATACCACATGTTAAGGCAGAAAATGTAATACCTTTTCTTCCACACAGAATGATACCACATGTTGAAGGCGAAAGGAATACCTACTTTTAGAATGGTACCACATGTTAAAGGCAGAGTAATACACACTGCTTTCACACAGAATGATACCACATGTTAAAGACTGAATACACACTGCTTCCACACAGAATGATACCATATGTTGACGAGGAATACACACTAGCACACACAGAATGGTACACATGTTAAAGGCAAGGTAATACACACTGCTTTCACTAGAGATGATACCACATGTTAAAGGCGATGAATACACACTGCTTCACACAGAATGATACCACATATTAAAGACGAATACACACTACTTCCACAGAATGATACCATGTTGAGAGACGAGGAATACACACTGCTTCACAGAATGATACCACATGTTAAGGGCGATAGCCACATACTTCCACGATGACCACATGTTGAAGGCAGAGAATGCCACTACTTCCACACCAGAATGATACCCATGTTAAAAGGAGCGATGAATACACACTGCTTTCACACGAATGATACCACATGTTAAAGACGATGAATACACACTGCTTCCACACAGAATGAATGCTCCCCATGTTAAGAGGCGAGGGCCACACTAGCCACAGAGAAATGATACCCCACATGTTAAAGGCGAGGAATACACACTGTACCTCACACAGAATGATACATCAATAGGAACGATGAATACACACTGTTCCCACACAGAATGATACCACATGTATTAAGGGACAGGAATACACACTGCTTCCACAGAATGATACCACATGTTAAAGGCAAGGAATACCTGCTTCACAGAATGATACCATGTTAGGAAGCGATGAATAGACACTGCTTCCACACAGAATGATACCACATGTTAAAGGCGAGGAATACACACTGCTTCCACACAGAATGATACCACATGTTGAAGGCGAGGAATACACACTACTTCCACACAGAATGATACCACATGTTAAAGGCGAGGAATACACACTGCTTTCACACAGAATGATACCACATGTTAAAGGCGATGAATACACACTGCTTCCACACAGAATGATACCACATGTTAAAGGCGAGGAATACACACTACTTCCACACAGAATGATACCACATGTTAAAGGCGAGTAATACACACTGCTTCCACACAGAATGATACCACATGTTAAAGGCGATGAATACACACTGCTTCCACACAGAATGATACCACATGTTAAAGGCGAGGAATACACACTGCTTCCACACAGAATGATACCACATGTTAAAGGCGAGAAATACACACTGCTTCCACACAGAATGATACCACATGTTAAAGGCGAGGAATACACACTGCTTCCACAGAGAATGATACCACATGTTAAAGTCGATGAATACACACTGCTTCCACACAGAATGATACCACATGTTAAAGGCGATGAATACACACTGCTTCCACACAGAATGATACCACATGTTAAAGGCGAGTAATACACACTGCTTCCACACAGAATGATACCACATGTTAAAGGCGATGAATACACACTGCTTCCACACAGAATTATACCACATGTTAAAGGCGATGAATACACACTGCTTCCACACAGAATGATACCACATGTTAAAGGCGATGAATACACACTGCTTCCACACAGAATGATACCACATGTTAAAGGCGAGGAATACACACTGCTTCCACACAGAATGATATCACATGTTAAAGGCGATGAATACACACTGCTTCCACACAGAATGATACCACATGTTAAAGGCGAGTAATACACACTGCTTCCACACAGATTGATACCACATGTTAAAGGCGAGGAATACACACTGCTTCCACACAGAATGATACCACATGTTAAAGGCGAGTAATACACACTGCTTCCACACAGAATGATACCACATGTTAAAGGCGAGGAATACACACTGCTTCCACACAGAATGATACCACATGTTGAAGGAGATGAATACACACTGCTTCCACACAGAATGATACCACATGTTAAATGCGATGAATACACACTGCTTCCACACAGAATGATACCACATGTTAAAGGCGATGAATACACACTGCTTCCACACAGAATGATACCACATGTTAAAGGCGAGGAATAAACACTGCTTCCACACAGAATGATACCACATGTTAAAGGCGATGAATACACACTGCTTCCACACAGAATGATGCCACATGTTAAAGGCGATGAATACACACTGCTTCCACACAGAATAATACCACATGTTAAAGGCGAGTAATACACACTGCTTTCACACAGAATGATACCACATGTTAAATCCGATGAATACACACTGCTTCCACACAGAATGATACCACATGTTAAAGGCGATGAATACACACTGCTTCCACACAGAATGATACCACATGTTAAAGGCGATGAATACACACTGCTTCCACACAGAATGATACCACATGTTAAAGGCGAGGTATACACACTGCTTCCACACAGAATGATACCACACGTTAAAGGCGAGGAATACACTGCTTCCACAGAATGATACCACATGTTAAAAGACGTGAATACACACTGCTTCCACACAGGGAATGATGCCACATGTTAAAGGCGATGAATACACACTGCTTCCACGAGAATGATACCACATGTTAAAGACGGGAATACACACACACACACAGAATGATAACACATGTTAAAGGCAGAGTAATACCACACTGCTTTCACAGAATGATACCACATGTTAAAGACGATGAATACCCACTGTACACATAGACAGTATACATCAATGAGAACGATGAATACACACTGCTTCCACACAGAATGATACCACATGTTAAGACGATGAATACACACTGTTTCCCACACAGAATGATACCACATGTTAAAGGGAACGATGAATACACACTGCTCCACACAGAATGATGCCACATGTTAAAGGCAGTAGACTACCTGCTTCCCCCACAGAATGATACCACATGTTAAAAGGCAGGAACACACATAACCCACACAGGTAGTACCACATGTTAAAGGCGATGAATACACACTGTACCACAGAATATGATACATGTTAAAGGCAGGAATACACACTGCTTCCACACAGACCAGTACCACATGTTAAAGGCCGAATACACACTGTTCACAGAATGATACACATGTTAAAGACGGGAATAAACACTGCTTCCACGAATGATACCACATGTTAAAGACGATGAATACACCAGCACACAGAATGATACCACATGTTAAATCCGATGAATACCTGCACACTGTACCACAGAATGATACCCATGTTAAAGGCAGTGAATACCCCCTGCTTCACACAGAATGATACCACATGTTAAATCCGATGAATACACACTGCTTCCACAGAATGATACCACATGGTAAATCCGATGAATACACACTGCTTCCACACAGAATACCACATGTTAAATCCGATGAATACACACTGCTTCCACACAGAATGATACCACATGTTAAAGGCGATGAATACACACTGGCCCCACACAGAATGATGCCACATGTTAAATCCATTGAATACACACTGCTTCCACAGAATGATACCACATGTTAAATCCGATGAATACACACTGCTTCCACACAGAATGATACCACATGTTAAATCCGATGAATACACACTGTTTTACACAGAATGATGCCACGGCCAAGGGCGATGAATGCCTTCCACACAGAATGATACCACATGTTAAATCCGATGAATACACACTGTACACAGAATGATACCACATATTAAATCCATTGAATACACACTGTCCACACAGAATGATACCATGTTAAATCCCGTGAATACACACTGCTTCCACACAGAATGATACATAGTATACGATGAATACACACTGCTTCCACAGAATGATACCACATGTTAAAGGCGATGAATACACACTGCTTCCACAGAATGATACCACATGTTAAAGGCGAGGAATACACTGCTTCCACAGAATGATACCACATGTTAAAGGCGATGGTGCACTGCTTCCACACAGAATGATACCACATGTTGGGGGCGATGAATACACATGGCCCACAGAATGATACCACATGTTAAAGGCGAGGAATACACACACTTCCACACAGAATGATACCACATGTTAAAGGCGATGAATGCACACTTTCTTCCACAGAATGATACCACATGTTAAAGGCAGGAATACCACACACTATTCCACACAGAATGATACCACATGTTAAAGGCAGGAATACACACTGCTTCCACACAGAATGATACCACATGTTAAAGGCCAGGAATAAACACTGCTTCCACACAGAATGATACCACATGTTAAAGGCGATGAATACACACTGCTTCCACACAGAATGATACCACATGTTAAATCCGATGAATACACACTGCTTCCACAGAATGATACCACATGTTAAAGGCGATGAATACACATAATGCCACACAGAATGATACCATGTTAAAGGCGATGAATACACACTTGCTTCCCCCACACAGAATGATACCACATGTTAAGGCGAGGAATACACACTGCTTCCACACAGAATGATAACACATGTTAAAGGCGAGTAATACACACTGCTTTCACACAGAATGATACCACATGTTAAAGGCGGTAGTACACGCAGCCACACAGAATGATACCACATGTTAAGGCAATGAATACACTGCATCCACAGAATGATACCACATGTTAAAGGCGATAAATACACACTGCTTCCACACAGAATGATACCACATGTTAAAGGCGATGAATACACACTGCTCACACAGAATGATACCACATGTTAAAGGCGATGAATACACACCTATTTCCACACAGAATGATACCACATGTTAAAGGCGAGGAATAAACACTGCTTCCACACAGAATGATACCACATGTTAAAGGCGATAAATACACACTGCTTCCACACAGAATGATAACACATGTTAAAGGCGAGTAATACACACTGCTTTCACACAGAATGATACCACATGTTAAAGGCGATGAATACACACTGTTTCCCACACAGAAATGATACCATGTTAAAGGCGATGAATACACACTGCATCCACACAGAATGATACCACATGGCAAAAGGCGATAAATACACACTGCTTCCACACAGAATGATACCACATGTTAAAGGCGATGAATACACACTGCTTCCACACAGAATGATACCACATGTTAAAGGCGATGAATACACACTGCTTCCACACAGAATGATACCACATGTTAAAGGCGATGAATACACACTGCTTCCACACAGAATGATACCACATGTTAAAGGCGATGAATACACACTGCATCCACACAGAATGATACCACATGTTAAAGGCGATAGAATATATTATCGCTTCCACACAGAATAATACCACATGTTAAAGGCGAGTAATACACACTGCTTCCACACAGAATGAGTACCACATGTTAAATCCGATGAATACATACTGCTTCCGTCACATGAATGATACCACATGTTAAATCCGATGAATACACACTGCTTCCACACAGAATGATACCACATGTTAAAGGCGATGAATACACACTGCTTCCACACAGAATGATACCACATGTTAAAGGCGATGAATACACACTGCTTCCACACAGAATGATACCACATGTTAAAGGCGAGGGAATAACACTGCTTCCAACAGAATGATACCACATGTTAAAGGCGATGAATACACACTGCTTCCACACAGAATGATACCACATGTTAAAGGCGATGAATACACACTGCTTCCACACAGAATGATACCACATGTTGAAGGCGATGAATACACACTGCTTCCACACAGAATGATACCACATGTTAAAGGCGATGAATACACACTGCATCCACACAGAATGATACCACATGTTAAAGGCGATGAATACACACTGCTTCCACACAGAATGATACCACATGTTAAGCAGATGAATACACACTGCTTCCACACAGAATGATACCATGCTGTTAAAAGGTGATGAATACACACTGCTTCCACACAGAATGATACCACATGTTATATGATGAATACACACTGCTTCCACACAGAATGATACCACATGTTAAAGGCGATGAATACACACTGCTTCCACACAGAATGGATATCACATGTTAAAAGGCGATGAATACACACTGCATCCACACAGAATGATACCACATGTTAGCAGCAGATGAATACACACTGCTTCCACACAGAATAATACCACATGTTAAAGGCGAGTAATACACACTGCTTCCACACAGAATGATACCACATACAATCCTGATGAATACACACTAAGCCTCCACACAGAATGTGATACCACATGTTAAATCCGATGAATACACACTGCTTCCACAGACAGAATGATACCACATGTTAAAGGCGATGAATACACACTGCTTCCACACAGAATGATACCACATGTTAAAGGCGATGAATACACACTGCTTCCACACAGAATGATACCACATGTTAAAGGCGAGGAATAAACACTGCTTCCACACAGAATGATACCACATGTTAAAGGCGATGAATACACACTGCTTCCACACAGAATGATACCACATGTTAAATCCGATGAATACACACTGCTTCCACACAGAATGATACCACATGTTAAATCCGATGAATACACACTGCTTCCACACAGAATGATACCACATGTTAAAGGCGAGGAATACACACTGCTTCCACACAGAATGATACCATGTTAAAGAAGATGACACACACTCAAGTCACACAGAATGATACCACATGTTAGTTAAGCATGAACACATCGCATCCACAGAATGATACCACATGTTAGCAATAGATGAACACACACTTTGTTTCCACACAGAATGATACCACATGTTAAAGGCGATGAATACACACTGCTTCCACACAGAATGATACCACATGTTAAAGGCGATGAATACACACTGCTTCCACACAGAATGATACCACATGTTAAAGGCGATGAATACACACTGCTTCCACACAGAATGATACCACATGTTAAAGGCGATGAATACACACTGCTTCCACACAGAATGATACCACATGTTAAAGGCGATGAATACACACTGCATCCACACAGAATGATACCATGTTAAAGGCGATGAATACACACTGCTTCCACACAGAATAATACCACATGTTAAAGGCGAGTAATACACACACTGCTTCCACACAGAATGATACCACATGTTAAATCCGATGAATACACACTGCTTCCACACAGAATGATACCACATGTTAAATCCGATGAATACACACTGCTTCCACACAGAATGATACCACATGTTAAAGGCGATGAATACACACTGCTTCCACACAGAATGATACCACATGTTAAAGGCGATGAATACACACTGTTTCCACACAGAATGATACCACATGTTAAAGGCGAGGAATAAACACTGCTTCCACACAGAATGATACCACATGTTAAAGGCGATGAATACACACTGCTTCCACACAGAATGATACCACATGTTAAAGGCGAGAATAAACACTGCTTCCACACAGAATGATACCACATGTTAAAGGCGATGAATACACACTGCTTCCACACAGAATAATACCACATGTTAAAGGCGAGTAATACACACTGCTTCCACACAGAATGATACCACATGTTAAATCCGATGAATACACACTGCTTCACACAGAATGATACCACATGTTAAAGGCGATGAATACACACTGCTTCCACACAGAATGATACCACATGTTAAAGGCGATGAATACACACTGCTTCCACACAGAATGATACCACATGTTAAAGAGGAATAAACACTGCTTCCACACAGAATGATACCACATGTTAAAGGCGATGAATACACACTGTTTCCACACAGAATGATACCACATGTTAAAGGCGATGAATACACACCTGCTTCCACACAGAATGATACCACATGTTAAAGGCGAGGAATAAACACTGCTTCCACACAGAATGATACCACATGTTAAAGGCGATGAATACACACTGCTTCCACACAGAATGATACCACATGTTAAAGGCGAGTAATACACACTGCTTCCACACAGAATGATACCACATGTTAAAGGCGATGAATACACACTGCTTCCACACAGAATGATACCACATGTTAAAGGCGATGAATACACACTGCTTCCACACAGAATGATACCACATGTTAAAGGCGAGGAATAAACACTGCTTCCACAGAATGATACCACATGTTAAAGGCGATGAATACACACTGCTTCCACACAGAATGATACCACATGTTAAAGGCGATGAACATGACACTGCTTCCACACAGAATGATACCACATGTTAAAGGCGAGGAATAAACACTGCTTCCACACAGAATGATACCACATGTTAAAGGCGATGAATACACACTGCTTCCACACAGAATGATACCACATGTTAAAGGCGATGAATACACACTGCTTCCACACAGAATGATACCACATGTTAAAGGCGATGAATACACACTGCTTCCACACAGAATGATACCACATGTTAAAGGCGATGAATACACACTGCTTCCACACAGAATGATACCACATGTTAAAGGCGAGGAATAAACACTGCTTCCACACAGAATGATACCACATGTTAAAGGCGATGAATACACACTGCTTCCACACAGAATGATACCACATGTTAAAGGCGATGAATACACACTGCTTCCACACAGAATGATACCACATGTTAAAGGCGATGAATACACACTGCTTCCACACAGAATGATACCACATGTTAAAGGCGAGGAATAAACACTGCTTCCACACAGAATGATACCACATGTTAAAGGCGATGAATACACACTGCTTCCACACAGAATGATACCACATGTTAAAGGCGAGGAATAAACACTGCTTCCACACAGAATGATACCACATGTTAAAGGCGATGAATACAACTGCTTCCACACAGAATGATACCACATGTTAAAGGCGAGGAATAAACACTGCTTCCACAGAATGATACTCATATGTTAAAGGCGAGGAATAAACACTGCTTCCACACAGAATGGGATACCACATGTTAAAGGCGATGAATACACACTGCTTCCACACAGAATGATACCACATGTTAAAGGCGATGAATACACACTGCTTCCACACAGAATGATACCACATGTTAAAGGCGAGGAATAAACACTGCTTCCACACAGAATGATACCACATGTTAAAGGCGATGAATACACACTGCTTCCACACAGAATGATACCACATGTTAAAGGCGATGAATACACACTGCTTCCACACAGAATGATACCACATGTTAAAGGCGATGAATACACACTGCTTCCACACAGAATGATACCACATGTTAAAGGCGATGAATACACACTGCTTCCACACAGAATGATACCACATGTTAAAGGCGAGGAATAAACACTGCTTCCACACAGAATGATACCACATGTTAAAGGCGATGAATACACACTGCTTCCACACAGAATGATACCACATGTTAAAGGCGAGGAATAAACACTGCTTCCACACAGAATGATACCACATGTTAAAGGCGATGAATACACACTGCTTCCACACAGAATGATACCACATGTTAAAGGCGAGGAATAAACACTGCTTCCACACAGAATGATACCACATGTTAAAGGCGAGGAATAAACACTGCTTCCACACAGAATGATACCACATGTTAAAGGCGATGAATACACACTGCTTCCACACAGAATGATACCACATGTTAAAGGCGATGAATACACACTGCTTCCACACAGAATGATACCACATGTTAAAGGTGAGGAATAAACACTGCTTCCACACAGAATGATACCACATGTTAAAGGCGATGAATACACACTGCTTCCACACAGAATGACAATACCACATGTTAAAGGCGATGAATACACACTGCTTCCACACAGAATGATACCACATGTTAAAGGCGATGAATACACTGCTTCCACACAGAATGATACCACATGTTAAAGGCGATGAATACACACTGCTTCCACACAGAATGATACCACATGTTAAAGGCGAGGAATAAACACTGCTTCCACACAGAATGATACCACATGTTAAAGGCGATGAATAATGCACACTGCTTCCACACAGAATGATACTCACATGTTAAAGGCGATGAATACACACTGCTTCCACACAGAATGATACCACATGTTAAAGGCGATGAATACACACTGCTTCCACACAGAATGATACCACATGTTAAAGGCGAGGAATAAACACTGCTTCCACACAGAATGATACCACATGTTAAAGGCGATGAATACACACTGCTTCCACACAGAATGATACCACATGTTAAAGGCGAGGAATAAACACTGCTTCCACACAGAATGATACCTACACATGTTAAAGGCGATGGAAGACACACTGCTTCCACACAGAATGATACCACATGTTAAAGGCGATGAATACACACTGCTTCCACACAGAATGATACCACATGTTAAAGGCGAGGAATAAACACAGCTTCCACACAGAATGATACCACATGTTAAAGGCGATGAATACACACTGCTTCCACACAGAATGATACCACATGTTAAAGGCGATGAATACACACTGCTTCCACACAGAATGATACCACATGTTAAAGGCGATGAATACACACTGCTTCCACACAGAATGATACCACATGTTAAAGGCGAGGAATAAACACTGCTTCCACACAGAATGATACCACATGTTAAAGGCGATGAATACACACTGTCACACAGAATGATACCACATGTTAAAGGCGATGAATACACACTGCTTCCACACAGAATGATACCACATGTTAAAAGGCGATAAATACACACTGCTTCCACACAGAATGATACCACATGTTAAAGGCGATGAATAACACTGTCACACACAGAATGATAACACATGTTAAAGGCGATGAATACACACTGCTTCCACACAGAATGATAACACATACAACCTGATGAATGCACACTGCTTTCACACAGAATGATACCACATGTTAAAGGCGAGGAATAAACACTGCTTCCACACAGAATGATACCACATGTTAAATATGCATACACACTGCTTCCACACAGAATAATACTACATGTTAAAGGCGAGTAATACCTTTCTTCCACAGAATAATACCACATGTTGGCTGATATCCCATGCTTCCACACAGAATAATATACATGTTAAAGGCAAGTAATACACACTGCTTCCACACAGAATAATACCACATGTTAAAGGCAAATGCACTCCCCACTGCTACAGAATGATACACATGTTAATCCGATGAATACCACCTGTACTTCACACAGAATGATACATGTTAAATCAGTGAATACACACTGCTTCACAGGAGAATGATACCACATGTTAAAGGCAGTAATACACTGCTTCCACACAGAATGATACCACATGTTAAAGGCGATGAATACCACTGCTTCCACACAGAATGATACCACATGTTAAAGGCAGTGATACCACTGCTTCCGCACAGAATAATACCACATGTTAAGAGCGATAATACACATCGCTTCCACACAGAATAATACCACATGTTAAAGGCGAGTAATACTACTGCTTCCACACAGAATAATACCATATTGGCTTGGAAATCAATACACACTGCTTCCACACAGAATAATACCACATGTTAAAGGCGAGTAATACACACTGCTTCCACACAGAATAATACCACATGTTAAAGACATCTAATACCTGCTTCCACACAGAATAATACCACATGTTAAAGGCGAGTAATACACACTGCTTCCACACAGAATGATACCACATGTTAAAGGCAAGGTAATACACACTGCTTCCACAGAATAATACCACATGTTAAAACTGATAGACCACACACAACTACACAGAATATTACCACATGTTAAAGGCGAGTAATACACACTGCTTCCACACAGAATGATACCACATGTTAAATCCGATGAATACACACCTTCCCACAGAATGATACCACATGTTAAATCCGATGAATACACACTGCTTCCACACAGAATACCACATGTTAAAGGCGATGGCACACTGCTTCCACACAGAATGATACCACATGTTAAATCCGATAGGAATACACATAGCTACACCGCAGAATGATACCACATGTTAAAGGCTGAAGTAATACACACTGCTTCCACACAGAATGATACCACATGTTAAAGGCGATGAATACACACTGCTTCCACAGAATGATACCACATGTTAAAGGCGATAGATACACACTGCTTCCACACAGAATGATACCACATGTTAAATCCAGTGAATACACACTGCTTCCACACAGAATAATACCACATGTTAAAGGCGATGAATACACACTGCTTCCACAGAATGATACCACATGTTAAAGGCGATAGATACACACTGCTTCCACACAGAATGATACCACATGTTAAATCCGATGAATACACACTGCTTCCACACAGAATGATACCACATGTTAAAGGCGATGAATACACACTGTTTCCACACAGAATGATACCACATGTTAAAGGCGATGAATACACACTGCTTCCACACAGAATAATACCACATGTTAAAGGCGAGTAATTTCATACACTGCCCACACAGAATGATACCACATGTTAAAGGCGATGAATACACACTGCTTCCACGTATACAATACCATGTTAACATGAGTAACAATACACTGCTTCCACACAGTGAATAATACTACATGTTAAAGGCGAGTAATACACACTAGCTGTTTCCCACACAGAACAATACCACATGTTGTGTGCTACAGATATCACACTGCCTCCACACAGAATAATACCACATGTTAAAGGCGAGTAATACACACTGCTTCCACACAGAATGATACCACATAAAGTTAAACTGATGAATACACACTGCTTCCACACAGAATGATACCACATGTTAAAGGCGATAATCACACACTGCTTCCACACAGAATGATACCACATGTTAAAGGCGGGGATGTGAATACACACTGCTCCCACACAGAATGATACCACATGTTGTATATGATGAATATACACTAGTTTCCACACAGAATAATACCACATGTTAAAGGCGAGTAATACACATCGCTTCCACACAGAATAATACCACATGTTAAAGGCGAGGTCACACACTGTTTCCAATAATATGTTAATACCACATGTTAAAGGCGAGTAATACACACTGCTTCCACACAGAATAATACCACATTAAAGGCGAGTAATACACACTGCTTCCACACAGAATGATACCACATGTTAAATCCGATGAATACACACTGCTTCCAATAGAATGATACCACATGTTAAAGGCGATGAATACACACTGCTTCCACACAGAAATAATACCATGTTAAAGGCGAGTAATACACACTGCTTCCACACAGAATAATACCACATGTTAGCATGAGTATTACACACTGCTTCTAATAATAGAATAATACCATGTTAAAGGCGAGTAATACACACTGCTTCCACACAGAATGATGTTCACATGTTAAATATGATGAATACACTGCTTCCACATTATAATGATACCACATGTTAAAGGTGATGAATACACTGCTTCCACACAGAATAATACCATGTTAAATAAGAGTAATACACATCGCCTCCACACAGAATAATACCACATGTTAAAGGCGAGTAATACACACTGCTTCCACACAGAATAATACCATGTTAAAGGTGAGTAATACACACTGCTTCACACAGAATAATACCAAGCATGCCAAAGGCGAGTAATACACACCTGCCCACACAGAATAATACCACATGCGTTATAATACACTGCTCTGACACAGAATGATACTGGCAATGTTAAACTGGATGAATACATACTGCTTCCACACAGAATGATACCACATGTTAAAGCATATATTTACACAATGAAAGCTTCCACACAATGATACCACATGTTAAAGGTAATAAATACACACCGTTTCCACACAGAATGATACCACATGTTAAAGGCGATGTGAATACACACTGCTTCCACACAGAATAATACCACATGTTAAATAAAGAGTAATACACATCAAGCCTCCACACAGAATAATACCATGCGGTAAGCGAGTAATACACACTGCTTCCACACAGAATAATATTCACATGTTAGCACAAGTGAGTAATACACACTGTCTCCACACAGAATACTACCATGATGTTGTATATGGTAATACACTGCTTCCACAGAATGATACTGTATGTTAAACCTGATGAATACACACTGCTCTACACAGAATGATACCACATGTTAAAGGCGATGAATACACACTGCTTCCACACAGAATAATACCACATGTTAAAGGCGAGTAATACACACTGCTTCACACAGAATAATACCACATGTTAAAGGCGAGTAATATACACTGCTTCCACACAGAATGATACCAAGCATGTTAAACTTGATGAATACACACTGCTTCCACACAGAATGATACCATGTTAAAGGCGAGTAATACACACTGCTTCCACACAGAATGATACCACATGTTAAAGGCGATGGGGCTGCACATCAAGCCTGTACACAGAATGATACCACATGTTAAAGGCGATGAATACAAATATCTGTTTGTACACAGAATAATACCATACGTTAAAGGCGGCGCTATACATCAAGCCTCAGAATAATACCACATGTTAAAGGCGAGCAATACACACTGCTTCCTTACACAGAATAATGGTCAACATGCTAAAGGCGAGTGGGGCTATACTACTGCTTCCACACAGAATAATACCACATGTTAAAAGGAGTAATACACTGCTTCCACACAGAATGATACCACACGTTAAACCTGATGAATACACACTAAGCCTCTTCAATACACAGAATATACCACATGTTAAAGGCGATGAATACACACTGCTTCCACACAGAATAATACCACATGTTAAAAAGGCGATGGCAATTAAGCTCTCCCATACAGAATATGTTAAAGTAGAGTAATACACACTGCTTCCACACAGAATAATACCACATGTTAAAGGCGAGTAATACACACTGCTTCCACACAGAATGATACCACATGTTAAAGGCGATGAATACACACTGTTTCCACAGAATGATACCATGTTAAAGGCGATGAATACACACTGCTTCCACACAGAATAATACCACATGTTAAAGGCGAGTAATACATACTGTCACACAGAATAATACCACATGTTAAAGGCGAGTAATACAGCACTGCTTCCACACAGAATAATACCACATGTTAAAGGCGAGTAATACACACTGCTTCCACAGAATAATACCATACGTTAAAGGCGAGTAATACACACTGCTTCCACACAGAATAATACCAACATGTTAAGCAGAGTAATACCTACACTGCTTCCACACAGAATGATACCACATGTTAAATCCATGAATATAATTGCTCTACACAGAATGATACTCACATGTTAAAACTGATGAATACACACTGCTTCCACACACAGAATGATACTGCTGTGTTAAAGGCGAGTAATACACTGCTTCCACACAGAATGATACCACATGTTAAAGGCGATGAATACACACTGCTTCCACACAGAATGATACCATGTTAAAGGCGATGAATACACACTGCTTCCACAGTAACAATACCACATGTTAAAGGCGACAATACACTGCCCACACAGAATAATACCACATGTTAAAGGCGAGTAATACACCTTGCTTCCACACAGAATAATACCACATGTTAAAGGCGAGTAATACACACTGCTTCCACACAGAATAATACCACATGTTAAAGGCGAGTAATACACACTGCTTCCACACAGAATAATACCACATGTTAAAGGCGAGCACACACACTGCCCACACACACACACCACATGTTAAAGCAAGAGTAATACACACTGCTTCCACACAGAATGATACCAGCATGTTAACCTGATGAAATACACACTGCTTCCACAGAATGATACCATTACGTTAAAGGCGATGAATACACACTGCTTCCACACAGAATAATACCACATGTTAAAGGTGAGTAATACACACTGCTTCCACACAGAATGATACCACATGTTAAATCCGATGAATACACACTGCTTCCACAGAATGATACCACATGTTAAAGGCGATGAATACACACTGCTTCCACACAGAATGATACCACATGGTTAGTGCTACATGAATACACTGTTTCACACAGAATGATACCATGTTAAAGGCGATGAATACACACTGCTTCCACACAGAATGATACCATGTTAAAGGCGATGAATACACACTGCTTCCACACAGAACATACCATGTTAAAGGCGATGAATACACACTGCTTCCACACAGAATGATACCACATGTTAAAGGCGATGAATACACACTGCTTCCACACAGAATGATACCATGTTAAATCCGATGAATACAACCTTTCCACATGAATAGTTTATCCACAGCCAGAAGGCGATAAAGAACACTGCTTCCACACAGAATGATACCACATGTTAAAGGCGATGAATACACACTGCTTCCACACAGAATAATACCATGTTAAAGGCGAGTAATACACTGCTTCCACACAGAATGATAATCACATGTTAAATCCGATGAATACACACTGCTCACAGAATGATACCACATGTTAAATACATGAATACACACTGCTTCCACACAGAATGATACCACATGTTAAAGGCGATGAATACACACTGCTTCCACACAGAATGATACCACATGTTAAAGGCGATGAATACACACTGCTTCCACACAGAATGATACCATGCTGTAAAGGCGATGAATACACACTGCTTCCACACAGAATGATGCCACATGTTAAAGGCGATGAATACACACTGCTTCCACACAGAATGATGCACGCCATGTTAAAGGCGATGAATACACACTGCTTCCACACAGAATAATACCATGTTAAAAGGCGAGTAATACACACTGCTTCCACACAGAATGATACCACAAACAATCCATTATGAATACACACTGTTTGGACACAGAATGATACCATGTTAAAGGCGATGAATACACACTGCTTCCACACAGAATGATACCACATGTTAAAGGCGATGAATACTAATGCCTCCCACACAGAATGATACCACATGTTAAAGGCGATGAATACACACTGCTTCCACACAGAATGATGCTACATGTTAAAGGCATACAATACCGTTTCCACACAGAATGATACTCATGTTAAAGGCGATGAATACAATACTGCTTCCACACAGAATAATACCACATGTTAAAGGCGAGCAGTCACACACTGCTTTCACACAGAATGATACCACATGTTAAATCCGATGAATACACACTGCTTCCACACAGAATGATACCACATGTTAAAGGCGATGAATACACACTGCTTCCACACAGAATGATACCACATGCTAAAGGCGATGAATACACACGTTTCCACACAGAATGATGCCACATGTTAAAGGCGATGAATACACACTGCTTCCACACAGAATGATACCACATGTTAAAGTACATTATACACTGTTTCCAACAATAACAATACCACACAGCCATATGAGTGAATACACACTGTTTCCACACAGAATGATACCACATACAAACTGGATGAATAAGCACACTGTCACACAGAATGATACCACATATGTTAAAGGCGATGAATACACACTGTTCTTAATAATAGAATGATACCACATGTGTTAAAGGCGATGAATACACACTCCTCGTTTCCACACAGAATGATACCACATGGAATAAAGGCGATGAACAGACACTGCTTCCACACAGAATGATACCACATGTTAAAGGCGATGAATACACACTGCTCTCCACACAGAATGATACCACATGTTAAAGGCGATGAATACACACTGCTTCCACACAGAATGATACCACATGTTAAAGGCGATGAATACACACTGTCACACAGAATGATACCTCCACATGTTAAAGGCGATGAATACACACTGCTTCCACACAGAATGATACCAACATGTTAAAGGCGATGAATACACACTGCTTCCACACAGAATGATGCCACATGTTAAAGGCGATGAATACACCTGCTTCCACACAGAATGATACCACATGTTAAAGGCGATGAATACACACTAAGCCCTGGCTACACAGAATAATACCACATGTTAAAGGCGCAGTGAATACACACTGCCTTCACACAGAATGATACCATGTTAAATCCGATGAATACACACTGCTTCCACACAGAATGATACCACATGTTAAAGGCTATGAATACACACTGCTTCCACACAGAATGATACCACATGTTAAAGGCGATGAATACACACTGCTTCCACACAGAATGATGCCACATGTTAAAGGCGATGAATACACACTGCTTCCACACAGAATGATACCACATGTTAAAGGCGATGAATACACACTGCTTCCACACAGAATAATACCACATGTTAAAGGCGAGTAATACACACTGCTTCCACACAGAATGATACCACATGTTAAATCCGATGAATACACACTGCTTGCACACAGAATGATACCACATGTTAAGGCAGTGAATACACATAGCCCACAGAATGATACCACATGTTAAAGGCGATGAATACCTGCTTCCACAGAATGATACCACATGTTAAAGGCAGTGAATACACACTAGCCCCACAGAATGATACCACATGTTAAAGGCGATGAATACACACTGCTTCCACACAGAATGATACCACATGTTAAAGGCAGTGAATACACACTGCTTCCACACAGGTTGATACATGTTAAATCCGATGAATACACACTGTTACACAGAATGATACCACATGTTAAAAGGCCGGTGAATACCTGCTTCCACACAAGATAATACCACATGTTAAAGGCGAGTAAATACACACTGCTTTCACACAGAATGATACCACATGTTAAATCAAATGAAATACTACACTGCTTCACAGAATGATGCCACATGTTAAAGGGCAGTGAATACACATAGCCACACAGAATGATACCACATGTTAAAGGCGATGAATACCTGCTTCCACACAGAATGATACCACATGTTAAAGGCATTGAATACATATTCCACACAGAATGATACATGTTAAAAAGCGGGGGTATACACACTGCTTCCACACAGAATGATACCACACGTTAAAAAAGCGAGAATACACACTATTCCACACAGAATGATACCACATGTTAAAGGCAGTGAATACACATAACACCCACACAGAATGATGCCACATGTTAAAAGGCAGTGAATACACCTGCTTCCACACAGAATGATACCACATATTAAGGCAAAGATACCACACTGCTTCCACACAGAATGATAACACATGTTAAAGGCAGAGTAATACACACTGCTTTCACACAGAATGATACCATGTTAAAATAAGTGAATACACACTATTCCACAGAAGGATACCACATGTTAAAGGCGATGAATACACACAACTACACAGAATGATACCACATGTTAAAGGCGATGAATACACTGCTTCACAGAATTATACCACATGTTAAGAGCGATGAATACCTGCTTCACACAGAATGATACCACATGTTAAGGAAGCGAGTAACCACTGCTTCCACACAGAATGATACCACATGTTAAAGGCGATGAATACACACTGCTTCCACACAGAATGATACCACATGTTAAAGGCAGGAATACACATAACCCACACAGAATGATACCACATGTTAAGACGGGAATACACATAACTTCCACACAGAATGATACCACATGTTAAAAGGCAGGTAATACACACTGCTTCCACAGAGAATGATACCACATGTTAAGAGCGATGAATACACACTGCTTCCACACGAATGATACCACATGTTAAAGAAGCGAGTAATACACACTGCTTCCACAGAATGATACCACATGTTAAAAAGCAGGAATACCACTGCTTCCACACAGAATGATACCATGTTAAAGACGGTAATACACACTGCTTCCACAGAATGATACCACATGTTAAAAGGCAGGAATACACACTGCTTCCACACAGAATGATACCACATGTTAAAGGCAGTGAATACACACTGCTTCCACAGAATGATGCCACATGTTAAAGGCAATGAATACACACTGCTTCCCACAGAATGATACCACATATTAAAAGACGAGAATACCACACTGCTTCCACAGAATGATACCACATGTTAAAGGCAGGAATACACACTGCTTCCACACAGAATGATGCCACATGTTAAAGGCAGGGAATACACACTGCTTCCACAGAATGATACCATATTAAGGAAGCGATGAATACACACTGCTTCCACACAGAATGATGCCACATGTTAAGACGATGAATACACACTGCTTCCACACAGAATGATACCACATGTTAAAGGCAGGAATACACACTGCTTCCACACAGAATGATACCACATGTTAAAGGCAGTGAATACACACTGCTTCCACACAGAATGATGCCACATGTTAAAGGCGATGAATACACACTGCTTCCACACCAGAATGATACCACATATTAAAAGGCAGGAATACACTGCTTCCACACACAGAATGATACCACATGTTAAAGGCGATGAATACACACTGCTTCCACACAGAATGATGCCACATGTTAAAGGCAGGAATACACACTGCTTCCACAGAATGATACCACATGTTAAAGACGAGGAATACACCTGCTTCACAGAATGATAACATGTTAAGGCAGAGTAATACCTGCTTTCTTACAGAATGATACCACATGTTAAAGACGATGAATACACTGCTTCCACACAGAATGATACCACATGTTAAAGGCAGTGGTACCTGCTTCCACACAGAATTATACCACATGTTAAAGACGATGAATACACACTGCTTCCACACAGAATGATGCCACATGTTAAAGGGCAGGAATACACTGCTTCCACACAGAATGATACCACATGTTAAAGACGATGAATACCTGCTTCCACAGAATGATGCCATGTTGAACGATGAATACACTTCTTCCACACAGAATGATACCACATGTTAAGGAACGAGAATACACACTGCTTCCACAGAACAATACCACATGTTAAAGGGCAGGAATACATTTTTCTTCCACAGAACTGTGTTAAAAGACGAGAGCCACATGCTTCCACACAGAATGATAAAACATGTTAAAAGGCAGTGAATACTGCTTCCACATAGAATGATGCCACATGTTAAGACGATGAATACACACTGCTTCCACACAGAATGATACCACATGTTAAAAGGCAGTGAATACTGTATACACACAGAATGATACCACATGTAAAAAAGCGGGAATACACACTGCTTCTGAGGCCAGTACACATGTTAAAAGGCATTGAATACACACTGCTTCCACAGAATGATACCACATGTTAAAGCCGATGAATGCAAACTGCTTCCACACAGAATGATACCACATGTTAAAGGCAGGTAATACACCTTTACACAGAATGATACCACATATTAAAGGCGATGAATACACACTGCTTCCACAGGGAATGATACCACATGTTAAAGGCAAGTAATACACACTGCTTCCACACAGAATGATACCACATGTTAAAAGGCGATGCATACACACTGCTTCCACACAGAATGATACCACATGTTAAAGGCGAGTAATACACACTGCTTCCACACAGAATGATACCACATGTTAAAGGCGAGGTAATACACTGTTCCACACAGAATGATACCACATGTTAAAGGCGGAATACACACTGCTTCCACACAGAATGATACCACATGTTAAAGGCGAGGAATACTCACTGCTTCCACACAGAATGATACCACATGTTAGCGTCCCAGATATGGGCAAATAGTTAACCCCCCAATTGGGGTCAAAACACTATGTAAGCATAAACATTGACTTTCATAGAAATATATGCATAAAAATAGACTTTTATAAGGAAATATATATACATATTCGAAGGAACAATTTACCATAACACATTTTTAAAAGGGAAACAATAACATATTTGGAGAAAATATAATATTACTGGCAATACATTTTAATACAATGTCTGACCACGAAAGTCTATAAGCAAACATTAAAAAAATTCCTTAAAACCCCACTTTCTTGGCATTAAATAACCCACAAAGTTGTTGATATGCCATTAAACAAAACTCAAACTCAGTTTATTTCGATTTGTTATGGACATCTTATGGCCAGTCTTACAAAAAAATTAAATTTATTATTATTATTAGAAATTCCTTGGGGCTATTGCTGCATATACAGTTCATTCTGAGTCTCTAACAAGAAAGCTAAGTTCAGAAATGGCTTAACAGCATGTTGCAATTATCGTTTTCACAAGTTTTTTTCATTGTATTCTTAAAGATAGAACAACATCTTTGTCACTTCAATGCTCTTCTTAATTTCGTTATATAAAGTATCGTCAATATTCCATAACTCTCCTTTTTATTTTATATAATTCTTATTTCATTCAGTTTCTGTTGTACAAATATTTCCTTCTGGGTTCTTTCCAGAGACCAAATGTTAGAACTGGATTCATGTCATCTTTTACTGGTCATTTTAACAGGTTATTTTCGTAATACTTAGAGGGCTTCCCTTCTTGGCTTTCTTATTCTCTCTTTGAGTTGTTCAATTTACTTGGTGTTGCTTCTGTTGAAGGCCATCAAGTAATGTGGTTTATACTATTTGGTATCGTCCTGTTTGATTCTGTAACATTAGTAAACAAGGTTCCGCGAAGGATAGCTCTTGCTGAGATATATATGAATCACTAGATTGAAGCTTTTTTTAACTTCCTATCTGACAAAGGGATTTGTATATAGCCGACAGTTTAGACATTTCTGGACGAATTTGGCGCCAGACGTTGCATCAATATTAAAGTCTAAAAATGGCGAGGACATTTAAAAGGTCATAAATATCAGAAAAGAGGGATAGATAGAAACATAGATCAATAGATATGAACAAATTGATATATATATATATATGCATGATTAACGTAAAGTACTTTTTCACTGAGCAGAAATACGCCGACTTCAAAATTACCGTATTTAATAGCAAATACGGCTCACTTTTTTATTGAAGGTATATTTTAAATTTTTCCTGCGTCTTATATGCCATATGAGGGTTTAAAATTCGCCTTTTTTTTTGTTTGACGATAGTCAGTCAGTCAGTTAAGTGCCATACGTGATACACGCTTGGGCGATCATGTCTCGAAAGAGACTGACTGGGCAGAAGATTATCCCGCAGTAGGTTACCATTACTTTCTGCGGTAGACTGGTTGCCGACCAAGGCTATAGAACCCAATCTGTCCTGCTATTTAACCCATAACTGGAAGGAATAGGCGGATTAATACCTTTCCCAAGGGTATTTGCGTGTAAGTGAATACAATAGATCCAACTGGAATTCGAACTCGGCTCCCCGGTTTCTCGTTCCGAGCCGATATCCACTGTACCACAAGTTGACCAAATTAGCTACCGGGTAACTTTCATATACCTATTGTCATTATATAAAAACGTATTATGCAGAGAAAAATGTTATCAGTGTATTAATTTCATCACGTTTAATATTAATAGGTTGTAAAAGTGTAATGGTAATCGTACTGTTTCGCTCAATTGTAGTAATCGTTTGATTTTTATTTTGTTTTCATACCTATTTAAGATATTAAAGGTTTTATAGGATTGTGTTCTTTTTCCCTATTATTTTTCGTTAATTGTAATCATAGCTTGTTTAACTAAAATCATATTTCATGAATATAACCTAGGCTGTGCCATTTACTAATAATTTTAAGATATTAAAGGTTTTATAGGATTGTGTTCTTTTTCCCTATTATTTTTCGTTAATTGTAATCATAGCTTGTTTAACTAAAATCATATTTCATGAATATAACCTAGGCTGTGCCATTTACTAATAATTTTAAGATATTAAAGGTTTTATAGGATTGTGTTCTTTTTACCCTATTATTTTTCGTTAATTGTAATCATAGCTTGTTTAACTAAAATCATATTTCATGAATATAGCCTAGGCTGTGCCATTTACTAATAATTTTAAGATATTAAAGGTTTTATAGGATTGTGTTCTTTTTCCCTATTATTTTTCGTTAATTGTAATCATAGCTTGTTTAACTAAAATCATATTTCATGAATATAACCTAGGCTGTGCCATTTACTAATAATTTTAAGATATTAAAGGTTTTATAGGATTGTGTTCTTTTTCCCTATTATTTTTCGTTAATTGTAATCATAGCTTGTTTAACTAAAATCATATTTCATGAATATAGCCTAGGCTGTGCCATTTACTAATAATTTTAAGATATTAAAGGTTTTATAGGATTGTGTTCTTTTTCCCTATTATCTTTCGTTAATTGTAATCATAGCTTGTTTAACTAAAATCATATTTCATGAATATAGCCTAGGCTGTGCCATTTACTAATAATTTTAAGATATTAAATGTTTTATAGGATTGTGTTCTTTTTCCCTATTATTTTTCGTTTAATTGTAATCATAGCTTGTTTAACTAAAATCATATTTCATGAATATAGCCTAGGCTGTGCCATTTACTAATAATTTTAAGATATTAAATGTTTTATAGGATTGTGTTCTTTTTCCCTATTATTTTTCGTTTAATTGTAATCATAGCTTGTTTAACTAAAATCATATTTCATGAATATAGCCTAGGGTGTGCCATTTACTAATAATTTTACTTATTTTACTAATTACTATTTTTTCTTGATTTGTCCTGCTGAATTTGATCTGCGTCTTATACGCTCTTGCATTTTATATACCTTGAAATAAGGTACGTGAAGGCAACATTTTGTTGTCGTTACTCAGAGCTTATTTTTCTACTGCTGTTATGTTCTGATTTTATTCTTGTTATATGGAGCTTTGTGTAATTTAATATTTTTTGCATGTGAGTGGTTCTACAGATGATTAATTGCTTTTGATTGCCCTTGTTGTGTTGACTGAAAATTAAGCTCTGTGAAGTGAGGACATCATAATGGTGCCTTCACGAAACTTCAAAGTCGGCATAAATCTGCAAAGCTAAGTGACAAACGTCTCCACAATAATCTTATATATATATATATATATATATATATATATATATATATATTAAAAAAGGATTAATTCAAAGATGTTGAATAGCCATTTCGATATGAAGATCCCCACAGGGGACGACACATCACCTCAGCAACAGAAAAAACCTTTCAGAAACTGGAGAAAAATTAGTCTACTTTTCCTTTTTAAATAGATTGCAAAGAAATTAAAAAATAAATAATTGAACTTTAGGAGGGAATTTATAAACAAGTGCCGCCATAGGGCGGATTTTAACTTCTAATTTCAAATTTTAATTTTTAAATTCTAAATTTTTCTATAATTTTTTTAATATTTAAAAAAATTTTTTAATTTTAATTTTAAATTTAATTTTTTTTTTTTATGTATATGTGTATGTTTGTGTGTGGATGTACTTTTTTATATATATGTATGTATATGTATATATGTATTTATGTATGTGGGCTATATGTAATTTTGAAAAAAATTTTTTAGCTATTTAAATGCTCCTTTTCATAATATTCATTAATATGTATGTGTGTGAGTGCATATGGAATATGTGTATGTATGTGTATATATATATATATATGTATATATATATATTGTGTGTGTGTGTGTGTGTGTGTGTGTGTGTGTGTGCATGTGTGTGTACACATGTATATTATGTGTATATGAATTTTTTGTATATAGGTGTGTACACACATATATATGTGTGTATGCGCATGTATATGTATATAAGTGTGTAATATATATGTGTGTATATATTTATATATATATATGTATATAAGTGTGTAATAAATTGAATGTATGTGTGTGTATGTGTATATATGTATTCTTATTCGTAGAATTGTGTGTGTATATATATGTATGTATGTGTGTACTTCTATAGGTATGTATATAATAATTGTAATTAATTTTTTTTTTTTTTTACCTAGTGTTGTCTTTATTTAGTCTAATTTCAAATGACCTAATTTTTTTAAAAATAATTTTATTTTAAATCCTACATCTTTTTATTCCCTTTTATTAATAATTATGCCTTTTTAAGTAAAGGCCTTTTTCTAATACTTCAACGTTTTGGGGAAATTAGGTTTTTGAATTTGTCCAGCGTCTGTAATATTTAAAAAAAATTTTTTTCTTTAGTTTCTTTCTTTTACCCTCCCTTCCTTCTTTTATCTCTCTTACCACCTTTTTTCCGTGTTGCCTAAACTGACGTCGATTTAACGCGTCTGTCTGTTAATTTTTAGTTACATTCTCCCTTTTTTTTGCGAACCCAGACGATGTCAATTTTTTTTCTTTTCTTATTTATTTGATTTTATTCTATCTTTTTCTTTTTCTTTTTCGTTTTCTTTTTCTTTTTCTTTCCCTTTATTTTTATTTTTATTTTTTTATATTTTTTAATTTTTTTTTATTTTATTTTATTTTATTTTATTATTTATTTTTTAATTTCTTTGCAATCTATTTAAAAAGGAAAAGTAGACTAATTTTTCTCCAGTTTCTGAAAGGTTTTTTCTGTTGCTGAGGTGATGTGTCGTCCCCCGTGGGGATCTTCATATCGAAATGGCTATTCAACATCTTTGAATTAATCCTTTTTTAATATATATATTTGCTCTGTAATATTTTATTACATGGAGCTCTCTTCCTGTATCATTTTTTAATATTAAAATAATTTTTTAATATTAATTAGGATCGGGTTTTTTGGAATTTACCTTCCTGCTTTTTTCCCTTGGATTGAAGTATCTGAATTAAAATATATATATATATATATATATATATATATATATATATATATATATATATATATATAAGATTATTGGGCGTGTATAGTAATATACGCGCTAAAAAAAAAGTCTGCCTTCTTCTACCGGACGCTCGTGGCCTAGAGGTAGAATCGCCGACTGACGCCAATTCGGTCGGGTTTCAATCCTGGGTTAGAAAGCGGTGGGAGTCTAACCATACTGATGAGCTGCGAAACAGATCTGTCTACGGATGACTATAGTATATATATATAAAAAATTTAGAAAAGATTTTTGATTTATTACAATTTCAATGGGTAATACATATTTCACCGCATAATGATGTTATTATTGCTGCTCGTCAGACCCAAATGCTACAACAGTTAATCCTCAAAATATCCTCCCAAAACATTTATGGTCATGTGATCGTCTGTGTAAAGAATTTTTTGCGAACGGTGGATATTTTGAGGATCAACTGTTTTATCATTTGGGTCTGACGAGCCGCAATAATAACATCATTATGCGGTGAAATATGTATTACCCATTGGAATTGTAATAAATCAAAAATCTTTTCTAAATTATATTACTCTGTTTAATTAAATAAATGAATATAACATCGAGTTTTTTGAGTTCGCTCTATCGGAATTTACCTGGATACTATACAAGTGTGCTATATATATATATATATATATATATATATATATAGACTCTCGACATTAATCCTATATCGATATCGAGCAATCTTTAAAAAAACCTGTGCTTGATAAAAATCATTTTATCAGATAACCACTGAGGAAACAGCAACCTTGCCGACAAGGAAGTTTTAATTCATTTTTATTAAGTTTCTATGCATCCTAACATTTTCCCATTAGGCAGAATCAAGGAACTATGTTATATATATATATATATATATATATAAGGCAGAATCAAGGAACTATGTTATATATATATATATATATATATATATATTAGGCAGAATCAAGGAACTATGTTATATATATATATATATATATATATATATATATATATATATATTAGGCAGAATCAAGGAACTATGTTATATATATATATATATATATATATATATATATATATATTAGGCCGAATCAAGGGAAATCAAAATTGTCAATAATTCTTATTGTCCAAAGCATTTTATGCCACATCTATCGCATTTTTTAAGAGTAATTCTTCCTCTGGTTTTGTTATTTTACTTCATGTTTTAATAATTTCTTCTTTGTGTTACTTTTTAAAAAAGAGCGTTTATTCCAAGCCCTTGCATACCACGCCAGACTGGAATTCGAAGGGAGCATTTTTACATTAAAAAAAAAACTTTCAGCACTCCATTTACAGTATCAAATAATGTAAGATTGATGCTACGAGAAAGATGTTACATAGGTACTCTCTAAGAGCGAGATGTTTCAGATATTCGAATTTTTCAGAATATTAAATTTTCTGTCAAAATTCTCCCTAAAGGCTCTTTCAAGTTATGCGTTAATAAGTTTTTATGGCACTTTGATCTGATAAGTTTCACGTAAGGCATCTACTCAATGAGGTGTCAGTGTGTCCAATTCAACCGAGCGCCCGTAGCTAACGCCAATTCGGTCGGGTATTGAAACCCGACTGGGTAAAAGGCAATCGGCTGTCTAACCGTACTGATGAGCTGTAATACAGCGAAACACATCTGTCTGCGGATGACTATATATATATATATATATATATATATATATATATATATACGTGTGTGTGAGATAAAAATACTTGCGAAACAACAAAATATGGATTTATTAAAGGGTAGCCAACATCATAATGTTTCGGTTGTTATAACCATCATCAGGGCTTATATTTACCATTGTGAAGTTATTTTTTTGTTGTTACGGCCTGTGAATAGATTTAGAAATGTAATTACAGTAATATTTAGAAAATCATAGACCAAAATACGCAAACCTATTAGAGAACTATTTAATTTTCATCTCAAACCCGTTTTCAAATAACAAAACGTTATGAATATTTCATGACCGACGTCATAGTTTACTGCAATTCTTTCAAACAGCCTTAAAATTTTAAGTTTTTATAACATTTCTAAATCTATTCACAGGCCGTAACAAAAAAAAAAAAAAATTCACAATAGTAAATAAGTGTAGCAGGGTCAGTTGGGTACTGAGGAAAAGAGCACCGTGACGCAATTTATTGCTTTGCTTAGCATTCATGCCGGAAGCTCCGATACTAATATTTCACAATGTTTGAATGCCAATCTGAGGTCAATTCAGAAACAGTTGGCCCAAAACACAGGGTGGCTGAAAAAAACGAAAACTTTTTAACAATCCACTAAAACCAAGAGTGATTGAAGAAAAATATTTTATTCAAAGTAAGCGAAACCTATAGTGGGTTTCTTATCTATTATTTTTCAGTTAGTAGTGGGAGTCCGTTCTAGTGAAGGGTAATTGTATACCGTTGCAGGTTAACGGAATTTGGCCTTGTGGTAAATAGCCCACTATAAGTCATAAAATGATTATAAAATCAAGCAAAGCAAATTGAGTTGAAAATAACATTTATATATACACATATCAATTAATGTTTTTACAATTAGAGTAATACTTGAATATAAGTCCAATGTAGGTTAAATGTTCATGGCAAATAATAAGCTGAAAAAGATTTAAGGCTTAGGAATGTTGTTCATTTTGGCAATAGAAGGCTGACAAGGAGAATTCGATACTTAAAGTAGTGTGGAGGCGTCATGTATGTGAGGAATGTCTTTGATGTATTCGCTCCTTAGGTCAGTAAGTACTTTTGAGACAGGGAAGAAAGTAAGAGGTGAAGTAGCCGCTTGACTTAAGTCAAGGAAGACACTGATGTCCGTCGGTCTGTCTGTCTGGGTGCTTTCTGTCTCGGCTTTTTATATCTGCTTTTTGGATCAAAAGCAGCTCCTTTGAGATTTCACACTCGAATTTGATTCTGTGCTTCCCATTGGCTGGTAAATAAAATTCGCGTAGGCTCATAAAATGGGAATTTGATATTTGATTAATTTTTATTTTTCAACCGGAACTTCTGCGCGATGAAGGAATCTATTATTTAGTATTTCAACTTATTTTGTTGTATGGGTAGGTTTTGAAGGCTATCACAATGCGTTGTGAAACAAAGGAAGGCATAAAAAGATGTTGTGTATTACCTATTTATTATTCATTAATATTTCGCGATCAAAGTCTCCTCTTCAATATGGTAGGAGAGCTTGATTTCACGTCCGCTCGTGGATCGTGCCTTTCAACAAATAGTCAACTTTCCCTGCTACTGCTATCGTTCATTTAGTGAGTGTGTGTATGTGTCCCTATAAGTATGTTTGCGCATGTGTGTGTGTGTGTTAATGGCTTATATATGTGTGCGTTGGCTGATAGTAGGATTTGGTGTATACGCATTTTTGTTAATATGTTAGTTGGCGCCATTTTACGATCTGATATTATATATGTCTGCTTTAATTTATAGTTTATATATGTGCGTGTTGGCCGATGGCAGGACTTGTTGTTTTCGTATCTCTCTTAGAGTGCTAGTGAGCGCCGTTTTACCATCTAATGTTATATCTGTCTACTTTAATTGAAGGCGTGTTTATTGTTATATATATATATATTTAAATTGTGTGTATTTTGGCATCATTTTTTCATTAATGCAGGTTTCATTGAATAATATAGACAAGTTCTGTCTATTAATTTTGTGTAGAATCCGTTCATACCGTCTGATATACTTGATGGTGATATCGTTGAAAGACAACAAAAAATCACAGTAATTGTTGATTTTTTCATCGGGTCTAAGCTTTCGGCTCACATAAGCCATTATCAAAGAGTAAATATTAACACACAGTAATGTGTCTAGATTTTCTTTCGCTATTTCAATTTGCCTTTTCACAAGGCTCCATTTATATTTCCAGGTGGTGATGGTGTGTTGGGCTGCTGGATCATGTAATTTAAATTGTGTGTATTTTGGCAGCATTTTTTCATTAATGCAGGTTTCATTGAATAATATAGACAAGTTCTGAACGGATCCTACACAAAATTAATAGACAGAACTTGTCTATATTATTCAATGAAACCTGCATTAATATATATATATATATATATATATATATATATATATATATATATATATTTATTAATTGCCATCTGGTATTCGCTCTCGTGTGTGTATGTGTGTGTGTGTATAAATATTAGAAGTAGAATTTTAAACAGGCATAAAAACCTAAAGAGTCATCAACATCCTAAAAATAATTAATGAACATAAGAACAATAATTGCTATTGTCGAAAACCTATTGAATTTCCACTACAAAATCAATGTCTAACTGACTCTCTTGTCTAACTTTGTTCTTTTTCTACCACAGAGTATCATACAGCACTAGAATATTATATCGGTTTTACCATGAATCCTTTTAAAACCAACCATTATTTGCACACATCATTTTTTAATAAGACTTACCGCAATAACACATCACTTTCCTTTCTCCCTCCCCCCTCTCTCTCTATAGTGTTTTCCTTCTCTCTCTAGTGTTACCCTTCTTTCACTCGTGCTTTCTTTCTCTCTTTCTTGTGCTTTCTTTCTTTCTTTCTTTCTTTCTTTCTTTCTTTCTTTCTTTCTAGCTTTTTCCTTTTCTCTCTTTCTCTAGTGTTTTCCTTGTCTTCCTCTCTCCCCTCCGTGCTTTCTTTTTTTTTCTCTCCGTCTCTCTTCCATGCTTTCTTTCTCTCTCTCTCTCTTGTGCTTTCCATCTCTCTCTTTCTTTCTCTTTCTCTTTTTCTAGCGTTTCCGTTCTCTCTTTCTCTCTCCGATTTAACCCACTTTTGTTTCTTGCACCGAAGAACGTCCGTTTTATGTTTCCGCATCACTGACTAGGCAGAAGATAATCCTGCAGTAGGTTGTCATTACTTTCTGTGGTAGACCGGTTGACAGCCAATGCTATAGAACCTAATTTGTCCTGTTATTTAACCCAAAACTGGAGGGAAGAGGCGGTTTAATACCTTTCCCAAGGGTGTTTGCGCGTATGTGAATGCCGAGAATTTAACTGAAATTCGAACTCGGCTCCTCGATTTCTCGTTCCGAGCCGATATCCACAGCACCACAACGCACATCCCGAAAAAACAACAAGGGTAAGGTTTCTAAATTATAAAAATCTTGCTTCGAGGATCGGGAACTGACAAAGTACGAGATTCATTAAAAAATGCCAATAAAACGTCTACCGTAAAATGGAAAATATTATAAAAAACAGAAATAGTAAATTGTTTCGATGTTGGCAGGAAAAATTACAACTGAACAAATAACCATGACTAAATTTACTTAATAAACGTTGCGCAGTAACTTCCATCTTTCATCATCGTCTAAAATATAATCTAAAGTTTAGTTAATTTTTCCTAACTTTTTCAGGGCGTAGGCGATCATGGCCTTCCACATCTCCCTATCCCTAGCGGCTCTTAGCACACTTTCTCCTGTAACATCTCGCAACCCCTGTTCTGTCATCCACCTGCTCAGGCTCTTCAAATATGTTATCCACTGCTTTCCCCTGTCTCTTTTTCCCTCTATCTGACCTGTTAGAATCAGGTTCTCTAAGCCCTCCTTCCTCATTGCATGTCACAGAAACTTTAGTTGTCTCTTCCTGATGATATTACTTTCCTTTTCGTTTCCATTCTTTCAGACACCTCATCATTGCTCACATTTTCGGTCTATGATATCAGCAGCATTCTTCTGAAGAACCACATTTCAGATGCTTCAGGCTTTTCCTTCATCTTTGATGATATTGCCCAGCACTCACTGCCATTTTGAAGAACTGATATCACATAGCAATCCAGTACTCTCTTCTTTGTTTCTAGTAAAAAATTCCTGTCTTAATACACTACTCACCTTCTGGAACGAGTCCTTCGCCATACCAATTCGCTTTCGGATCTCTGTGTCACACTTTCCGTCCTCTGTTAAAACACTTCCCAGATATTTAAAATTTTGTACGTGCTCGATTTTAATATCCCCACCTGTATTGGGAATTTTGGAGGACCATGCATTCTTTTTGAGGACCATGCATTCTTTTTTCTTGTAGTTTATTTTTGGTCCTTTTTTGTTCCCGTCTTCAGCTACATTCTGAAGGAGGTTTTGTAGTTTCCTTTCAGCACAATATCATCTGCGTATGTTATGTTATTCAAATTGTGAAGTCCAGTTACAAATCCTGGCATAACATCTAGGGTCCTTAGAATAGTCACGCTGTACAGGTTGAACAACTAGACATTTATAATCAATTCCCTAGCATAAATTGATTGATTCTCCCATCTTCTGATAATTAATTTGTTTTGGTTAACGGATAGATCAGTCACTGAGTCAACTACATATGTTTGACGTTCAGTGTATATAAAAATAATCCTTTTCCGTCTTTGTCACTTATTCACTAGTTCAAGTGGAAAAAAAAAATCCTGTAACCGTTTCACGAGGGCACGCGGTAACATTTCAGACTTGCTAAATGTTACATATGTATCTACCCATCTTTACCCTTACAATCTAATTTTCCTTTTCTGGCAGGACTTGACATCCGGTTTCTATTGGTTCATTGAGAAAAAAACCCTGAATATCCCCCTGCCCTCTTTGTCTGGATATTGTAAAAACTTGTGTTGTTTATATAATACTTTATATATACTTTATATAATACTTTATATATACTTTCTTTATATAATGATTCCTAACAGAAAATTATTTCAATGCCTGATGAGGTGCCAATAAAATAGTACCGAAATATAACGGCTCTTGTGGTGAAGAAATTATAAAGTCATAATAATAAAGTTTTAATTATAAAGTCATAATAATAATAATATATATATATATATATATATATATATATATATAGAGAGAGAGAGAGAGAGAGAGAGAGAGAGAGATAGGTAGATAGATATTCATCCGCAGACAGATCTGTTTCGCTGTATCACATCTCATCAGTACGGTTAGACATGCGATTTCTTTTAGCCAGGATTGAAACCCGACCGAATTGTCAATATATAACTTCTGGAGTATAATACATCATAAGCTAAAAGTCTGCCTCCTTCTGCCGACAATTCGGTCGAGTTTCAATCCTGGCTAAAAGAAATCGCATGTCTAACGTACTGATGAGATGTGATACAGCGAAACAGATCTGTCTGCGGATGAATATCTATCTACGTATCTCTCTCTCTCTCTCTCTCTCTATATATATATATATATATGTATATATGTATGTATATATGCATATGTGTGTGTGTGTGTGTCTCTCTCTCTCTCTCTCTCTCTCTCTCTCTCTCTCTCTCTCTCTCTGTGTGTGTGTGTGTGTGATTCAATTAATATCTATCTACTCCCCTGGTGGTTGGGGTTCCAGAATACGCCGACAGCACCTCTGCAGAGGGATAAATTACGCCTATCCAACGAGGCGACCTGTGTTTGACGATAACGACATCCGGGTTCTAAGTTTGACAGTAAACTTCATTAGCAGTAAGGCCTCTAATTGGGTAAGTTGAAGAAGCATTGATCTACCTCCCAATTGCTGTTACTCTTAGATCCCAGCTGGCTATGAGTGGTAGGAACTGTTAGGGTCCCAGCTATGGGTAAATAGCTAACCCTGTAAAATTGGGTCAAAAC